>CM035406.1:59320977-59405977 GCA_020310875.1 Ceratopteris richardii | reverse complement strand
ATATGTGAGTGTGTGTGTGTATATGTGTGTGTGTATGTATGTATGTGTGTGTGTGTATATATGCAAATATGTGTGTATGTATGTATGCATATGCATGTGTGTATGTATACAAGTGTGTTTACATGTATGTATGTATATGTGTGTGTACATGTATATATGTCAGTATGAGTATGCATATGTGTGTGTGTGTGTATGTATATGCATGTGTGTATGTAATATGCATGTATGTAATATGCATGTATGTATGTATATGTGTGTATGCATATGCATGTGAGTATGTAATATGTATGTATATGTATATGCATGTGTGTATGTAATATGTATGTGTAATATGCATGTATGTATGTATATGTGTGTATGCATATGCATGTGAGTATGTAATATGTATGTATATGTATATGCATGTGTGTATGTAATATGTAATATGTATGTGAGTATGTGTATGCATATGTGTGTGTATGTATGTATGCATCTCTCTCTCTATCTCAATCTCTTTCTATTTCATGTCTCTCTCTCTCTCTTTCATCTCTCTCTCTATCACTCTCTCTCTTTCATCTCTCTCTCTCTCTTTATGTTTCTCTAGATCTCTCTCTTTCTTTCATCTCTCTCTCTCTCTCTATCTTATTCCATATCAATAAAAAACAAAACAATCACTTACCTCGATGTAATTGTTTGGAGCGTTGTCATCAAAGTCCACTTAATGTTGTCCTTCATCGAATTCGAAAGAACTCAGCCAAAAAGCTCCTGCAAATCTAAAGACAAGAGAAATTAGAAAAGGGAAAACACAAAGAAAGAGAAAGGGTGCTACGGTATGTGCGATACTTACCAAAATTTCAGATCTAGAGAAATAGAGAGGTGTGTCTAGACAAAGAGAGAGAGAAAGGGAGAGGGAGAGAGAGCGAGAGAGAAAGAGAGAGATGTGTGTACACAGTATGCTCAGAATGTAGTTCGTGCCCAAACTCAACAGAAGTGGACTTTCATTCAAAATGCAAGCAAATGTCCAATTTTTGCTCTCGCGTCCGGTTAAAATTTTGTGTCGGTATAAGCATCGGTTTGAGCGTCCGTATGAGCATTGGTATAAGTGTCGGTAATTTCTAGTAAGTTACCGACACCTATACCAAGGCTCATACCGTGGGTATTGCATCCGTGGTTTCTCAAGCATTTTTAACGATCATACCGACGCCGAGGCATGACCGTCGATATGGACAACGTCGGTATGCCCTTGATATGATTGTAGTGAACATAGAAATAAAAATAAAAACCAAAAAGAAAAATAAAAAAGAAAAAGAAAAATAATCCAAGGTCTTATGGGAAACTAGACAGTGATAAATGAACGGTGAAGTTAGGTTGATGTTTCACAAATTGGGTTAGTAAGGGCTTGTATATGGATATGTGTAGGATGGGCTACTAGATCTTGTGAGGTTAAGTTCGTGAAAGAACTAGTGAATTTTCAATCTGCTTGCATGATTTCTTGCTTGAATGTGTTAGAACATCTCAATATGATTGTGTGCAATACTTGTGTTTATTTCTTTCTCTTAATTTATGCAAAGTTCATTTCACTTTCAGATTTTACGCATGTAAATAAATTCTCCTTTAAATTGTGTTTATCTACTATGACTACTTGATGCTCGTTTGTGTTTATTGATATCTATGCACGTTGGCACATCTGGAGGATGGAGAGGTTTAGAGGGGGTGGATGTGGTCTAGAGCATGCTACTAAAAATTTTAGCACCAATGGCAACTACGATATTGCACTCCGATGAAATGAAGCAAGAGATATTAAAATGGTGATTCCAATACATTATTTATCCGTTTCATCATGTATCATTGCATGATATAGTTGTTTCCAATTCATGATAATCAATGGAAAGCAACAAAGAATTGCTTCTCTTTATATATTGTTTGTACCGGTATATGCTTGATAATGTTTATGTACTTGTGGGAATGCATCTGATGTGTGAATGAGTTTACTTCCTTCAACATATGACTGCATGTGTGTTATGTTAAGTCCTATAATTGTTGAAGCTTTAGGAGTGTGTTAATGAAACAATAGGTTGCATATTCGTGATGAAATTTCTCCTACTGTGTGGGAATTGATAAAGCATGAGATTATAGATACACTACATTGACAATTAAAACAAATGTTTATATTGAATGTAGAAATGAAGTTTGTATTTCCTTATGTGTTGACCATTAATCAAGTTCACGAATGCACATATGCAATTTTTGTTTCCCATTTTCTTGGAAATCAATGGGTTTATACGATACATTTCTAAAGGTTTGTATGTGGAAATCTTGAGTATAATGTGAAAGTAACATTTGGCAGCCAAAAAAGAAGGAGCTTGCTAGAAAGAACATTCTGTGTGGCTGGTAGGAGAAAGGATATATCGTGGTAGATGGAAGGAAGCTCAAAAATCGAAGTTTTTTGAAAAGGAAATTCACGTGGATCATATAGAAGGAATTCAAAGAAAGGAGTGGAGATGGGAAGAACTCTCGGGACACATTTTTTTCGGAGACAGATATAAGGGGGGAGAGGGTTTGAACGAGGACTCTCCTAATTTTCTTTGTTATCTTATCACTTCATAATCCACATAGACAAATCAGATAGAGACGATCCTCAGGTATAGCAGGCTTTTGCTTGACAATTTCGAGAAGGGAGATACTATCACTGTGTTGCAGAATAGAAGTGAACAGAAGTTTGTTGTTTTCACTAAATCAACAAAAGGGAAGCATCTCTTGAAACCTCTGTTGAAGCATCTGTGGAAGGAGGACTATGGAAGCTATTTCCATTAGAGGGTTATAGACAATTAATGATCCAAGGAGGTGCTCTTAATACGTGCAATCACTATCTAACAAAAAATATCGCAGTAGAGACAGTAAAGGAAGGAATGTGCATTCCTCAAGGAATCATCAAATGTTGTCTGAGGATCTATGCTTATCATTATCCTCCATCTTAAATCCTACAAGGGCTCGGAAGCGAGCCACCTACTATAGAAGTGTCAAACCTAGAGAAGTGGAGGGAACGTCAATTTATTTTGCTTCTGCGCACATTATCCTTATGTGAACTCCTCCATTCTATGTTAATCGACCGCAAGTGACCTTCGGGATGTCTTCTGATATTTTATACGCCTTCATCTTGTGAATACATGGAGATTCCAATCTCTTTTAGCTCCCTAGGGGATCCGATCAAGCATACATAATTGATCTATTTAGCTTAACATTATTCACAAATAAACAGATGAAGGTGTACATAGAAAGAGAAAAGGTGCCATGGAAGAAGACTCCTTTGGCTTGGCTGGACTTGGCTTCTGTGCGTATCTTCAAAATTTACAAATGCTACAACATTGATATTTAGAAGAAGCTTCAGGTCCTATCTTCACTTCTCAAGTTGGTTGTGTTTAGCAAAAGTGAACTGTAATTGTAACTTTGTGCATTTGCATTTTCAACATCTATATAGTTTGGGAATTAACATTATTTGCTTGATATCTGTTGTACTCTTGAGCCATAATCTCTGTGTAGAACTGTGTATAACTGAGTATACAAGGATCGATGAGATTTATGCTATTGCATATCCGGCATACCTCTACAGGTGCGTGAAAACTTCAATGTGCGCAAATATAAGCTTATGTATTTAAAAAGTAAAACATACAGTTCCTACTTCGACTTTGAACGAATACAAGGTGCACCTTGTTTCTCTTTTAGGACATTCCTTTCAGTATTTAGACTATGTAAATCTTTCTCAAGCGTTTCTAAGGGTATTCTGAATAAAGAAAACATTAACTTACGGTGCTCGTATGTGACAGTATCAATGCTATAGAAACTTTGGTCGTACATCATTCCTATGTCAACTAAAGTGATGCAACTCCACCACATAAATCTTGTGCTAATTGTTTAGAATAGTGATGCGTATACTCCCATGCAATCGTAGGATCCATAATTTATGCATTGAATCATGGATTTTAAATTAATGCTTCTCTTATTGTCTTGAGTGAATTGGAATACTCTAATTCTAGACTTATTTCTCTTTTGAGTAATATGCTAATAGCCTCATTTGAAGAGAAGAAAAATTAGGTTCTTGAGATTTTTTTTAATATAAAGGAAGTTCGGCAATAGCCTACTCTCCCGGACTTGAATTAAATTAAGAAACAAAGGTACAATAGAAGGGGACTAGTGCCCACGGGACCCCCCAAATCCCACAAAGCAGGGGAAGCTAGGTTGATTCCTAGGTTGCATTACAAAGAAGGTTGATCACCCTCTCGTCGCCCTCATGCGGGACCCACTTGGGTTTGAGCTTGTTGTTGATCAAAAGGAGGACTTGATGGTGCCTGAAGGGGGGGGGATTTCTTACTGCTGACAATCCTTTTGCCAAGGAGGAATAGAGATTTTTCAATCGACCACTCCCTGGGGGAGTCGCCGAAGTTGAGAGCACACCGCTCCCGCCAAATTTTCCACAGGACTTCCCCTCTGATTGCGTTCCAGAGAGCCGCAGAGCACCCAATCGCTTCACCCAAAAGGACCTGTTTCCAACTAAGCTGTTTCTGAACTCTGATTTTCAGTCCAACCATCTTCCAGGTTCTGTAGGAGTTGGGGCAAGTAAGGAAGATGTGTGGGACATCTTCGATAGCGCGGTGGCAGCGTTTGCACCACGGAGGGACCCCACAAATTTTACTTGCCTTATGGTTAGTCCAAATTCCCCGATGAAGAATTTGCCATAAGAGGACCGACTTCTTAATCTCTATAAGTGGGTGCCAGATACCCATGAATTTCATGTCCCACCGAAGCCGCGTCCAAGACAGGAGACCACTTCTTGTTGAGGCTGATCTGGAGGTCAGTCGTTTCATTGATGTTCGGGATTTTGAGTAGGCTATTTCCATTGTGCCATTTGAGACCACGCGCGTTCGGAGCGTCATGTCCCATGAGAAGGCGAGTTTTGTGACGATCCCAAGCGAGGAATCTGCTTTGCAAGGTGTTCCATTCTTCGTAGGAGATGTTTATGCGAGGGTCGATATCCTCGTAGTTGATCCAACTGTTGGTGTCATGTTTCCAGAGGTGTTTCCATTTTTTGAATCCTTTGTTCCATAACTTCTTGGCATTTTGAATGTTCCACGGCTCCACACTCCGGATGCCATGAATCGAAACCAGATAGAGTCGTTTTGTCTGATTCCGGCCGCCCACTTCCAGTCCTCACTAATTCTTGTGAAGCTTTTGACTTTATTCCAGCCCTTCCAAAGAGAGCATACGAGATTGGAGCCTTTCGGGAAGACCGGTATCGGGGAGAATAGCAGGGTCATGATGTCAAGGTTCTTCCAGTTCGGGGATCCCGTGAGGGCCAACTCATTTTTGTTTCTGAAGATCAGCTTGGCCCACGAGGCCTCCCTATTGCACCAAGCTTTAATCATCCATTTGGCTGCCAGTTTGTTAGCCATGCACCCAATGTCCAGGATGCCAAGCCCCCCGCTATCTCTAGGGCTGGTGCAGAAGGCCCATTTGATTTTAGGCACCCCCCTTCTGTTATGATCACCCGTCCAAAGAAAGTTTCTGCAGATGCTATTCAGTTTGGACAGGCCTTGCTCATTCGGTCTCCAGCAAGAATAGAAATAGATGGTAGACGAGAGGAGGAACGTGTTGATAACCATCGCCCGTCCAGCGAGATTGATTTGCATGCCTCTCCAGTAATTGAGCTTGTTTTCAAGTTTGGCCAGCACCCAGTTCCATCGCTGCTCCATAGAGACGCCAAACCCCAAGGGGATTCCGAGCAGCCGAAAGATTTGGCCCTGCGGAATGATTTGACAGCCATGATCAATGAGAAGGCCAGGTTGAAGTCCCACAATGGCCCTAAAGGCGGTCTTATTGTGGTTGATTTTGGATCCAGAGGCCTCACAAAAGGTATCAAGACACCTCCAGAAAGTCTCCAGGCTGGTATTATCATTGTGAACGAACGCGTTCATATCGTCGGCAAAAAGTCTCATGATGATTTGACTGTGGTCGTGAGGTAGCTGGAGGCCTTTGATATTGCCAGCCTCCACATGATGAGCCACAAGTCTGCTCAGCCCTTCAGTGGCGATGGCAAAGAGAAGGGGGGCAAGAGGGCATCCTTGTCTAATAGATCTTTTAAGATGGATCACCTTCGAAAGTTTGCCGTTAACGTTAATTTGGGTCGTTGCATTGCCGAGAAGGGTCGCGATCATCTTGGTGAATTTCTGACTACATCCGAGGTCTTGGAGCGACTGCAGAATGTAGTCCCATTCTAGCCTATCGTAGGCTTTGTCAAAGTCGATCTTGAGGAAGACCACGTCTTGATTAGACTCATTTGCAAATTGAATACCTTCCCAAATATCCATAATGGTTTCCAGGATGGACCTGCCTTTGATGAAACCTTTTTGGTCCTCACTAAGCCAAGATCTCAGGTGGCACGCAAGTCTGTTGGCAATGACTTTGGCGATGATCTTGTATCCTGTTTGGAGCATCGTAATTGGCCGCCAGTTCTCGATTCTATTTTTTTCCCCCTTCTTGTGAATCAGCTTGATAATTCCATTGTTTATACAAGAAGGAAGAGCACCAAATTTTAGCGCTTCTTGCCAAACCACCCGAATAGGGGTGGCAACCACCAGCTTGAAGGATTTAAAAAACTCGTTAGTGAGTCCGTCGGGTCCCGGGCTTTTACCGAAGGGGAGGGCATCAATGACCTCAATGATTTCTGATTCCGAGATAGGGGCATGAAGAAGGGAGTGGAGGTTGGGTGGTATCCTCCGGGGGGAAACCCTAGAAATGGCAGCCATACAGTCCCTTCTATGGCGGGAAAGGGGGTTCGAGGTTCCCAGGAGTCTCGTGAAGTGCCCCTCGATGATGCCAAGATTATCTTCTTCCGAATTGCAAACATTGCCATGCGGGTCTAGCAGTAGGGGGATCGACTCTCTGCTGTGTTTCCTTTTAAGGATACTACACATCTCTTTGGTGGGTTTGTCGGCTTTGCCAGCCCACCACTCCTTGAAGAAGATTTGCAAGTTTTTCCTTTGTAATTCTTCCTCGTATCTCAACACTGCTCTGATTTTCCTGAGGCCTTTCTGGGATTGTTGCTTTCCTTTGTTCACTTCCTCCTCGAGCCGCCAGAGTTTGTGGTAAAGGGCTTCCCTACGAGCCCGCCGCACCGTCTCGAGCATCTTCTTAGTTCTGATCATGATCTTTCGAGACTTGTCGACCGCACTTCTCCAGCACTTGGCAGGGGCCAAGCCAGAGGCGAACGCCACTTTCCACACATCGGCAATTTCTTGGTGGACAGAAGGGATAGAGAAGGTGGTTGCGTTGGCATGGAACCACGGAGCCTTGCGGATTTTGTTGGAAGGTTGAAAAGTGATAACGATCGGGTAGTGATCAGAGATAGTGAGGTCAGTGCGTTGCGTGATGGTAGGGTGACCCCACTGTTGAGTAAAACTCTGGGAGATGTAGCATCTATCGAGTCTAGCTTTCCTTAGGTCCTTGCCCGCTTGGAGATTCGACCAAGAAAAGCCCCTCGAGTCTTTGAACTCAATCAAATCCAAGTGGAGTTTGGTCATGTCCCACGTTTCTTTCTCCCGACTGTCGATGACCCTGCCCTTGCCCATCCATCTGTCCATAGGGTCTTCCACCATGTTGAAGTCTCCACAAATAAGCACGTTGTGGGGAAGTGAGTCTAAGGAGGCCCAAGTGTTCAGTCTCTCCAAATCCCCGTTAGGGGCATACAAAGAAACCATAGTAACACAAAGAGGAGCACCAAAAGAGACAGCAATCCAACGGTGACTTACATCTTCAATGGAGTTTTCAAGCTTTTCAAACCAGAGTTGTTTAACACCGATAACCGATCCTCCAGACCCCCGCTGGTGCTTCGTTGGGATCCACACATGGGCCGAGGAGATCTGTCTGAGCCGCTTCTGGAGGTCTTCTCCGTCAATTTTAATCTCTTGAATACATATAAAGTCTGGGTTTAAGCTAATGTCGCGAAGCCATTGACCAATGATGGTCGCTCTTGAGGAGTCGGTTAGCCCTCGAGCATTTAGCGAGATGACAATCATTTTTGCATTGATCCCTCTTTGCGGGAGGGAGCTTTGTCCTTTCTTCTCTTGACTTCGTCTTTCTTTTTCGCTGGGAACTGATCCCGACTTAGAAGTCGGTTCTTGTGGGGGCTTTTCCAGGGTAGCTCCATAGGTTGTTTTCCTTTGCGGGATGTCCCTTGCTGGGGAGACTTGGGCCCCGTGCTCGGCACCGTTTCCGGGATCGTCGAACCAATGATGGAACTTTCACTATCCATGTTGTCTTCGTTACTAGTGGTGAAACCATCTTCTTTGCTTGTAGTGTAACCCTCCTGGGGGTTTTCTTTATTGTCATGGATCTCTAGGGCTTTGTCGTAGGTGTCTATCTCAAGTAGCTTCCCACCCGGGTAGTCAAGCTCATTGATCTCCTTTTCTAGATTGCAATACAAATTGCTGTAAGGGTAGGCGGCAGGTTGTTTCTCTCACCGTTGGCCCTAGGGCTTCTTTTCCTTCTTCTTCTAACTTCCATAAAGCCATCAGCATCAGCTTGCGGATTAAGGAGGCCCTTGCCTTCCCCCTCCTTGGTCGAGTGGGTCAAATCGCCAATGTTGTCTTGAGCGGTTTTGGAGGCTTCTTGAAAGCGCTTGTTTTTTTGCCTGAGAGGGCAATCTTTAATCCTGTGACCTTGCTGGCCACACCGAAAGCACGCGTTGGGAAGGTTTTTGTATGTGATGTTCTGTTCCCATACATCTCCTTCGCCCATGTCCACTTTGATCATTGAAGGGAGCGGCGCACTGAGGTCGGCCTCGACACAGATTTGGGGGTGCCACCTAGCATTGAACGAGTGTCTTGCACCTTCATAGATGAGGCCACCAACGTCTTCGCGTGAAGCCAGCGGCTTGCCGATAGGAGAGACAATGTCCCACACGAAGTTGTACAAGAAGTAAGGAAGGTTAGGGAGCTCAACCCAAAGAGGGTACCGAAGCGACTTCGATTTGTCGGGAGTAAAGTCCGGGGACCATCTGAATAGGCACAGGGTCGCCCGACCGAACTGCCAGGTGCCAACGCTAAGGGCTTGGAACGCCATCTCTTCATTTTCAAATACTAGCAGCATGTGGTTCGCTGGTAAGAACTGACATTTGCTAACGATAAGTCCTCGAGGGAACCACTCTTTTCGAAGCCATTGTCGCACAGTTTCGAGCGGGGGCCTAGGGCCAAACACTTGGCCGACGAGGCAAACTTTCTTGAGCTCCTCCTGAGCCGACAGAACTGCGGGTCTACTGAGGGAAACAATGGGGGATTCAAAACTTTCGGATGCCCCAGGGGCGGCACACGACCCCCCCTCGAGCAGAGCGGCCAGGATATCGGTCTCCCTAGGGGGAGGGGCCCGATTACTTTTGACGAGAGAGGATGAAGCCACATCCATGGCCAAAAGGAACCAGCACCCACCTTAGCACCTTGAATTTACTTTTGCACTGAGAAGCATCCCGAAAAGCCCGAAAATCCCACAAACAAAGTAGCTCTCTTCACCCCTTTTTTTTTTTCTCTTTTTCTTTTTCTTTTTTCTTCTTTTCTTTTTCTTCTTTCTTTTTTTTCTTCTTTCTTTTTCTTTTTTCCTCTTCTCTTTCTTCTTCTTTTTTTTTTCTCTTTTTTTTTTTCTCTTCTTTTTTTTTTAAGGGACTTCTTTTAAAAAATCAATCGAGGGAAACGAGGCCACTTAATGGCGACCAAAAACTAGAGAAGTAAGTAGATTCCCTCCTGACTTCAGAAATGAAACCTCATAAAGGAGGCTCTCATCAAAGGAGGCTCGCGAGGGCGGCGCTTCCAGAATTTGCTATCTTTGACTAGTTAGGAGGTGCCACCACAGACGAAGTCCGAGCTCCAGGATTGCTTTCCAACCATGCGCAACCAAGCTCACTTGTCGAGCGCGACGGTCAGCTGCCTCCAGCGAGAGCAACTAATTTAAATGAAAAAGCCAGCACGGATCCGGCTGGGGCCCACTTGCAAAGGAAGAACGCACGAACCGGGAGCAGCCGCCAGCCGCCAAAGGGAAGCAAACCATCAATCGCGGCGGTGAACCGGCGTCCAATCCATCAATCGCGGAGAAAAAGCGGGTTCACGAAACCGTCAGTCGCGAGCAGAAACCCGTCAATCGCGGATGGACCCGTTAATCGCGGCGATAAACGAGTCCCCAAACCATCAATCGCGGAGAAAGAGCGGGTTCACGAAACCATCAATCGCGAGCAAAAACCATCAGTCGTAACAAGACCCGTCAATCGCGGAAAGCCCGTCTTGTGATCTGATGGAGGTGTCGAATCCGTCTTGCCGAGTTGTCGCTGCTGCAACCAGCGCAGATTCCTCTCCTTCAGATGTTGTTGCGCCGCAAGAGGAAGACTGCGCCAGTGGTGACGACACACAGCGGCAGCGACCTCTTCATGTTCCCCGTCCAAATATCACCAAGAGAAAGACTGCGCCAATGGTGACGACACACAGCGGCAGCGACACACAATGGTGACGACACACAGCGACAGCAACAACCGTCGATCTTTCACTCTTTGAAAGATTTGGTTATGCATTCTCAATTTTATATGATTTGTTTGCACCTTATAGCTACTATTTATTTCACTATTTTAGAATGCAAGATAGAAGAAGTAAGGAAGAATCTATGCAACACCTATGTGAATGAAAATGCTTGTAGGAAAATGTATTAGATCGGTTCTTGAGATTTCTATAGACCCATTGTTGAAGAAGTAAAGACTATCTCATATCAAAAATATAAAAATGAAAGGTGTAGGAACTCTTTGTTTCCCATAAGAACTTTGAACATTGTGAAGCTAAGCTTGCATCTTAAAACTTCCCCTCCTTTCTATGACAATCCTTGCGACAACATTGTCTAGCTAGCACTTGTCCCTCACACAAATGGATTGATCCCTATGGATCAATATGAACTGATCCATGTGGATGAATGATCCTTGTGGATCAATGTCTGACACTCTCTCCCCCCTTCTAAAGTTCATTGTTCTGAATGATCAATGAGGAAAAGTACTTGTGAACCAGAGCTTTTGATTCCCAAGTAGAGTCCATAAGTGATAATCCTCTGAGGGCTTCTAGATACCCCTAGATGACATGATTCCTCAATCGTTTCGGTCTCCTATGTAGTATCCTATCTACAGAATGATTTGTACTTTTACTTTCCTACAAAGAAACAATACCTTCTATTAGACTATCCTCTCTGGAAATATACTTCTAAAGTTTAGTGACATGAAACACTAGATGAACTGTGCAATCTAGAGGAATCTCTAATCGGTATGGAACTTCACTTAGATTTTTAGCTATCTTCCAAGGTCCATGAAACCTAAGTGATAGCTTACTACACTTTCCTGTTGAGAGTGAAGTAGAGCTAGTTGGTACCTGATAAAAGACTATGTTTCCCTCCTCAAAGGATCTAGGAGATCTCTTCCTATCAGTATACTTTTTAGCCCTATGAGCTGCTTGTTGCATCTTGGCTTTAGCTATTTCTAAACTTGCTTAGATGTTTGCTAAGAACTCCAAAGGAGTAGGATAGTTCGTTGGCATGCCTATGCTACTGGAAGTATTGGGATTCATGCCATAGTTCATCTCAAAATGAAAATCATTGTGAGTCGAGATGTGGTATTTGGTGAAACTTCAGTTCTCCCATTGTTTCAATGCAAAAAAACAACCAACAAGTAGATCACAAGATGTATTCAATACACTCATGCCTTTGTTCCAAAATGGTGTGTTTGATTAAGGCCACGTGGATCAACCAATTGAGGCTTAAAGGGCTCAAACGTTCTAACAAAATAGAGAACACTGAGTCACAACAAAGGAGAACAAAGACATGTTCTCTTTTCCTTTTTACCTAAAGACCATTATATCAAGCAATAAAGTGAGCATTTTACAATATCTAGAAAGCATCACTTGTTCTTGCTTGTAAATATTGTCACTAGAACCTTGATCTCATATCCCAAGTAGTCAAGATAGATATAATAAAATTCTTGTTGCCATGAAAACTAGTTGTTCAGCCGATCAAGAATCCCACATCATGATCTTTGACAATAGATTAGTGTTTAAGGTACAAGTAAGAGTTCGGGAAGCTCCTTCCTTACATCCATAACCTCAACAAGCACAGATTATAGCTGATTAAAAGTTACTCGAAAATTAGAGTACATGTGTTGCAAAAATCGGAACATTTTAACAAGGCAATTAAGATCATCCCCTTTGTATGGTTAAGATCCTCATTGAATGCATGGCCATATTCACAGAATATGAAATACATTTCACAAAAGCATTCCCAAGAGAAGATAATAATCAACAAAATTATACTAAGAAACATTCACACATGATCAGAGAAATGGTCAAGATAAATCAAGTTGAACACAAAGTGGAAGCAGAACTCGACATTATATTTATATTAAAATGATGTTTTACATTTCCTATGTAAGTACAAGAGTAATATGAATCTATAATAGAAGCTGATCATAGCTTTCCTCAGGCTCAAGGATATTGGGATCCTCTGGAACATTAGAACACATATCCTGCCTCTCTTGCTCCAAGATTGGCTCTTCAAGGTCAGCCATGTCCCCCGGTTCATCTGCAAGTGGGGGAACAGGCTCCCTTGAAGCTGGTTGGAATCTCTCCGTGTCTGCAATGTGCTTCCTTCCAACCTCTTGGTCTTCATCTGGGCATTCATTCAGCCCATTGATTCTCATTCTAATAAAGCTCACTTGAGCATCATCCTTCTCCACAGCTATGCAGTGCCTGAACATCTTTAAGGAGCAAGCCAGAGTCGTTCCTGAAACAGCAGAAAACCACTTAGAGGTGTCAATCAACCATGACTAATGAAAATTGTGAAAATTGAAATTACCTGTGCCCGAAAAAAGGTCTAGGACCCAGTCATCATCATTGGAGAATAGCTGAAGCAATCTCATTATGAGTTTTTGTGGCTTCTGATAGGGGTTAACCAATGTCATGTCCCCAGCTACATGACGAATTTTCTTGGTAACGGCTGGGAACATGAGCACATTTGAGATCCCATTCTCATTGCAATGCTCCCTGACTCTCTTTTTGCTTACTTCATCATAATAGCCAACTGTAATGCATTCAGTGGAGCTCACAAACCTATGCAAAGGAGTGTGATTTACATTTGTCTTCACCCTGCAAACAAGAACTATGAGTCATAGAGAGCATCATTAAAGCCACGGAGATAGAAAGAAGATTACTTACCACGTGAGGCACTCCACAACATGACATCTTGCCTTCAGAGCAGTTGAAACAGAGAAGGACTGGTCTCTGCTATGGAAAATTACTATCCTCCAAAGAGGAGACATAGTCAACTCTGCAAAATCAGTGACCATCTTCCGAATCTGAGGGTGTTTGAAGGGTTCATCATCATTAACTGATCCCAACATCCTAAATCCATAGGGTATGTCCGCTATGAGAAGGGAGAAATGTTTTCTAGGCACAACAGAACAAATATTATTTACATCACTACAGAATACATTGTAATATACAGGCCTAAGGGGGTCTAGGGGATTGGAGAAACATTTCAGATCAGGTTCATCATCAAAATCCATCTCCTTGGCTTTTAGCCTAGATTTCTCATGCCTTGCTCTTTGAATGTGAGCCAGGAATGCAGGGGGGCAATCATCTAGTAGCTCCGCAGACTTACTTTTCTTTGGTTTCTGCAGAAAAAAGTGGAAAGACAACTAAATGAGCTCTTCAATACAGCAAGCAGAACATAAGGAAGCGATGAATGGCATCGATTTCATGTGGGGGTAGATGCCAGGCATCGACTTTCTACTAAAAGTCGATGCCTCGCATCGACTTAGGGACATAAGTCGATGCCTGGCATCGACATATGCCACGAGGTCGATGCCAGGCATCGACTTATGCTGCAGGTTGATGTCGGGCATCGACTTATGCCCCCAAGTCGATGCAAGGCATCGACTTTTGGCTGCAGGTCGATGCCAGGCATCGACTTTAGCCGTAAGTCGATGCCAGGCATCGAATTCGTACTAAAAGCCTGGCATTAAATTGGTTTGGTGAATCAAGGCATCTAACCTAATGGCAAACCAGGCACAACCTCAGAAAGAGAACCTACCCAATCACGGAAAAGGATGAAATATTCTGATAAAGCTTTGTAGGATGATGTGGTTGGATAGTCTCTTTGGACCTGTGTCCAAGAAAAGCAACGCAGCCTCTTCATCATGACCTCCTGAATCTCCATGTAAACTTTATGACTACAGTGACAGAAATTAAAAAGAGACTAGGTTAGAACAGAAACATGGGAGGAGGGAAAAAGGATCTGAGAATAACATACATACTTATTGAGCTCAGTCACCATCTCCTCCAGGCTTAAGTCCTTGGAGATTACCCTTGACAAAGTTGATATGATCAATGTATCATCCTTGATTCCTTGAAGGGCCCTCCATGGTGTCAGCTTCATGTCCTCGGGAGCCTCTTCAATTGAGAGGTCAGCTTTCCTTCCCTTTCCCTTCAGATCAACCTGTGGGTCTGGCCTCGACTTTCGTTGCTTCTGGCCCTTGACCTCCTTGTTCTCCCACATTGTGAAAATTCTATCCTGTAGATCCTAGATCTCACCTGATCTGAATGCCAGTTGAAACCATGGATCATATTCCCTCAAGGCATCAGACTTTCTATTCTCATCTAGTGCAATTCCAACCTCAATAAGGCATTGCTTTCGTAGATTGGGATGTATTCTTCCAGCTTCCTTAACAAGACAATCTTCATATTCATGGTGGAAGAACCGAATTCTCTCTATGGAGGACATTTTTTGCCTGTAGTCATTGTCATTGTTGTGATCCCAAGCAAGAAGCTTGGCTTCCTCAGTTGTAAGACCAGCATATATCTTACACTCTGCATACCTAAAGAAAAAAGTGGTAGGGTGCTCCTTCACTAGCTGTCTACGGGCCTCTGCAGAGTGTGAACCTCCAATCACATAATAAGTATACTCCTCAAATAAACCCTCATTGAACTCTTCCACAGAGCTGCACTCATTCAGATCCACTATGACAAGGAATGGCACAATAGTAGCATGAGGATTTATTCTCATTTTCTTCTTAAGATTCTACACATGCAAATTGTGTGGCTTCCTGATCTCAAGGGGCCTCCTCCCTGTGACTGGATCTATTGGTGGCCTGTGGATGATATTGATTGGCAGGTGGAACAACTGCCCCTTCTTCACAATTTTTCTTTTAGCTATATCCTCCCTCATCTTGTTCTGCTCAGTACCAAGAACACCCGAGGCAAGCTCTCCACCAGGTGCAACAATTATATCCTCAAAGCTAGAGCTTGAGTCAGAAGACTCCTCTTCTGAAATTCTCTTCTTTTTCTTTTGAAGCTTTTTCTGCACGCTCTGCTTACCCCTTGCCTTTACAGGGGCTGTCATCTTCTGTTGTGTTGGCATGATGTTGCCCTGGATCCATGGCATCAAGTCCTTGATAAGATTGACTGAGTCCCTGCATATCTCAGCTAGACGGTCTGGAACACAGCACTCTGGGCACAAGAAATCCATCTTGCATATAATATTTCTCAAACCTTTCGATGTCTCTACCAAGAAAAGGAGGTTGTCAGAATCCTCATCTTCATAATCCAGTTTGTACACAAGGCCATACTGAAAACCTTGTGTTGTCGTGATCTTTCCTCTCCCATATGCCCCTGCGAACACAAGAAGGACTGCATTCTTCTCTTCAACATACTGAAGGCACCACTCCAGATTTGTCATGTCCTGCAGCGGACGATCTGTCCTTAAAACCTCAGCGTCCCTCGACCTATCCTTCATAGTTGGATCATCCTCAGGAATTTTGATGCTACTCTGTCCACCTGACGATATTCCTAGCGGGTTGCTGGCCTTCTCAGAGGATAAGGATACAATAAGTTTCTTTGGTTTCGCTTGGTGACCAATGCCTTTGTCACGTTGCTGATCACCAGAGCCCATGGTGACTTTCAGTTTCTTGAAGGGCCTCTCACTCTTGGACTCCGCATCCCTGAAGGCGCTTGGAATAATCAGCTCATACGTAAATGTGGTTTTCAAAGGCCCAAGTCGATGCCAGGCATCGACTTTTAGGTTCAAGTCGATACCAGGCATCGACTTTTAAGTGCAAGTCGATGCCAGGCATCGACTTTGTGTGCAAGTCGATGGCAGGCATCGACTTGCACTTAAAAGTTGATGCCTGGCATCGACTTGAACCTAAAAGTCGATGCCTAGCATCGACTTCCACCCAAAAGTCGATGCCTGGCATCGACTTTGCACCCTAAAGTCGATGCCTGGCATCGACTTTAAGGCAAACTTCGATGCCAGGCAAGTCGATGCCTTGCATCGACTTGAGGCTGCAAGTCGATGCCAGGCATCGACTTGCAGGTGCAAGTCGATGCCAGGCATCGACTTGAAGCCTCAAGTCGATGCCTGGCATCGATTTGCACCTGCAAGTCGATGCCTGGCATCGACTTGCACACAAAGTCGATGCCTAGCATCGACTTTCAGGTGCAAGTCGATGCCAGGCATCGACCTGAGGCCTCAAGTCGATGCCTGGCATCGACTTGCAGCCTCAAGTCGATGCCTGGCATCGACTTACACCTAAAAGTCGATGCCAGGCATCGAGCTGTACCCTCATTGGATCTGTATTTTTAGAGCTAAGAAAAATAAAAACCTAGAAAGCAGACTCTTTACACAAACATACAAAGGGAATCTTTTAGGAATCTTTTTTTATGGTATGATTTTGCCTACCTCTTGGTACTCTTGCCAACATTCTTCTTCTCCATCATAGTTGCCTTGCTTGTATGCTGAGCTCAGTGCTCCATAGCTGTCTGTGCTCTGTTGCTCTCTGTTGCTCGTATATTTTGAAAATGAGAATGATCTCCTCCTCTGCTATTTATAGGCAATTGGGTAGCTTGAACCAGAGACTAACTGGATCTAACTGAATGAGTCCAGTTGCTAACTATATCTGTCAACCAATCTAACCAGGGAATACCACTCACACAAATAGGCTGTTTCAGAGCCACTTTAATGAAATATTCATAGAACATTGCAACTATTTATATACATTTGCATGGAAATTACACTTCAATGGCAAGAGTATGGTATGTACATGAGGATGTCTAATCTCATGTAGAAATGTTTTCTTAGAATCTCTTGCTTGGGAGAAAATCAAGTCTAAGATTTGTTGAATATGGGAGATTAATGACATCTTTATAGTGTTATCCTCTTCACTTTAGTTCATATTCACATTTATCTTGTAACACATTGTTGAAATGGAAAATCAATGTATGAATAAACATTCAAGTAAAGAACCTTGCAACTATTTATGTACATTTGCATGGAAATTACACTTCAAGTCTAAGTTGTGTTGAATATGGGAGATGAATGACATCTTTATAGTGTTATCCTCCTCACTTTAATTCATATTCACATTTATCTTGTAACACATTGCTGAAATGGAAAATCAATGTATGAATAAACATTCCAAGTACCTCTTTTACACATAATTCTTTTTTAATATACTTTCATCTACCTCTTTGAGATCTAGCCAAGACTACAATGAAACCTAATCCTTGAAATCTTATTTAGTACCAAAGGTAAAATTTCTTCTTGTATAGTCTTCAATGGCACTACTACAAACAATTTTAATATATAATCCAGTTGGAACTCAACTTGGATATATTTTGATTCACTCACAATGCTAAGACTCAATGACTCATATCTAGTTAGAAATCAATTGTGTTTCTCATTTCAAAAGTGAATCAAATCTTTGGTTCCCTTATTAGTGTATATTTGAGTAATTAAGTTATTTGATGTAATTTGATGTTTAATGTTATTTAATGTACTTTAATAAACTTTTGATTTCATATCTTCTTTATGTGACATTTGATGTGACATCTTCACTTGATCTCGGATTTCTACTTATTTAAAAAGGTCATTCATCTTCAGTCTTCTGTGAACTCAGTGAAGATGAGCTCAATCTTTTCAGTGGATGCTTGGGCATCAACTTCTTCTGCTCATATTGATACAGTTTCGGATTCATTGTTCTCAGTTGATCCTTTCCACAAAAGTGATGATCCCTATGATTTAGGACGTGCTGATGGTTCCATGTTTTCTGTTGAGTCATTTAAGTTATCCAATTCACAGTGCAATGCTGCTCAACCAAATGCACCTTTTGATCTCCCATCTGATCCAACCATTGATCTCCCTTCTGACTCAAGTGCATGTGGAGCAGCGAAAAAGCAAAGCAAGCTCAATCTACAATTTAAAAGAAGGCCTTGTGAAGTAAGTCAAAAAATATTTAAATTTCTTACTTCAGATAGACAGATTGCATTGGATATTGTGAAGCATTGTTGTGGTTTGAAATGTTTGTACAATTTAGGAATGAAGAAACCAAAGCACCTAAGAGAAAAATTCCTCCATTTAGATAGTGAAAGGTAGGATATATACCTTGTTTCTCGCATGCAAATGATTGAGGATAACATGTCAGTAACACGTGTTGGTTTTGAATATTTCTTTAGTCAAGGGATACGATGTTGTAGGGCTGCATTTAAAATTGCAATGGGTGTGGGAAATTTTAGAATACATAGGGTTCAACAAGGGCTTTTGAATGGGGATCTCATTTTGGATACTTTCCATGTTGGGACCAAAGGATCTGTTGGACGTCATGCAATGAATTGGATGATGAACTATTTTAGCTTGCATTGTGAGGTTATGCCTACAACTGGAAGGTTGCACTTGTCAGATAACTTTACTCGTCGAGAGGTATTTCAAATATATAGAGAAGACATGGAAAATAGAAATGAGAAGTATGTGTTGTATCGTCACTTTACTCGATTATGGAAGGAAGAGTTTAACAATGTTTCTATTCCTCGTAAAGTTAGAATGGGTGAATGCTCAGTTTGCGCCACTTTGAAAAACATGGCAAAAGGGGCTACAACACCACAGGAAAAGAATAATTTTAAAAACCTTCTTAACAACCATCGTGAGAGTCAAGCTTTAGAGAGAAAGAAAGCAATTCATCATCGAAGTAAAGCACTCAGAAATCCGGAGCGTAATATGTGTTTGTTGATCGATGGTATGGATCAAAAACAAACTTGTTTGCCACATTTTTATCGCATCCCTAAGGACATTGGAGATGAAGTCCTTGTGCAAATGCATTTGGTTGGTGCTTTGGTATACAATGGAACTGTAATGTCCAAGGTTTTCTTCACATATCCAAATGTGCATAATGATCCAAACCTTACAGTTATTGTCATTCATCGTGTTTTGCAATCATGGAAGGGTCTTTTGCCACCAACTCTATATTTGCAACTAGATAATACTACAAGAGAGAATAAAAATTCTACAGTCTCTGGATATTTAAGCATGCTTGTTGAAAAAGAGGTATTTCAGAAGGTTAAGATAAATTTCCTTCTGGTTGGCCACACTCATGATCACATTGATCAAATGTTCAGTACTTTCTCTAAGAAGTTGGCACGTAACAATGCTTTTACTCTTCCGATTTTATCTGAGTTGATTTCAGAAGCATATACTCCAAAAGCAGAAGTTCAACACCTCACACAGATTTATGACTTTCAGCACTTTTGCTCAATGGGCCTTGATAACAGTGCTAAGGTTTTGGCTCCATTGCACAATATTAGTTTCAACCATGTATTCTTGATGAGGAGGGTTGATGAAATAACCCTTTTATTTGCAAAGCAGTATTCATCTTCTCTTGGGTGGGAGCCTAAAGAGGGATGCAGATTCTTATTGCAGGTGCCTAATTTGTCTATTGTGATAGTGTATGGTGCAGAACAATCACCATATGAAGATAAAAACAATACAGAAAGATGTGGAAATGTGGTTGATCAAAGTAAAAGTTGGATGCATGCACTCATTGAAAAGAAGAGACATATTGAGCGTGCAAAAAAATATGATGGAGATCAAGATGTATCTTGGTGGGAGGACTTTTTCAATCATCAAGAAGAGATTATACAGTATACAATGGCAGGTCACTGGCCAGTTGATGTTCCATTCACATGGGATTTTTGTACACAAAGATCCATGAATGTGGCCCAAGCATGTAATGCAGATGCACTTCAAAGTTTTATACATCCACCAGAAAGAAATATTTATGTAGGCCCAAGGATGACAAAACAGGCAGAAGCAAGATGGCAAGGAAATTTAATAGAGATAAATGTTGGAACACTTATTGCAGTTCTTGCTGATGGTGATAAGGCTACCAGACCATTTTGGATTGCAAAGGTTTTAGAGATAACTAAAGATATTGATAAGAGAAGAATAGAGGCTTTGATGGTGCATTGGTATTACACTAAAAGTAGTAATGCATTCACAGGTAAATATAACTTAGAAATGGTGTGTGATACTAAACGAACAGGTTTAAAAAAGAAAAAGAATATTCGAAGCACATCCACTCTTAAAATGGATGATGTAGATATTCTTGTTTATGATTTTTCCTTGACAAAAACAGGTCACTTGAGGAAGGCAACCATCAACATGATAAAACAAAAGCTTCCAGATGTATGTGGTACAGGAAATCATAGGCAAACAAGAAGAGTTGTGCATGATCCTGCAGAATTTGGTATGTACGTGGATGAAGACAGAGCTCTTGTGGATATAGAAGAAGAAGAAGAGAGCTCTCAACAGTATGAGACTGAATCAAGTGCATCAGATGATGAGGGTGTAGACATAGATCGACAAAGTTGTGAGATGCATTGAAGCTCTCAGACATTTTTAGTGCTTTTGTAAATGCCTCGAAGTAGTTTGGTTAATGAAACCATGTTTCGTAGCAATTTTGACTAACAATCAGATATCCACCCATTAAAAATATGTCTAAAATGTTATTTTTGTATAAGAACTATTCAGTTCTACATTCTTTATATAGATTTTAGACATGTCAATGTCCTATCATTTAGATTTTGGACATGTCAATGTCTTATCATATACATTTTGGGACATGTCAATGCCTTATATAGTGAAATTTTGACTACATTTTGAGCTCTTTTTTTATGAGAAAATGACAAAAAATGTCAAAAATCACATGTTTTCACCTCATTTTTGTAATATATGTATACTGCTATAAAGGAATCTCAAACATAAGCTGCCATTTGCTTGATTTTTGATGAGATTGTTCTCTTTTTACGACATAGTTCTCGTTTGTTACGACTCGCTGTTAGAGCTGAAAATGCAAAGAATCTCCAGCCAAACATGGCTGAAGGTTTTCAACCAAAAAATATCTAAACTACTAGAAATTTCTAGCCACATAGGGTTAAACATTTGTGCCAAAAAACGGCTGAAAAAGAGCACACAATTCAGCCCATGTGTGATATACATGTTGAAGATGTATTACATAATAAATGCATGTCTATCAAGAGTGCATAATATATGCAGAAGTGCCTGAAACAAACTCTGCAAGATAGCAAATTGAGTGCACCTGTACTTGGTAGAACAAGATCAAGCTCTCACCATGCATCAAGTAATTTTTTGGATTATTCACTTGTTGCAACAACGTGTAATGAAGAGCCACTTACTTTTGAAGATGTTGGTGACGGTCTGCAATCGATGAGTGCTATGCAATCAAAAATGGATTCCATACAAGACTATTCGCCTTTCTGAATTGCCTTGGCATTTAGTGGCGGATCACCCCTTCCATACACATATTATTTCTCCCATCACCGCCATGCCTGCTACAGAGCAGTATTGGCCGTTAACGTGTTTAAGCCCCCGTGTCGTAGTTACTCTAAACACGGTTGCTGAAGGATTCTTTCTCCCTCACGATGGATTGGTTAATGGACCACTCCTTCCAATCGCAACCATGAAGGAATTGTTTCCCTGGCAATCATCTAATGAATTTGCCATTCTTTTTCGACCCGAACCAGAGTGTACTACTCTGCAATTCCTTGTAGCAGCGTTAAACCTGCAAAAATGCACGTATGGTATTTCTAGACCTTTTTACTCAATGATTGATACTACCTCACGAGAGGGTTTCAATTTCATATATTTTTTCTTTCGGTGCATTCACCGTGAATGCTTAACCATCACTAAACAACTCGCAAAGCACGATATGCCTCGTACACGATTGCCTCACCTCTTCACCTTTCTCCTCCCGATGCTGCAAGTAGCGCAACCACCTCCAAAGGATATTGTACTGCTCCATGAAGACTCTACCTAGATGCTTGAAAATGACGATGATGAAGATCTGCTTCATTTCTTCCAATGCAAACGTCGACGCATTAGTCCATCACAAAGCCAGGTATAGGGTTCCAATGTGGGTCAAGATGTTGAAGTATTCCATGACACTGCCACCTCCCTACAGGTAGAGTCCTCTGTTCTGTCTTCTTCTCTCAAGCAGCCGGATCAAGATGCTATCATGAAAGATGTAGCTGAAGTCTCATCACGGGAGGAATCTCATCAATCGGATGATGAGGCTGTGAAGGAGATAGCAGAAGCTACTAGGGGCACGGACTGTCAATCTCGTTCATCACCAACCGCTGATGTCCAAGCAGATGGAGTCATTGTCCAAGCAGATGTAGTCAAGCAATTGACTAGAAATGTCGAGACAGTTACCGAAGCTGTTGCGGAGGATACCCAAATTGAGATCGGAATAGTTTTGGTACCAACTACCCTTATTCCTCTTCCTCTACCAACTACCATTCCTAATCCTATTGCAGTTCTTCTTGGTGCACCTTCCACTGCCATTCGCGAGGCATCACACATCTGTTATCCTCTCCTGATTACTCTCCATCACACTATCCTCCCCTCATCTGCTATCTGCCTCATCATCACAACCTCCTCCTTCTCTCCTCCCCCCCCTAGCAGTCATTTGCATAGAATTGGTGTCCATGGGCCAACGTCTTATCCAATTCTGCAAGCAATTGCCCCTCCAGATGAAGATAGCAATGCAGAACATTCAACAAGAGTTGTAGAGTAAGGTTGACCTTCTCGAAGCCGACATTGCTCCTCTCCAGGAAGAAGCACTTGCGGTCAAAGCTGAGAATCATGCATTGTAGATTCAGCTCCAGCAACTCCAAGAACGGTTAGCAGAACAAGACAATTTTATTGCTCAACGGGACACCACACTTGCTGAATTGAATGCGATGAATGTTCTCCTTGCTACTCACGATGAAGAAATTGTTCAATTGAAACAAGTGGTGATTGACAAAGAATATGCTCGTGCTATGCTAGGAAATCTATTGGAGGAGACACGCGCAGATCTTGCTGAGGTAGAGCAGAAAGGACAAGAAATGGCAGACCTGACTATGCAAAATACTGAAGATTTAAAGAAAGTGTCCGAATAACTTTTTCAGAAAAGTCGTGAATGAAAAGTAGAGACTGGCCGGACTATTCAGTAAAAGAAAGAGATGGAAGCTATTAAGAAAGAGTGCGATGCTTATTACAAATTATTCAGTATCAAGCTCAGGAGCTGGACAGACAAGAAAAATAGTTAGGCGCTCAAGCAGACAGGCTCTCGAGAGTTGATGCAGAGGTAGCTGAAATGAAGCTGAAAAGAGATTCTACCATTGCCAATGACTTCTACCTTCAGGAAGCATTTTTGCAGACACAAACAGAATCGCTAATGGCTCAAGTCATTGATGTGAATTCGGTTTGAACTGATGCCCAACTTATCAAGCCTGCCAATCTGAAAGATATGTTAGATTTCTTAAAACAGAAGATTACCCGAACCTTTAAATTAGCTCGAACTCTCTATATCCAGGGCATTATTGATGAGCCTTAATTGTAATTTTCAGTTTTGGGTTCGAGTCCACCGTGCGTGCCAGTGTTAGCCGCCAGATTGGATCTCTATGTAACTTTATTTTTCTATATATTCGCACGCACCAAAAAGGCATGGCGAAAAGATGTAACCCTCTTTTGAGTAATGAAAAGGAAAGCAAGGCATTCTTCGGAGCAAAGGGAATTGCTAGACTATGTGTCTGGGCGATAGCGCTGGAGATACTGTGTTGCAGATTTTGAAGAACTCTGAGCAATGTGTTTGATTATTAATTTTCACTAATTAAGCGTTAATTACCATAACATTGCGATTAATCTTAATAGTTCTATGTGAATTTGTAAATGCTTCATACGCATGGTAGACGCATTGTGTAGTGATAAGTGTTGAATCGGAAAGTAGTTAGTTGTTAACTGAATGTTGGATTGGGAAAATTAAAAAGGGCCTCTGTACTATCACACCCCTATCCATCCCAAGAACCTAGAAAGGAGATTTAAAGGGCTTAACAGAAAGCACTTTTAACAGGCTGATCTTATAGTGCTTGTTCTTTATGTGGATGACATACTCTTGACTAGGTCATGTGATGCAAACCTAACATACTTATGGATGATTTGCAGCATCCGCCCAACCAGCTCCACCCATATATACTTTTAGAACAAGGGGGGAAATGTGAGGAGAGCCTAAGAAGTGTCCCCCATATGGAAGTTAATAAGATAGCTTTTATCCTTGGATATCACATGGAATCACATGGCCTTCATATGGATTCAAAAAGCATATCTCTCAAGCTTGTATGTGTAAGTCTGCCTTTATGAAGCTTAAAGTAAGGGCCTTCTTCATAATGGATCCCCTCCATCTGTTGCTCTTCCAAAAGAGTTGACTTGGAAATTATGCTCTTAGATATCACCTCCGGTGCTCAGTACACGGGCATTCCGAAACTGCGTGTAAGACGGGACGCGTATTTCATAGAGGCACATCAAAATAACATCCTGGTCCTCACCAATGTCTTCAGAGATCCATACTCTCCTTGGAAAACCAAACGTTCGTATCTACACACCTTCAACATGCAGGAAAAGCAATGGTACCGATCCAGAATCAGAAGCAAAGTTTCGGACATCTGCCGGCCCTCCATCAATGAAATTCACAACTCAAGATGTATTGCTGGTGGATATCTGTATGTTATGTACAACGGGAGACAGGTGAGCCGTCTAAATGTCGAGGAATGTTGCTCAACCAGAGCTCGTGCCGCCCAATCTGCTGCTCCTGTTCCATCGATACTTGATTGGGAAAGCCTCCCGTTGCTGACGCAAAATCGCATGGCGGCCAGCATCAAAGTAGTTGACGAAAAAGTTTATGTTCTTGGAGGATTCTCTTCTTGGGAGGGACTTCGGCTCAGAATATATCTGTCAGGAGAAGTGTTGGACCTACGTGAGAATGTGAGGGAGTGGAAGTATGTTCCGGAATTATACCCTGCGGAGATTTTTGGCGGGGAGTATACTGGCCCGGTTGTACATGTAGTTCAAGGACAACTGTGCGCTCTCTCCAAGGTCAAGCTGAATGAGCCAATCTTTCGTTATGACAGCACGGACAAAACCTGGAAGCCATGGATTCGTATGGAGGGTCTGTCGAAGGATTTCCATCTCAGAAGGCCTCTTCTCTTCTTCACAAGTGATCATGATGACCACAGGCTGTCCATTCTTCTGGAATGTAAAGGCGTACCTAAAAAATCTGATAAACGTCTGCATTCTGTAACGTATCCCGCTCGCAACAAAGGTGGTGGAACTAGTCATTTGACAGTAGTTCAACAACAATCAGGAAATAGAGTGCAGGCTTCTGATGATGATCATGAGAAGCAGCGTGTATCAATTCTCGCACTTCCTACGAAGAAAAGGAAGTTTGTCCACTCGGCATCCGCCAAATCATCACTGCTCACTACGATACCTAGCAACACCACCAAGAAGAAGAAGACGAAAAGCATGAAGACTGCGCATCCGTTTGCCTCTTACACAACTCGTTTGATTTCACTTTGAGAATGAATTGCTGCCATATTTTTCCACAGCGTAATGCAAACCTACGTATACTCACAGTAGATGCACGTGTTACAATAGACTCTTCAAAAAAACATTACCACTAACAAAGACTAATCTAATTATGTTTCATATAATAGTCAATGGCATCTCATGATGTTTCATGTAATAATCAATGTTCTCATCTTCAAGTTAGAATATATCAACTCTCTTCTTCGTTTGATAGTCTTCTATGAATTGGTGCATGCGTGTGGATTGGTGAGTCTATGCGTTTAAGCATGTGCTCATGTGGATTGAATGTTTCGGTAACCTATGCTTGTGCTT
The DNA here is from genome assembly GCA_020310875.1 of Ceratopteris richardii. Taxonomy (NCBI): domain Eukaryota; kingdom Viridiplantae; phylum Streptophyta; class Polypodiopsida; order Polypodiales; family Pteridaceae; genus Ceratopteris; species Ceratopteris richardii. Next base: position 59,379,877 of record CM035406.1, on the reverse strand, counting down.
GTGTGTGTGATTCTCTTAGTAAGTCCATATGCTTATCAATGAGTAAGTGAGTGTGCTTTCCTACATGTATTAATGATGAAAATTTTTATTAAAAGAAGACTTTCCTTTGTTATATGTCTCACACTGAAATCAAGGGGCGTTTAAACATGTCACACTATAGCTGTAATTGCCGTTTGAAGACTTACATTCTAATTTCTTGCGAAGCATAATATGTGCATGAGCTTCGTGTTCAAAAGAAGGCAATCTTCATAAGCTTCGTTTTGTTACAATAGATCCATCAGCTTCATGGGCTGGAAAAGAAAGAGTGGCTCTGTATGATCAACTCTCTGAATTTAATTGATTGCTCTAATTGTATTGGCCACATCTGGAGGAATAGAAGCTTGTCCTGACCTTTGTCCTCTAGGTTAGATAGGTGCTAGATTAATGTGAACAAGTTGCATGACCTGTGGCATCATAAGTATAGTCTGGATACTACTCTTCAAATGTCAGATCACTCACCCTTAATTATCAAGCTTTTCAATAACTCTTCTGTGTACAAAGCTGGCTGGATCCATCTAGATGCCTCCCTTTCGAAGCTTGACTGTGTTAAAGAGAAGACCAAAAATATCTTTAACTTCCACTTTGCTAATGATTGTTCTCCTTGTGTTGCTTGGGAAAGATCTATTAAGGACATTCAATCCCTTTTCTATAATTATAAGCTTACGGCTAAGGAAATAAGACTGTAGAGAAGGATGATGATCATGAAAGAGATAGATCGCATCAAAAATGATTTTTGTGATGAAGCCAATAGAAACCTCAAGCTTCATGAGCTTCAGAATAGGTTGAAGTGGGAAGAGTATATCTCGGCTAGTGATTCCCTTGCCTCATCTAGGGCATTCTGGGCTGGTCAAGTTGATAGACCTAACAAGCATATGTTTGATCTGCTGAAGAAGAAAAAAGATAGGGATTTTGTTCCCTTTCTAAAGAAAAGTAAGGGCAACTATACTACTTCTATGAAAGAGAATCTGCACGAGGCCCTTGGCTTCTTTACCAATGTTTTCTCTAGGCCTCCCAAAAGGGGGGAGGATATATAGAGGGCTAGGGCCACTATTTCTTTTAAAAGGAAAAGATTATTCCTCAGGGCCTGGCCTCTATCCTGGACCTACCCCTCTCTACGGGTGAGGTTAGAGAAACCATTGGTAAATTGAAACTCTGTAAATCTCCTTGACCTGATGGTATTCCTAATGAATTTTTTCAAGAGCTTTGTGACTTTATTGTGCCCATTATTCTCTTGGTGTGGCAAGAGGCCATTAGGAGAGGTACCCTCTCTACGTTTATCAACTATAGAGTCATTAAGCTTATTCACCAAAGAGTTTTTGTTTTGAAGCATTACATCTTACCTATGCTAACTTACTTTTTTGCTTGTTTGATGCCGAGTAAGAAGCAGATTGCTCAAACCATTGCCTTATCAAGAAGATTTCTGTGGGGTGGCACCCAACAAACCAGCAAGATCCCAAAAGTTGCTTGGAAAACGTGTTGTATGAAAAAAGATGAAGGAGGGCTGGGGCTAATTTGTCCCACCAAGATGGCGTGTCAAATGGCTACTAAGTGGGTTCTCAGGGCTATTAGCTCTAATGATTATTGGTCTGTTCTAATCAAAAGAAATGTTGGTGATTTTTTTGTCACAGGTTACAAGAGTTGGACTAGACTCAATATGTGGGATGTTATCACTTCTCCCTACTAGGTTACTCCTAAGGGAGGCAATCTTTCTTGCTCTTTTTGGAAAGCTTGGATGTTTATTAAGGGGAACTACAAGATCCCAGTTTACTTTGAGAATAACCTATCCTATCTCATGTAGAGTTTTGTTTGGATAGGGTGGTTTAATGTTGATAAACTCTATCCTCTGACCATAAGGATGAACAAGTGTAGAAAAGCTGAGTTTGAGTCTTGGAGTTCTCTTACCAATAACAATCAGGTGTTGGATAATTTTTTTTCCATGATACTCATGGTCTCTCTTCTGTTTGCAAACAGATGCTAATTAAAGAAAAAAAGATGGCTTGCTGGCAAACTGGACAGTTACAACTATCATAAATGGATCGGCCTCAAAACTCCTGCTAAAGACATTTACGAACAATTCAAGGCTCCTGGTCACTCTGGCAGTTGGGATGTTAGCAAACTTAACTCTAATTGGAAGATCCAATGGAACACCTTTCAATGGAAGTATAGATTCAGAACAGTGTGGGCCTTTTCGCCTACCTCAAAGCAAGCCCATTTTCTGTGGATGATTTCACATCATGGTCTTTGGACAGGAAATAGAACCAAGAAGATTAACATTATGCAGGAAAATGTCCTTTCTGTAACCAGCATGAAGACCTTCCCCACATTTTTATCAACTGCAAGAATGCAAAGAAATTTTGGAAGCTCTTGAACTTATATTGTGTTGGCAAAGGGTTGCCAGTCCTTGGATACAAAGAAATTCTTCTGGGTGTTTGTAAAGGGCTGGACCTTGCTCTCTGGCAGCTGCTTAGATCTCAGATTCTCTGGTTTATCTGGAAAAATAGGAACCAAAAGATGTTCTCTAGTAAACCCAAAGATTATTTTTTTGCTTGTACCCAAAGTATAAGGAGGATAATGGTGTGTTGTAAAGAGTCCATTGAAGATACCTCCCAATGTAATTTTGACACTTACTACATCCTAAGAGGGATGAGTCCTAGTAGATGGAAGACTGCCCTTCTAAAGTTATACTCCCCAAAGAGACTCTCCATGATCCATTTCTCAGAGACTCTGTTGGATGAGCCCTAGTGCTCTGGCAATCTATTGTATCTGTATTATTTTCCTACACTAATTTTAATCTTTCTGTTCTCTCAAAAAAAAAAAGAATATATCTGTTAAGAGAAGTGTTGGACCTACGTGAGAATGTGAGGGAGTGGAAGTATGTTCCAGAATTATACCCTGCGGAGATTTTTGGCGAGGAGTATAATGGCCCGGTTGTACATGTAGTTCAATTACAACTGTGCACTCTCTCCAAGGTCAAGCTAAATGAGCCAATCTTTTGTTATGATAGCACGGACAAAACCTGGAAGCCATGGATTCGTATGGAGGGTCTGTCGAAGGATTTCCATGTCAGAAGGCCTCTTCTCTTCTTCACGAGTGATCATGATGACGACAGGTTGTCCATTCTTTTGGATGGTAAAGGCGTACATAAAAAATCTAATAAACGTCTACAATCTGCAACGTGTCCCGCTCGCAACAAAGGTGGTGGAACTAGTCATTTGACACTAGTTCAACAACAATCAGGAAATAAAGTGCAGGCTTCTGATGATGATGATGAGAAGCAGCATGTATCAATTCTCGCACTTCCTATGAAGAAAAGGAAGTTTGTCCACTCGGTATCTCCCGAATCATCACTGCTCACTACGATTCCTAACAACACCACCAAGAAGAAGAAGACAAAAAGCATGAAGATTGCACATCCCTTTGCCTCTTACACAACTCGTTTGATTTCACTTTGAGAATGAATTGCTGCCATATTTCTCCAGAGCGTAATGCAAACCTAGGTATACTCATAGTGGATGCATGTGTTACAATAGATTCTTCAGAACAACATTACCATTAACAAAGACTAATCTAATTATGTTTCATATAATAGTCAATGGCATCTCATGATGTTTCATGTAATAACCAATCAGTGTTAGCCACCACATTGGATCTCTATGTAATTTTATTTTTCTATATATTTGCACGCACCGAAAAGGTGTGGCGAAAAGATGTAACCCTCTTTTGAGTAATGAAACGGCAAGAAAAGCATTCTTCGGAGCAAAGGGAATCGCCAGACTGTTTGTGTGGGCGATAGCGCTGGAGATACTGTGTTGCAGATTTTGAAGAACTCTTGAGTACTGTGTTAAGTTTCAGTAACTAATCGTTAATTACCATAACATTGCGATTAATCTTAACAGTTGTGTGCGAATTCGTAAATGCTTCATACGCATGGTAGATGCATTGCGTAGTGATAAGTGTTGAATCGGAAAGTAGTTAGTTGTTAAATGAATGTTGGATTGGGTAAATTAAAAAGGGCCTCTGTACTATCAAACCCCTATCCATCCCAAGAACCCAGAAACGAGATTAAAAGGGCTTAACAGAAAGCACTTTTAACACTAGCGCCGTCTGTGGGAAATGGAGTAGTTGTTTGCACAGAAGATTAGAGATTGACGAAGAATTCTTTGATATATGCCGGTAACATGCTCTGGTGAAGCATACCCCAAATACTATAGAGATCAACATCCCTAGGCAGTTCCAAACCTATTAGGAACACCCCCTGGTGGTAGAAGTACAGGCCACTTAAGTTGAGTTGTAGAAGGCTCGGTACAGCCAACCAGGAGCGATTCCGGTGGTAGTTCGGCAGTACATGACCAGATTCCGGTGAATTCCAATGTGAGTCTGGTACCGTTTGGAGAAAGTACGGTGATTTCTAGTTATACAGAGATGCAATGCGGAGACAGTTCCGGAATATCTGGTCAGAATTCGATCACTATTGGTGACAGGTTTACGTTATCTGGCAAGAACGTTTACAATGACAATGTAGTATGGTTCGGTGAGAATTCGACGAGTTTTGGTGAGCGTTCGATATTACGTGGTGGCAATTGGAAGTTTTTCGGTGAAACTGCGGTGCTCTTTGGTCGACACTTATTGTGTTCACCACTTCTTGGTGCACATTTAGCTGATTTTGACACCAAAGTTGAGGGAGCGCTAATAGATTTGGAGTTCAGCAATCGGTTCAACAACATTTTTGGACCGGAAAGTGAGCAGGTTGACCATCCAGTCCAGGAAACTCACAAGAAACCTCCCCAAAATTCAGAGAACAACAACGCTAGCAACAATAGCACCATGAGTGGCTCATAGCAACAGCAACAAATACCGCCCCAGCCGCAAGCGCAATTTCAGTAGTAACAACAACAACAGCCACAGCCAGTCATTCCATCTCGACCGGTCCCAGTCGGAGTGATCTATAAGAAATTTGGTGGATTTTCGGGGGATGACCCCGACGCACATGTTCGCACATTCGAAATCAATAATGCTGTGTTGAACCATCCACCAGATCTGACATATAATACCATTGTGTTTCAGGCCACGCTGGTTAATGAAGTAACAAGGTGGTTAACAGAATACGATATTAATCATTTTGGTAATTATGACGATATGAAGGACGCGTTCCTGTAGAGGTTTCGCTTCAAGAAGAACCCTATAGAAATTTCTGACTATTTGCAAAACAATCGGCAGAAACCACACCAAAGTGTCAAGGAGTATGAGACACTGTTCAGAACTCACTTGCGGCAACTTCCACCGGTGCATGCCAACTTGCAAGATGATGTCATAACACAATGGTTCATCAACAAATTGAATCGACAGTTAAAATAGATCATGATCATTCGATGTGTGGGCGGAATGACATTGGACACTGTCATTGCAATGGCCTTATAGTTGGAGCACAAAGATGGAGGGTTTACGGAGGATCTGGAATGGTTGAAAGCAAGTAAGAACGTAACCAAGGATCCATTCAAACAAGTGTAGTATACTAAGTGTAAAAATCCCGGTCACACTAGTTTCACATGTGCTCTCAACCAAATCTATTGTGCCATTTGTAACACGTTAGGGCACTCAATAGAAACCTGTGCAGAGAATGGAAAGGTGCAGGGTAGGGCGGCAATAAACGCCATAATACAGGAGCAAGGGCATCCAGCCAACCATTACGTACTGCCACAGTTATGGACCAACCAACAACAGGGATATAGGAACTATCAGGTTCCGCGAAGTAGCAATTTCAATCAAAATCGATGGGATGTGGGTACATTGGCTGAAGGCACCTCTCTCCCACCCCCTCATTGTCATTTCTACGATGAGGTTGTGCATATTCGTAGATTTTCTAAAGAAGCCACAGAGTATGACAAAAGAAAAAAGGAAAGACAAAATCTGATGACAAATATGGTTTATATTTCCCTCTTGATTCTCAAGCAGCCGCAATACAAACAAGATCGGGAAAACAATTGCAACCAGCAGCTGAAGTTTTCGAGCCTGGAATTTGTGAGCAACAGCGGATTTTTACAAAGGCTAGTCAATGGAAAAGTAAGGAGATGACGATGTTCCTTGACCCAATTCCGGTAACTCAGCCTCCTCTTCCAAATGCAAGACTGCATAGAATTTTGCCCTGGAAACATCAGAATCACAGTAGAGTCGGTGATGATCACGGCACAAACAGACCAGGTATGGGATGTTATATCTAAGTCCTCAATCACACTCCCTCTGGGATAGTTGCTTGCCCTAGTTCCTAGTGTAAGACAACAATTCCAACAGTAGGTCAGCCCCAGACCTTCATGTACTCCGGCAACTGCGACCATACAACCCGAAATAGATCCTACGATGGATCATACAGTGCCGCTGATCACTGTTTGGTATAAAAACCAGAGGATCACACAAGTTTTAATTGATGGAGGGTCTAGAGTGAATATTGCAACAGTTGCACTCTGTAAGAAACTGGGTGGGACCCAAATTGAACCAGTGCAGTTCTTTGTGTGAATGGCAGACCAATCTAGAGTCCATCCGATTGGACTAGTGCGTAATATTCCTATAACCCTGCAGGAACTACATTTAAAATGACTTTTGTAGTCGTGGAGTTACCCGAATCTAGCCTTGACTACAAACTTACTCTTCGGTCGACCATGGCTAAAGCAAGCCAAGGTCGTGCAGGATTAGTCAGCTCAAAAGTTAATTTTTAAGAAAAATCACCAGAAATATGTCGTTACATTGGATGCTATGCAAGCTTGTGATCTACACGCATGCCCATATGTAGCAGAGCCAGTCCATATGTTGGATGGGCTATGTGATGATGATGAGGAGGCTTTCCTCGAGACAAATAAGGACCTCATTGCATTAGGTACTGTAGATTTAGATTCGGTAGTAGATAATTGGAATGCAGTAGCTTGTACGGTTGTACCACTGATCGGAGAAGCAGAAGCAGATGCCGACCTAACTATGGATGAATTGACATTACAAAAACTGTTGCAGCCACCTGATGACTTGGCAAAGCCTCGAGAGTTCTATGTACCGGAGGATCAGCTGGTAACGTACAATTTGGGTGACACGGTCAACCCAAGACTAGTAAAAATTAAGGCAGGATTAGCAGACAAATTCCAAGATGATTTGGTGCCACTCCTACGCAGATTCTGAGATGTCTTCACTTGGGATTATAGAGACATAAAGGGTCTTGACCCACGAATTTATCAACAAAGGGTGGTGCTAAAGCTTGATGCATGGCCCTTCAAGCAATCCAGCTATCGGATGAACCCTGATTATGCAGCCTAGGTAAAATCGGAACTAGATCTCTTGCTGAAGATTGGATTCATTGTTCCTATCGAACATGCACAGTGGATCTCGCCAATAGTGATAGTGCCTAAGAAAAATAAACAGTTATGCATTTGTGTCGACTATTGAAAGCTTAACGCAGCCACTATACCGATCCATTCCCTCTTCCGTTTCTAGATACGATGCTCGATGAGGTAGCAGGTCACCAAATGTATTCTTTCCTAGATGGCTACAGTGGATACAATCAAGAAAGGATGGCGGAACAGGATATACTGAAGACAGCATTCATCACCAACTAGGGCATGTATGCATGCATCGTAATGTGGTTCGGATTGTGGAACGCCCCGAGTACATTCCAAAGATGTATGCGAGAAGTGTTCTCACCTTACTTGACAACGTTTATGCAATTCTATTTGGATGATTTTTCATTATGTGGTGATACTTTGGTGCACTTGTATCATTTACGGTGCTGTTTTGAAAAGTGTCGGGAGTATCGATTACGTTTGAACCCTACAAAATCGGTCTCTTCGGTCTCCTGTGGGAAGCTGCTCGGTCATATCATCTCCAAACAAGGGATACAGGTAGACCCTGATAAGGTAGCAGCACTGTTGGAGGCACCGGTCCCAAAGATAGCCAAAGAAGTTTTGCGATTTCTTGGCCAGATCAGGTGAAATGGTAGACACTTACAATGGCTGGCTCATCTAGCGATGCCACTCAACCGACTTATGACCAGCACCTCGTGTAAGTACGAATGGACTAATGAGTGTCCAAGGGCATTTGATCGTTTGAAGGTCTTACTCACGCAGGCTCCGACATCCCACCACCTGATTAGGAAAGTCCATTCCATGTATTTGTGGATGTGTTCGACATAGCAATTGGCAGTGTGCTGATGCAACAAATCGACCAATGGTTTTGACCAGTCTACTATGCGAGCCATAGATTAGCTCCTATAGAGAGAAATTACTCCGTGACAGAACAAGAATGTCTTGGTCTTGTATACTCAGTTAAGAAGTTTCGGCATTACTTGTTGGGACGAAGACTCACTTTTCGTGTGGATCATGCTGCACTAGTGTATTTGGTTCACCAACAGTAGTTAGGCGGCAGACTTGCAAGATGGGTTTTACTATTACAAGAATTTGATTATGAAGTTATTCATCGACCAGGTACGGCCCATGTCTTGGTGGACTTTTTATCTCGTGTGGATTCCGGTGAGACTCCGGCAGGTGTAGATGATACAATGCCAGCTATTTACGTAACTGATGCAGCTCCTGAAGAATCTGCAGAACTTCCTATTCCCCCTACATACTATAATATATTAATGATTTTTCTTACTGATATTGTCTCCCTCCTAATACTCCCGCTACTCTACGCCAAAAAATTGCAGTCTAAGATCGACGATTTCGGTTGATTGTGGGTCAACTCTATTACATAGATCACACTGGTGTCCTGCTCAGATGTCTCCCTCCACATGAATCGGCATCAGTTATTGCCATGGCTCACTCCTCACCCACTGGAGAACACTTCGGAGCAGAGCTCACTCATCGCAAAATCCTGCAAAGTGGGCTATGGTGGCTTACAATGTAGAGAAATATTGTTAAATTTGTTCAGTGGTGTGATGTCTGTCAACGGTCTGGATAGCCCTTGCAGTGACATTTCTTTCCTCTCCAACTTCTCCTGCCTCTTGAACCCTTTCAAAAGTGGGGTTTAGATTTCATTGGCCCAATTACACACCCAGCTACCCTCACCAACAACCGATATATTTTGACCTGTACAGACTATGCCACTAGGTGGGTGGAAGCTTGGGCTCTACGTTCTACCACAGCTATTTTGGTGGCCAAATGTTTGATGAAGGATATGAAAAATTACCTCTGGAGATAGTGACGGACCAAGGTACACACTTTGCAAATACCTTAATGTAAGTGCTGACTCAGACTTTCCAGATTGTGCATAAGTTCAGCTCATCTTACTATCCACGAGCGAATGGGCTTACTGAGAGCAATAATAAGACTCTGCTGAATATTCTCCAAAAACTAATCTTGGAGTATCCAGAACGATGGGACCAGCTCTTACCTGCCGTTTTGTGGGCATCGGACCACGTATAAAGTAGTTATCGAAACAACTCCGTTTAAGCTTGCTTATGGACTGGAAGCTATTGCACCAATGGAAGTGGTGGTGCCGAGCCTGCGTGTAGCCTTATCCCAGAAATTAGTGCCGAAAGATTCTTTTCCATTCTGGTTGGATGTTCTCAGATCATTGGAGGAACAACACTTGGAAAGCTTCACGATTCTTCAAGAAGTTCAGCTACGCCAAGCCCGTACTCATGATCGCTTTTTAAAAACACCTGTATTTACGATTGACCAGGTCCTTTTATTCTATAATGCTTAAGTGTGGGAGCGATTCGTGACGACTGGCAGATCAATTCAATGGTCTCGCTAACGGCGCACACAGGGTGACTATGCAGAACAAGTATTTTACTTTTTCTAAGGTTCGTAAAGCAAAGCGTTTTTATATCTTTCAACTGTGTCTAAATAGGATGGTAAGAATAATTCCTCACTAACTACTTTAATGATTTCTGTTACGTTTGACTAGGAAATAGTATTTCAAATGTAGATGGAGGTAAAAAAAATATTACTAGATGAATCTTCTTTAGACATAAAAGATGAAATGTAAATAGATTAATAATCTAGTTCCTATACAAAGCTATAAGATATTGTTTATAAAATGATATCCTATACAAACTAAACAATATATTTTCAGCTAAGTAGATTCTTTCTACACTTCAAATCTTCAGTTCGTCTTCAACAGGGCTGCATATCATCTGAAAAATCACATGAACTTGTGAATACGACTCCCCTCTTTATATAGATGAGAGTAGCCCACCATAGCCCACATTTTCCCTTAGTTAACTGATCCATGCAGCCTACATTTACTCCTCTTCAACTCTTCATCTCTTCAACAAGAAATTAGGCGTGGGATTTTATTCCATTAATTTTTTTCAAAATAAACACAACTACTCAAATTAAATATTTATTTGACCATAGACTTTAGATTTAAATACAACCTTTCAAATCCTTTGTATTTATTTAATTACTTTAGAATAAATACAAACTTTTTGAGTAAATCAAATTGAACCCATCAATAAATTTAATATTTATCATAACCTTAGTGAAAATAATAACAATTAATAATTAATATATTTTTTATTTGAAATATTTTGCTAAGGTTCCATTTATTATATTTACCCTATTTATTAACTCATTTAGGGACTAAAACTTACTTAATTAACCTTTTTAACCATAGATTTGTCCTTGAACTAAATTCAAACCATGTTTTTAACCCTCAAGTAACCCATAGACTAATCTTCTACCCTTCTATAATCCTCTAGATTTAATAATTATCCCTTAATTAACCTTGAAATTAAGCTTGAACCCTATAAAACATGTTCAAAACCTACATTTAATCCTTAAATACCCTTGAATTATCTTTCAAAATTTAGATAAATCCTTGACTTACTTTTAATTTTAGTAATAGTTTAAGAGTAATAAATTCTTTCCGACATACGCCCCCACTAAACCTGCACATCGTCCCAATGGGCCAACCTGTAGATTCAAGTGGAACATATCAATTTATCAAAATCAGGTATAAATTTTTCAAAGTTTTATTTTATCATGCATTCATACTTTGTGCAATTAAAAAGATTAGTACAAATCATTTAGAAAAAACGAAGTAGATGTAAGTCATATACATATCATGTTATATCTCTGAATCCACATTTAAACAAGCATTTATAGGAATAAATCATAAGTATCATAGTCCTTCTGTTCATGTAACTTGCTTAGAATAAGTAACTTATCCTGCATAACAGCATATACCAAAACTTTTTTCATCAGATATTAGAATTATATGCCTCCTACTTTTATTTCCTATGGTTTGACTCTCTATTCATTGCTTTTTTTCATATCCTTTTTTTTTCTTTTGCTTTATTACTTCATCCCAACTCAGCTCTTATTTATTTTTCACAAATCGGCCTTTACAAAAATTTGGTGCGACTCCTGGACTTGTCCACCCGGCCAAGTTTATTCCACTTGTCTGCCAACCCGACATAGCACACGACAAAACTAATTCAGCCCAACATGAAATCGACATCAGCTCGTGGCTCTGATCACCCGACCAAAGTAATTCCACCCGCCTACCGACCCATGCAGGTGCATGACAACATAAAGGTTAGGCCTATGATGAAAGTAGCGTCAGCTGGTGGCCTTGATCACCCGACTAAGGTTGTTCCATCCGCCTATTAGCCCAACATAGTGCACCAACTACAAACACATACATATATGCTCATTGGGTATGAAGTTTTATTTTTTTAGTTCATTAAGAGGTCATATCTCATAAGGAATAAATAGGAAGATATAAAAAATCCCACTTACTAATGGATAAAATTTTTAGCATATACATGTATTCATAATAAGACTACCATTTCTTCCACAAGCTTCCAATTCCAGCATTTCTATTTAACTATCTGATTCAGTTGCGATATTTAATATCTTAAATTCTACTTGATTTTCTTAAATAAATTTGAACATATCCTTTTAATACATGCAGTAATGCTATGCATATACACAAAAAAAACAAAGAATCTCTAATTAAAACTTTCTCACCTGATTTTAAATAGATTTTTTTTAATCATCATGTTCATCTTCATCAGCATCATCATCAGCATCAATCTCGTCAATCTCATATTCTTCATTATTTCTCTTCTTGAATAGTTTAACTCTTTTACCTGCAATCACATTCTTCAACAAAGAACCATTGAATTCTCTAAGTTTAAATGCATCATTATCAAATACAGTTACAACTGCATACGGACCAAACCATCTTTTAATTAATTTCTTCCTAGCGTCATACCGAGTATCCAAAGTACTATCGTAAACTAATACCCAATCATCTACTTCTATACTACGAGTTCTAAGTCTATGCTTTTTATCAAAATAGATTTTATTTTTAAGATGTGATTCTTTAACTTTTTGTACAGCTTCTTCAATCATTTTATTTCCTAGATTTAACTGCATAATCCTAACAGAAATCAGATCTTCATGAGTCATCTCATTATTCCACGGAAGTGTCTCCATGAAATAATCTGGGTGTGGATTGAAAAAATCGGCTTTTGACAGTACATTAGTTCTGCAGGCATAAATCCTGTAGATCTAGTATATGTCATCCTGTCTGCCCATAGTGCGAAAGGAAGGAATCTAGGCCACTACGTTGTATCACCATTGCAAGCCTTAGAAATTGCCTTCACAATAGAGGGATGACCCCGCTCAATCCTACCATTAGACTCCGGATTATAAGCAGTAGTGAGAGATAGACGAATCCCATGCTGGTCCAAGAATTCTCTAGCCTCTCTAGCATCTAACTCACCCCTATCTCCTACTATCTTTTCTACATAGCCAAATCTAGAAGTAACTTCTTCTAACAAAAAATTACATACATTATAAGTAGTTTTAATACAAAGAGCTCTACCCTCTACATGATAAGTCAAGTCTTTCCTAGCTAAAACTATATACCTCATCCTATCTAAACCTTTAGGCATGATCACTAAATCAACTACCCACTTGTAATGAATATAAGGAGGATAGGTAGGGTGCAGAGGTTCTCTATGTCTAATCAACGAATGTACCTGACAAGTAGTACAAGAACTTACAAAGTCACATATATTCAAATACATACCCGACCACCAATAAGCTTCTCTAATTTTATCATAAGTCGCATAAAAGCCTTTATGTCCTACCCACAGAGTTTTATGCATATCTATCATAAATCTATTTTGAAGATTTTTATTTCCTAAAACTCGCTGCGGATATCTAATTTTCCCTTTTGCATGACGCCAAATAAAACCATCTTTTAGAAATAAATTAAATGCTCGTTTGCTAATGTCTCTAAATCTATTACCTGACCAAACAGGTAATTGCGTCAAAGTGCTAAGATAATATCCTATATCATACCAAATTCCCTCATATTCATTTTCATTAAACTTTTCATACACATAAACATCATAAATATAATTAATCACATTTAATTCAGTTTCAGTCATGTCATCATCTTCAAACTTAGCCCTAGAAAGCATATCTGCAATAGAGTTAGTTTTTCTAGAAATATGATTTAAAACAGGATTAATAAACTTAATATAAGATATCCACCTTAACATTGCTATATCTCGAGAAGAACAATTAGTAATCAATCCTATTAATGGTAAATAATCTATTTCTATTACTATATTAGCTCCTATAAAATACTCCTTATCACTCTTTAACGCAGTAACTAAACCCCATAATTCCCGTTTTATTTGTGGATAATTTTTTTGAGTTTCATGCAAAATTTTAGCCCCAAATCTAATAGTGTATCTATTTCCCTCACTATCATCTTGTTCTATTACCCAGCCTATTCCTATGGGACTAGTACCTACAGTTAAAATAACCGGTTTATTATTAGAGTAATTTACAAATTTTAAAACAGGTGCATTAGAAAGTAAACTTTTTCATTTCTTCATTGCTTTAACATGAGTTTCAGTCCATTTAAATTTTCTATTTTTCCTAAGTAAATCATACAACGGATTAGCTACATGGGCGTAATGCGGAATCCAAATAGCATAAAATACACATGCTCCTAAGAAACATCTAACCTCACTAATATTCTTATCAGTTCGAGATAATTTATTTATAACGTCTACTTTTTGAGGATAAGGCCTACAACCATAGTAACCATAGAAATGTCCTACAATTAACACTTCATTAACTCCAAAAACTGATTTTTCTATGGAAAAAGTTAATCCTACTTCTTCAAATCTTTTAAGTATTTTCTCACAATCTAAAATATGATTAGATACAAACTTCCTACATCCCAAAGAATCTAATGTTTCATCTTTTTCTTTTTCTTCACAGCCTTTAATTGGAATATCATCTATAAGCAGCATGGTCACATTAGGAATAAAATCATGAAGAACCATATTCATTGCGTTCATCATATGTGCTACCGAATTTGTAGCTCCTTGAGGAAGACTACACATACAAACTAATCCTAAAGGATTCTTCATCGTAGTAATATTTCTACTCTGAGTAGCAAGCTAGAACTGATCATAACCTTAAAATAAATCACCCAAAGAATAGATAGAATGCACAGCAAAGGCTTCAACAAATTCTCCTACAATAGGGCTAGTTCCTATGTTCCTAATTGTAACTTTATTTATGGGTTGTAATTCTTGGATGAATCTAAGTTTACCATTCTTTTTAGGAACAGTAAACCATCTACTAGAATAAGGTGCAGAGGAAGGTTCTAAAATTTTCATATGCATCTTCTCCTTAAGCAGTTTCATTAGCTCAGGTTAATGAGCCATTGGAACTGGTATAGGGCAAAGATTCCAAGGTATATGGGCTACGGTAAATATGATCATAGGAGATACTATTCTATGGTCAACACATCCTATTTCATGAGGATAAAGAGAAAAAGCTTTTTCATGTTTTATAATCATTTCACGAAACAATTCACGTTCAGTAGACAGTAAAAAAGAATATTCATTTCCTATTTTTATTAATTTAATAATTTCATCAGTAAATTTATGTCCTATTTTTGAAATATCACGTAAGATGGGATCATTGGCTACTTGTTTTATTTTCTGGTCACTTCCTTTAGGTAAAGCTTGAGCTATAGGTTTCACTTTTTTATCTACTATTTTATACTTTGTATTAGTTTTAGCTTCATGAAAATCAGAAGCAAATTTTAAAATTAAATCATATTCATATAACGAGTTTAAAAGAATAACATGTAATAATTTTTCATCATGTAAGGTTTCATTAATTTCTATAAATAAGATAGAAGAAAAAGAAGTTTCGATTACATTTTTAATATTTTCATTTACAGATATATATCCTTTATCTTTAAAATATTTTTCATCTTTTTTCATTATTTTCTTAGGAATATCTTTACTATTTAAAACTTATAATTTTAAAGATATAAAATACAGAGAAAATTGTTCTATCTTATATAAATATTTATGCGAGATTTCAAACCAGTTACCACTGTTGTCCCGCTCAACAATGGTGTCTAGTAAAAATTTTGATCAAAGTATGTTCCAGAATCACTAAGAGGTAGATGCCTCTCGTGCATCTTCTCTTGTAATTTACTTTAATCTCAGGTGTTCCCCTGACCCAAAAACTCTTTTTGTAATTGCTTTCAGATTTTTCCTGTATATTATCTGGAAGAATTGGTCCTAAAAAATTTTTATTAACGTATCCTTCACTTTCTTCCTCATCATCAGATTCAGAAGAAAAGGAATCTTTAGAAATATGAGTTACATCTACACTGTCATGCATTTTCAGTATCAGTATTTAATGGAAATCGTTTTCTTTTATCATTTTAATAAAGTTAGCTTTAACTTCTAATTTAGCTATAGTAAATAATTGTTCAAGTGACATAGTCACTTGACCTTTTAAAAGAATATCATACAGTATTTCTTTTGTGTCATTTTTTTGTTCAAGTTCTGAAGTTAAAATAGCTTTTGGAATTCTTTTGGGTTTCTTTGTTTTCCCCTCATTTTTATCTGTTTCTTCATTAGTCTTTGAATCTAATTCACTAGGTTTGTTTGATGTCTCACGTTGTTTTCCCTCCCTTATATCTCTTCTTTTCTGCTCATTTGAATCTAAATTTGTATTTTCATTAAATTGTACATTTTTAGGTTCTTTTCTTAATTGTTTTCTAGTTACTCTTTGACTAGTTTCATCTAAATCTTGAGTTTCATCTCTTTTTCTCTTTTCTTCCACATTTGCTATATGCGAAAAAATATAGAAATTATCTATATGTGAGTTCCATGCTGTTTTGTTCACTATATCATCTCTAGCTTTTATTAATGCTTCTATTGAATGATTTTTGGTTTCATTTGATGTTTCATCATCTAGATCACTTTCATCACATTCTAATCTAACCACAGATGAGATTCTTTGTGCCTCATATATATTTTCATATAGTTTTTGCATTCCACCTTTTCTCCAATTTACAGCTAGTGGGAGGTGGGTGTAATCATATAGTTTTTTATCAATATCAATTACTAGTTTTCTTTCTTTTGCCTCTTTTAAAGATTCACAGGCATAAGACATATGTTCAGTGGAGTCGCACCAAACACATCATCGGGTGGGTGCACCTCTTCGTTCATTATTCTGAGCTATTGGTTGATTCACTAAAGGTCCTATAGGTATAGGATTTATTTGTGGGGCATGAGTATTTTAAACTCAGGACCTAAAATTGTTCTATCTTGACTACTTAAGGAATGCATTGTGTTTTGAAGTGTTGTCACTTCCTTAGTTATATTCGTATGCAACTGCATCATATTATCTATTTTATTAAATAGTATTTCAAACTCTAACTCACTAGGGATTTTAGATGTTGATGCTTGTTCAGTTGAACTAGAGTTTATATTAATTTTAGGATTTTGAGTACTTGGTCCTACTGCTGAAAAACTTAAATTCATATCATATGATAATGATTGCCTCTGTTTCATTTGTGCTACTACTTCTACTACTTGTTTTAAAACCACCTAGTCCTCCATTAAACCATATCTTTTCCCAGGTTCTTCTAGTCTTCTTTCTACTTCACTTCTAATGTCTATAGGTAAAACTTTTAGGAAATAAGGAACTATATGTGGTGTAAGTGCAGTCCTATCTTGTTCAAGCAATTGTGAAAATCTCTACATAAATTCACCATGTAGTTGTGTAAGGGATATTTGGGACTTAGGAGTGCTAAGCCACTTCATAAATCCCTCCCTACTGTGTTGACTATAATCTTCTAAGTAAAATTCTTTATGCATTTATTTTTCAAACTCTTCCCACTCAAGTGCATTGTGAGGTTCTATTACACTAATGGTTGAACCTATTGCAAGTCTTACAAAAAATGTTACCCATTGGAGGAGCTCAGATCATAAGCTCAGCCCTCAACAACTAGGGAATTACAAGGTTTGTAATCTCTGCCTCTGCAAGATGACCACCTCAAGCTCCTGCAACCACAAAGCCTAAACCAAGCTAATGCATATGCAAGAAAAGGAAAAGTGTTTATACATGTCTTGCTATGCCGTTGTTTCACGTCGGGTTAAAATGTGGGAGTGATTCGTGATGATTGGCAGATCAATTCAATCGTCTCGCTAATGGCACACAGAGGGTGACTATGCAGAACAAGTATTTTTCTTTTTCTAAGGTTCGTAAAGCAAAGCGTTTTCGTATCTTTCAACTGTTTCTAAATAGGATGGTAAGATTAATTCCTCACTAACAACTTTAATGATTTCTGTTACGTTTAACTAGGAAATAGTATTTCAAATGTAGATGGAGATAAAAAAAATATTACTAGATGAATCTTCTTTAGACATAAAAGATGAAATGTAAATAGATTAAGAATTGATTTCCTATACAAAGCTATAAGATACTGTTTATAAAATGATATTCTATACAAACTAAACAATATATTTTCAGCTAAGTAGATTCTTTCCACACTTCAAATCTTCAATTCGTCTTCAATAGAGCTACATATCATCTAAAAAAATCACATGAACTTGTGAATACGACACCCCTCTTTATATAGATGAGAGTAGCCCACCATATTTCACATTTTCCGTAAGTTAACTAATCCATGCAGCCTACATTTGCTCCTCTTCAACTCCACATCTCTTCAACAAGAATTACGCATGGGATTTTCCTCCATAAGGTTTTTCCAAAATACACACAACTACTCAAATTAAATATTTATTTGACCATAGACTTTAGATTTAAATACAACCTTTCAAATCCTTTTTATTTATTTAATTACTTTAGAATAAATACAAACTTTTAGAATAAATTAAATTAAACCCATCAATAAATTTAATTGTTACCATAACCTTAGTGAAAATAATGATAAATAATAATTAACATATTAACTCATTAAGAGACTAAAACTTACTTAATTAACCTTTTTAACCATAGGTTTATCCTTGAATTAACTTCACACCATGTTTTTATACCTCAACTAACCCATAGACTAATCTTCTACTCTTCCGTAACCCTCTAGATTTAATCATTATCCCTTAATTAACCTTGAAATTAAGCTTGAACCCTATAAAACATGTTCAAAACCTACATTTAATCCTTAAATACCCTTGAATTATCTTTCAAAATTTAGATAAACCCTTGAATTACCCTTGCTTTTTCATCTATACCCATAATTATATTAGAAAAGACCTAGATAAATACTTCCCATCTTGATATTAATCATCAAACTTCTTGTCCTGCAAAAAATAAAATCAAACGTTAGTCAAAAATTTCATATGTTATTCAAACTTATAACAATCAATTAATATTTTAATTTTAGTAATAATTTAAGCGTAATAAATTCTTTCGACAAAAAACCGGATTGCTGAACAAGTGGGACCTGCAACTTTTCAGTTGGCAACCTTAACACGTGCCCTTCTTCCAAAAGCGATTAATGGCTCCAAGCTCTGCCCCTATCACTTGCCGTCTACCAACTCATGAGGTGTCCTCGATATTTTTATTCTTTTTCGATTGGCACTTGATTTTCTTTTCCATTCCCCGCATTTCGATTCACCAACTCATCGTAGTCTTTCCATTTTTGTATCTAACCATGATTAATAGCTGCCTCTGTATCGCTACTTCTGTTAATGCATGCATGTCAGCATTATGTTGGTCCGTTTCCAATACTACATTATGATTCAGGTTCTTGCCGCCTGATTTTCCCGTCACTACAATAGATCGATGGTATACTGAGGTTTTTACCGAGAGAAATGAACGTAGCTTTATTTGCCACGACGCCGGTGTAAAGGTTGGTATGCACGTCGGTACCAAAGCATCGGTATAAGCGTCGGTATATGCATCGGTATAAGCGTCAGTATACACGTCGGTATAAGCATCGGTAATACCGGTGCCCATACCGGTGCCTATATCGAGGCCTTTGCTGGGTGTACCGTCGCATATACCGTCCCCTACTGGGTGTACCGATGCTTATTTCGATGACATTACTAGGAGTACCGTCACGTATACCGACAACCATACCTGCAAAATTTTTCTTTGCCAGAGTGTGTTTTCTTTTGCTATAGCAACATTACCATGATGTTGCTCAACTTAACAAAAGACAATACACTCTGTCCAAAAAAAACCAAGTACATGTGATGTGTACGCTAATTTCAACCAAAATATGATTTGATGAAATAGAGTATTATTGGACACAAAAAGAGATAATCAGAATGAACCATGAACCATGTACAAAAGAAGTTATATATTTCAATAATGAATCATGTACAAGAGTGTGGCAAACCACTGCCATATATGACGCTTTTTCAAAACGTGGCATAGCAATGCATTGCCATATGAAAATCAAATATAAAATTTTAGTGTTCCATTGCCATACACATGCAAAGAACGTTCCATATCAATAGTCCTACAACAAAGAACATTAATGGAATGACATAAATTCACATGAAAATTACAAACAACAAGTAAAAACCAAGTTTATAAATTAATTACCTCATCGCAAATGCTCCCATGAAACGACCGCACTGCATCCCTCCATGTTCTCCAATAGTGCAATCAACCCATGACGATATCCGTAAGACTCCTCCGTTCGTGTTGAAGGACGATCCATTGCCAGCTCCTGAAATAAATATACAAAAGATTAGAGGAACATCATGAGAAATTTAACACAAATAAATTCAATAAATGAAATGGTACTTACAAACTCATGATGCATCATGTCATATCTGTCGCTGCCCAAATATGATGGTCCAACCGTATCTAAATGTATGGCTGCAGCATCTCGCTGATGGCGATATCCTCAGCATCTAACCATACAGGCTTTGGTAAGCTTGCTCTGAAAGCATCAAGAGCCTCGGATCGTCGATGGGACATAACCTCAAGTGTCGTGTGCAAAATCCACTTTGAACTGACAAGAGACTGTCCATTGGCTGGTCGAAACTCCTGATAAATCGTTTGTGTGATATAATTCTTCCAATCTTTATCCTGTTCACTCCATTTCAGCATGATAGAGTGTCCAAACTGGATGGAGCAAAGCTGTCGTATGCGTGCATGCATTGCTTTGCTAGCTGCATCCATCACCAGAGCTCCATCTCGGATACTACACACCTTGGAGTCATCATGGTCATGAGCACCCCAAGGTGTACATGGTGTTCCACGTGGTGTACTGTGTGGCATATCTACATCTAAAGTACTCGTCCTAGGATTAGAAGCCGATGACACAACGTCCGTCGCACTGCCTCCATAACAGCCGCCTCCTCCGCCGCCAGACCTACTTGTAGATCCACTCCTAGAACCTCGTGCTCTAGAGCATGACCTCAATCTACGAGAGGGGCCAGAACCTGTATCGCACTGAGGTGTGGAACGCACATGTCTACTAGTAGACGCAGTATGAGATGGCTAAAAAGATGGTCTTGGTGGAGTCACAAAGCTAGGAGACATACCTCCTATGGGAGTAGCACCACCCGCAGGAGTGACACTGGCAGGAGTGACATCGACGGGAGTGAGGCCAATGAGAGTGAGGCCGGCAAGAGTAAGGCGGCCAGGAGTGAGGCCTGGAGGAGTGCTACCACGAGCGATCCAATACTGTGATGCAGCGGCCATATACGCGGGAGGAACATGAGAGATGAACTCCAAAAACTGCTCCTTTGTCATGGAATGTGGAGTGACTGGAGGACTGTCTCCCATCGTGCTTTGTAATAAAAGAACTCAAATAATTAGCATGCGATAATAAAAGTAATATAGAGAATAAACCAAAAAAAGATAGTACGTACAAGTGTTTTATTCAAAAGTCCTCTAGTCTAGCATCCTCTTGAAGATCTGATGCACCGAGAATATCTATCTCTATATTGATGGCTTCTAAATCGCTTGCTATGCTGGTTTCTTCCCGATCATCGTCTATTTCTTTGTTTTCTTGAACAATGTCCTCTTCTTCAATGACCTCTTCATCTCGAACAATGATCTCTTCCTCCTCGACTATCAGATGAATCTCTGAGTCCACTAGAGATGGACTTTCTTCTACATCTATGTTCTCAAAAATTTATCTACTACGTGGAGCGACTTGTAAAACAAATAGCCACTCTGGTTCTTTTGAGTCTGGTATAAAGACAACTTGCTCACAGTGTTCGGGAAGTATAAATGTATCCCTTTCATCTGTCCATAATCTTGTGGAGTCGACTTGAAGCAAACCGCTTTTATCCCATCTCACTATTGCGTTTCTTCCAGAGGTGACTACTTTGAACCATTTCACATCAAAAAGAAAGTAATGAAACTTTCTGAAAGATAGTTTCAAGATGTCTTGAATCACACCACAATAATCTAGCTCGCCTTCTAGACCATTATCATCTCTTGCACTCGCTCTACTTTTTTGCAAAAAGTTCATCATCACTCTACTATCAAAAGTAGACCTACTTTGATCGATTCGTGCAATTCGAAAGTTTCATCCATGAGACCATAGTGCACCATATTTAATATACTCCCAATCACATCCTTTTGCGAGTTCTTCTTCTTCTTCAGGGATATCTTCACCCGCTGCCTTTGCTTGTGAAACTGCTGTATCTAGCCATCTACTCGTTGGAAAAGGTGGAAGAGGTCGAAGACTTTCTGGAAGAGGCAAAAATTGAGTGGAATGATTTCTTCGAAACTGAGATCTTTCCTTTGTGTTAGTTTCCTTGGCAAGCTCATACCTTTCTAACCACTTCTGCATAGGCTCAGAGTTAACTATGCCAAACTTCATTGCCTTCTCTCTGAAAGCTGCATCCATTTTTCTTTGCAATCCTTTACCTTGTGGTTCATCGCCTACGAGACGAACATCTTCATCATCCCTCCATAAGCGAGGCATTTTGGGATCCGACTTATGTAGAAACTCAGTTATGAATACAAGAGATTCTTGTACAAGCCATCCGTCTGCCATGCTACCCTTTGGACATGCTCTCTGTCGAACAAACCCTTTTAATGTCTTCATAAAGTGCTCTAAGAAGAACATCCATCGACAATGGACAGTTCCTGCTATTGCAACTTCATCTACCACATGAACCAGTAAATGAAGATGAATAGTGAGAATACTTGTGGGAAAGTATTTCTCTACCATACAAAGAGCCTCCATAGCATTGAGTTTCGCAGTCTCTATGCTATCTCTATTTATCTCTTTAGAAGATATCCACCGTACTAACGAACTAATTTTATAAATGGTTCTTCGTACATCCTCTGAAAGACAATCTTTTAGGGCCACAGGGAGCACAAACTGTAAAAACTTTTACCAATCATGAGACCTGAGTCTTGCAACATTGTCAATTCATGTGAAAGCAGTATTTAGACACCTCATGCATCCAGTAGGTGTTCGAAACTTTGAAACTTTTTTTCTTCACCTGTTGCTCTTCCATCCTGCGAAGGACCGAAGGAGCTCTTGGTAACGATACTGTTCTATTGGGCTTAGTAATTGTCCACAACTCTCCCATACGACCTCGCTCTTCTAAGTCCTCCCTTTGTGCTTTTCTTTTTGTCGTTCCGATCAAAGTTTTCCAAATAATCTCTCCCACATTCTTAAAATTATGCATCGGGTCCACCAAATGATTGATAAAAAATTCACTCCAATAAGGGAGTTCGTGAAAAATGGACAACCGTTTCATGCCAGCAACTGGATTTTCTGAATCACACAGTTGTTTCCAATCGCTAGCTTTCATTTGGTGTTGCGCTTGTCAACCAATTTGTCCTTCACGTAAAACATGTACGTCAGGAAAATATCTATGATGTCCTTCATAGATAGTTTTACATAATGCTTTGGAATAGCGTGCTTCGAGTCGTGGTCCGCATAAAGGACAAGCATGGTAACCCGAAATCGATAAACCTGAACATTCACCATAACCAGGCCAATCATGCATTGTCCACATAAGTATGCCTTGCACTCGCACGTCTCGTCTTCTTATAGGTTGAGACATGTCACGCACAATAATCCCATCCCATAAAATGCGCAGTTCTTCCACAAGTGGTGCAAGCTATACATCCATGATTTTTACCTTATACTTACCTCGTACAATAAGAGCTAATAATAAATGACCTTTCTTTGTGGCCAACCAATGGTGGGATATTATAATTGACCAAACATAGAGGCCATGTGCTCCATGAAGAACTGCGTAATCCAAATGGATTCACTCCATCCATAGCTAGGCCTAGACGTATGGACTGAGGCTCACTAGCAAACTCTGGCCACTTACTATCTATGTGCTTCCAAGCATCAGAGTTAGCAGGCACTTGCATTACATTATCTGTAGACTTTCTCTTTGTATTCCACGACATTAACTCAGCTATAGATTTGCATCTAAACATGTTCTTAATTCGTGGAATGATAGGAAAGTGGCGAAGAACCTTTGCAGGGATTGCTTCGCCTACAACGTCTTCTCTAAATCTATTTGCTCCACACTTTGGACATACGTGGAGATGCTCATACTCATTTCGAAAGAGAATGCAATCATTCGGACAAGCATGAATTTTAGTATAATCCATTTCAATGGACTGTAAAAGTTTTTTTGCATCTCCACGTGTTTTAGGCATGTCATTGCCCTCTGACAAAAATTGATCTTTAAGAGGCTTGCAATAAGCAATTAAAACGATATTAATAAATAGAGTTATTGTGATACAACAATGAAAACCAATTTGTTCTCCACTTACCTGAACAATTCAGGGACACTAATATTTAACCATCCATAAATGATTGCAGATTGAGCATCGCGAGTGACGCACGTAGTACAGATATCTTTGCTCCATTGTAAAGTGGTAAACGAGCTAGTCTTTGCATGTTTTCATATTCTTCATCAACTTCTAATCGTGGCATTTGTGTTGTGTCCATGAAACTCTCGACACCTTCTCCACCATCATGATCTTCGTCCATGTCATAAAATGCTTCAAGCAACTCTTCCATATGTTCATTCTGTGTAATATTATTAGTACTTGCTTGTACGTCTAAGTCCCTTTTTGCTCTCTTTTGTCCAGAAGAGGTTACCGGTGCAATGTCGTTCAGGTCCATCTGCTCACCTGGGGGACCATGCGAATGATAGTGTAGGTTTTCCAGTCGACTCCTATCAAAGGATCCATACTCTATAACATGTGTAGTACAAATCGGTCGTTTCCGATAAATTTGATACTTGCACTGTGTGCAAGGACATGCCATTCTCTCTTCACGATCCAAAGAAGCCATCTCCTACAATATGGACATTTTAGAACATTTTTTTTTTATTAAACCTAAAAATCATACTCTTAAAGACTTAAACCTGAAATACTAAACCTAAATACTTAAATACCTAAAAAAACTTAAAACCCTAATTTTAAAACCCTAATCTATATAACTATCCTATTTTATCGATGTATTTTGATTTTTTCTTAATTGATCCTATTATATATATATATATATATATATATATATATATATATATATATATATATATATATATATATATATATATATATATATATATATATATATATATATATATATATATAATATATATATATATATTCAAGATTTTTTCCTCTTAATTGAGTTATATGTATGCCTAAACCCTAAAACCCTAATTTTAAAGATATAGACCTAAATTATGTATATTTCTATACACATGTGTATATACATGTATATTTGTATTATATGTGTATGTATTTGTGTGTATATATGTTATGTAGGTGTTAAAACCCTAGAATCCTAATCAAAATGACCTACACCTAAAACATGTATATATATGTATGCATGTGTATATATATGTGAATATAGATAGGTGTATAAGTACGTGTGTTTGTGTATATGTATATATATTCACTCTATTTAAAATGATTAAAATTAAACCTATTTTTATATACTTAATCATATATATTTCATTTATTTATTTAAAACACTAGTTCATATCATATTTTATTATCTATGTAATTATCTTACTTTATATTTATATATTATTTATATATTCAGAATTTTTTCTTGATTAATCCTATTTTTATATATTCTACTATATATATTTAATTAAATTATTTAAAACAGTAGTTCGTTTTATATTTATTTATGTATATAATTATCTTATTATATATATATATATATATATATATATATATATATATATATATATATATATATATATATATATATATATATATATATATATATATATATATATATATATATATATATATATTTATTTATTTATTTATATATTCAGATTTTTTACTTACTTAATCCTATTTTTATATATTTAATTATAAATATTTAATCATAAATATCTAATTATATATATTTAATTAAAATTTTTAAAACACTAGTTCTTTTTATATTTATTTATCTATATAATTATCCTATTTTATATATATATTTACTTATATATTCAGATTTTTTCCTTACTTAATCCCATTTTTATATAAATAATTTTATATATTTAATTATATATATTTAATTAAATTATTTAAAACCCAAGTTCTTTTTATACTTATTTATGTATACAATTATCTTATTTTATATATATATATTTATTTATATATTCAGATTTTTTCCTTACGTAATCCTATTTTTATATATTTAGTTTTATATATTTAATTAAAACCCTAATCTTAAAAATCTAGACCTAAAATATGTATATTTCTGTATGCATGTGTATCTACATGTATATATGTACTATATGTGTATGTGTATGTGTGTATATATTTTAGGTAGGCGTTAAAACCGTAAAACCCTAATCTTAAAGATTTAGACCTAAAATATGTATATTTCTGTATGCTTGTGTATCTACATGTATGTATGTATTATATGTATATGTGTGTTTGTGTATATATGTTATGTAGGTATTAAAACCCTAAAACCCTAATGAGAAAGACGTAGACTTAAATCTGAAATACTAAAACCTAAATACTTAAACACCTATAAAAATCTAAACCCCCTAATCCTAAAACCCTAATCATATTTCATATATATATTTATTTATATATTCAGATTTTTTTCTTATTTTTCTCTATATTTTTTCATAGTATAAATATAATTGAGTTATATGTATGCCTAAACCCTAAAACCGTAATCTTAAAGATCTAGACCTAAAATATGTATATTTTTGTATGCATGTGTATCTACATGTATATATGTATTATATGTGTATGTGTATGTGTGTATATATGTTATATGGTGTTAAAACCCTAAAACCCGAATCTTAAAGATTTAAACCTAAAATATGTATATTTTTGTATGCATGTGTATCTACATGTATGTATGTATTATATGTATATGTGTGTTTGTGTATATATGTTATGTAGGTATTAAAACCCTAAAACCCTAAAACCCTAATAAGAAAGACTTAGACTTAAATCTGAAATACTAAAACCTAAATACTTAAACACCTATAGAAAGCTAAACCCCTACTCCTAAAACCCTAATCATATTATATATATATATATATTTATTTATACATTCAGAATTTTTTACTTATTTTTCTCTATATTTTTCCTTACTATGAATATAATTGAGTTATATGTATGCCTAAACCCTAAAACCCTAATCTTAAATATCTAGACCTAAAATATGTATATTTCTGTATACATGTGTATATACATGTATATATATATATATTATATGTGTTTGTGTATGTATGTGTAAATAACCTAAAAACCCTAATCCTATTTTTATATATTTGATGTAAAAAAAAACTTCAAAATAAAAATTTATATATTTAATTATATATATTTAATTAAAACACAAGCTTATGTGTGTGTATATATGCGCATGTGTGTATGTGTGTGTGTATGTGTGAATGTATGCATGTGTGTATATGTGTATGTGTGTCTATGTATGCATGTGTGAGTATATGAGTATGTATGTACATATGTGTGTGTATGTATGCATGTGTGTACATGTGTATGTATGTATACATGCATGTGAGTATATGTGTGTATGTATGCATGTGTGTATATATGTGTGTGTATGTATGCATGTGTACATGTGGGTGTGTATGTATGCATGTGTGTACATGTGTGTGTGTGTATACATGCATGTGTGTATATGTGTGTATATGTGTGTATGTATGCATGTGTGTATATATGTGTGTGTATGTATGCATGTGTACATGTGTGTGTGTATGTATGCATGTGTGTATATGTGTGTGTATGTGTATGTGTGTGTATGTATGCACGCATTTATGTGTATGTATGTGTGTATGTATGTGTGTATGCATGTGTGTGTGTATGTATGTGTGCATGTATGTGTGTATGCATGTGTGTGTGTATGTATGCATGTGTGTATATGTGTATATGTGTGTATGCATGCATGTGCGTATATGTGTGTGTATGTATGCATGCATGTGTGTATATATGTGTGTGTGTGTATGTATGTGTGTATATGTGTGTGTATGTGTATGTATGCATATGTGTATATATGTGTGTGTATGTATGTGTGTATGCATGTGTGTGTATGTATGCATGTGTGTAAATTTGTATGTATGTGTATGCATGCATGTGTGTGTATGTAAGCATGCATGTGTGTATAGGTGTGTGTATGTAAGCATGCATGTGTGTACATGTATGTGTGTATGTGTGTATGTATGCATGTGTAAATGTGTAAATGTGTGTGTATGTGTGTGTGTATGTATGCTCTATTTTCCTATCTCTATCTTCCTTTCTTTCATTATTCTTTATCTCTCACTTTTTCTCTCTCTCTCTCTCTCTCTCTCTCTCTCTCTCTCTCTCTCTCTTCTCTCTCTCTCTCTCTCTCTCTCTCTCTCTCTCTCTCTCTCTCTCTCTCTCCCCTCTCTCCTCTCTCTCTCTCTCTCTCTCTTTCTTTCTCTCTCTCTCTCTCTCTCTGTCTCTCTCTTTCTCTCTCTCTCTCTCTCTCTCTCTCTCTCTCTCTCTCTCTCTCTCTCTCTCTCTCTCTCCCTCTCTCTCTCTCCTTCTCTCTCTCCTTCTCTCTCTATCACTAGAGAATAAAACAATTACTTACAAGTATGTCCCTCTTTTGGATTGTTGTCGTCAAAGTGTAATGTATGTCGCCTATTGTCCAATTCCAAACAATCGACGCCAAAGAGCTTCTACAAAATCAAAGAAAAGAGAAATTATAAAACCTAAAGCTTAGAGAAACACAAATGCTAACAGTACGCACAACACTTACCAAGATGTAAGATCTAAGCCGAGAGATATGTGTGTGTGTGTGCATAAGACAATGCAGCTCGCAATTCGGTTCGCACATGGAAGTTTGACAGAAGACCATCAGTACTCAAACACGTGCAAAAATGTGAAGTTTTGCTCTCGGGTTCGCGGTATGTTTAAAACTCGCCCTCGGTATATGCATCGGTATATGCATCGGTATATGCATCGGTATGGGCCTCGGTAAGTTCTAGGAAATTACCGACACTTATACTGATGCTTATACCGATGCATATACCGACCCATATACCGACGACTACGGGACACACCAACAATCAGTTTAAAATGGTCATACCGACGGTCACTTGACCTTCGGTATCTCTAAGTGACATTTTCCAACGCCCATACCAACGCCGAGTGTGATCGTCTGTATATCCAGCGTCCGTATGCCCCTCATATGTTGTAGTGCGTGCTCTTACTTAATCTTGTGTCTTTCACTGATAACCGCTTTTGTGTTTTTGTGTGCTTGTGCCCTCTGTGTGTTTTGTGTCTTTGTTGCTCTCTGCGCGCGCGATGGAAGCTCTTGCTAACATAGTAACCTTCTTTGCTGGTCTCACTCTGGATGTGAGTGAGTATTTGCGTGTTCGGGGACTATTCGCCTTTGCTGAATTGCCTTGGCATTTAGTGGCGTGTCACCCCTTCCATACACAAATTATTTCTGCCATCACCGCCATGCCTGCTATAGAGCAGTATTGGCCGTTAACGTGTTTAAGCCCCCATGTCGTAGTTACTGTAAACACGGTTGCTGAAGGATTTTGTCTCCCTCAGGACGGATTGGTTAATGGACCACCCCTTCCAATCGAAGCCATGAAGGAATTGTTTCCCTGGCAATCATCTAATGAATTTTCCATTCTTTTCCGAC
The DNA here is from genome assembly GCA_020310875.1 of Ceratopteris richardii. NCBI lineage: Eukaryota > Viridiplantae > Streptophyta > Polypodiopsida > Polypodiales > Pteridaceae > Ceratopteris > Ceratopteris richardii. The sequence continues at coordinate 59,350,471 of CM035406.1, read as the reverse complement.
CCGAACCAAACGTATCCCTCTGCAATTCCTTGTAGCAGCGTGAAACCTACACAAATGCATGTATGGTATTTCTAGACCTTTTTACTCAATGATTGATACTGCCTGATGAGAGGGTGTCAATTTCACATCTTTTTTCTTTCCGCGCATTCACCATGAATGCTTAACCATCACTAAACAACTCGCCAAGCACGATATGCCTCGTACACGATTGCCCCACCTCTTCACCTTTCTCCTCCCGATGTTGCAAGCAGTGCAACCACCTCCAAAGGATATTCTACTGCTCCATGAAGGCTCTACCTAGATGCTTGAAGATGACGATGATGAAGATCTGCTTCATTTTTTCCAACGCAAACGCCGATGCATTAGTCCATCACAAAGCCATGTACAGGGTTCGAATGTGGGTCAAGATGTTGAATTATTCCATGACACCGCCACCTCCCTACAGGTAGAGTCCTCCGTTCCGTCTTCTTCTCTGAAACAGCCGGATCAAGATGCTATCATGAAAGATGTAGTTGAAGTCTCATCGCTGGAGGAATCTCATCAATCGGATGATGAGGCTGTGAAGGAGATAGCAGAAGCTACTGGGGGCGCGGACTGTCAATCTCCTTCGTCACCAACCACTGATGTCCGAGCAGATGGAGTCATTGTCCAAGCAGATGTAGTCAAGCAATTGACTGGAAATATCGAGATAGTTACGGAAGCTGCTATGGAGGAAACCCAAATTGAGATCGGAATAGTTTTGGTACCAACCACCCTTATTCCTCTTCCTCTGCCAACTACCATTCCTGATCCTGTTGCAGTTCTTCTTGGTGCACCTTCCATTGCCATTCGCGAGGCATCAACACATCTGTTATCTTCTCTCGATTACTCTCCACCATCCTCCCCTCATCTGCTATCTGCCTCATCATCACAACCTCCTCCTTCTCTCCTCCCCCTCCCTAGCAGTCATGTTCATAGAATTGGCGTCCATGGGCCAACTTCTTATCCAATTCTCCAAGGGATTGCCCCTCCAGATGAAGATAGCAACGCAAAACATTCAACAAGAGTTGCGAAGTAAGGTTGACCTTCTCGAAGCTGACATTGCTCCTCTCCAGGAAGAAGCACTTGCGATCAAAGCTGAGAATCATGCATTGTAGATTCAGCTCCAGCAACTCTAAGAAGGGTTAGCAGAACAAGACAATATTTTTGCTCAACGGGACACCGCACTTGCTGAATTGAATGCGATGAATGTTCTCCTTGCTACTCGTGATGAAGAAATCATTCTATTGAAAGAAGTGGTGATTGACAAAGAAGATGCTCGTGCTGTGCTAGGAAATCTACTGGAGGAGACAAGCGCAGATCTTGCTGAGGTAGAGCAGAAAGGACAAGAAATAGCAGACCTGACTATGCAGAATACTGAAGATTTAAAGAAAGTGTCTAAAGAACGTTTTCATAAAAGTCGTGAATGAAAAGTAGAGACTGGCCAGACTATTCACTTAAAGAAAGAGATGGAAGCTATTAAGAAAGATTGAGATGCTTATTATAGAACTATTTAGTATCAAGCTGAGGAGCTGGACAGACGAGAAAAACAGTTAGGTGCTCAAGCGGACAGGCTCTTGAGAGTTGATGCAGAGGTAGCTGAAATGAAGCTGAAAAGAGATGCTGCCATCGCCAATGACTTCTACCTTCAGGAAGCATTTTTGCAGACACAAAAAGAATCGCTAATGGCTCAAGTCATTGTTGTGATTTCGGTTCGAACTGATGCGCAACTTATCAAGCCTGCCATTCTGAAAGATATGTTAGATTTTTTAAAACAAAAGATTACCCGAACCTTTAAATTAGCTCGAACTCTCTATATCTAGGGCATTATTGATGAGCCTTAATTCTAATTTTCAGTTTTGGGTTCGAGTCCACCGTGCCTGCCAGTGTTAGCCGCCAGATTGGATCTCTATGTAATTTTATTTTTCTATATATTCCCACGCATCGAAAAGGCATGGCGAAAAGATGTAACCCTCTTTTGAGTAATGAAAAGGCAAGCAAGGCATTCTTCGGAGCAAAGGGAATCGCCAGACTATGTGTCTGGGCGATAGCGCTGGAGATACTATGTTGCAGATTTTGAAGAACTCTGAGTAATGTGTTTGATTATTAAGTTTCACTAATTAATCGTTAATTACCATAACATTGCGATTAATCGTAAGAGTTCTGTGTGAATTTGTAAATGCTTCATACGCATGGTAGACGCATTGCGTAGTGATAAGTGTTGAATCGGAAAGTAGTTAGTTGTTAACTTAATGTTGGATTGGGAAAATTAAAAAGGGCCTCTCTAGTATCAGACCCCTATCCATCCCAAGAACCCAGAAAGGTGATTAAAAGGGCTTAACAGAAAGCACTTTTAACAGGCTGATCTTATAGTGCTTGTTCTTTATGTGGATGACATACTCTTGACTAGGTCATGTGATGCAAACCTAACATACTTATGGTTGATTTGCAGCATCCACCCAACCAACTCCACCCATATATACTTTTAGAACAAGGGGGGAAATGTGAGGAGAGCTTTCCAAGTGTCCCCCACATGGAAGTTAATAAGATAGCTTTTATCCTTGGACATTACATGGAATCACATGGCCTTCATATGGATTCAAAAAGGATATCTCTCAAGCTTGTATGTGTAAGTCTGCCTCTATGAAGCTTAAAGTAAGGGCCTTCTTCTTAATGGATCCCCTCCATCTGTTGCTCTTCCAAAAGATTTTAATGCTTCCAAAATCAAACAGAAGAACTCTTCAAACTCTTTGACATAGCTTCATAAGTCTCTAATCACATGTGTGAGCATATAGACTTTCAAATGGGATAGACTTGATAGTAGACTTGATAGTAGACTTGATATAAGAAGAAGTATAGAAGGAGAAACAAAGGCTTCTTTCACTCCTCTCATAGCGTTACTATGCACGAACATGGCTCCAACTTAAAACTCATAGTCTATTAGCAATGAGAAGATTTAAAATGGCTTTTCATGTGGTTGCCAATGGGAGATGTAGAGATAGGATGAGTTACAAGATCCCATATGATAGTGTAATCAATAGAGCATGTATTTAGAAAAGGAGTAGAGAAGGAGCTCTCAAGTTATCCTCCTGCATCCTCATGGGTCCAGATGTGTCTATCCACGTTCCTTCTCAATCTGGAAAATTGTCTACATTGGCCTTCACCTGACCAAAATTTGGGGGGAAATGGGGTCGAGGGGGGGATTCTCATGTCGAGCGAGACATGAAGATCACTCTTTTGTTAAGCATAAGAGTTCTATAAATTTATCTCACAAGCAACAGAAAATAACTCCTGAATGACTTTTACGTGAATATCTTCTACAAGAATGGCATGCTCTGAATATTTTTGTAATAAAAAAACCACTTTCGGCAACGCTAAAAAGATAAAGAGAATAATATCATAACAAGACTATGCCCACAAGAGGTGTGAGATGCACATATCCACCCATCCAACTCCACCCATATCTAGATCAACACGGGAAATGATAGGAGATCTTGCCAAGTGTCCCCCACATGTATGCTAATCTAGTGTTTCACATGGAATCACATGGCCTTCATATGAATTCTAAAAATATATCTCTCAAGCTTGTATGTGTAAGTCCAGAGGCCTGAGGGGCTTCCCAAAGGGCTAAATACCATACCCTTAAAAAAACCTAAGGTTAAAAACCCTATTGAAAATACGTAAATCCAAGGTCTCAAGTAGAACCCAAAGGTTATTGTCAACACTTACAATCCTTAGAATTCATGTGTTTAGCTTTCCAAATCAATGTCTTTATACAATACTGTTGGTCAAATAGAAGTAAATCTTTGCATTGGAAGAGTGAGGGGAACCTCCATCTTTCAATGATCTCCAACAAAATGTAACTTCTTTCGAGCCTAGCTTTTCACATGTTTGCACGGGATTGAGGGTTCAGACAAGAGAGTCTTTGAATATCCTTGACCTCCATGAGATCATGGTGGAGCTTAATTTAGTCTGAGAGGTCATCTAGTCATCATCAATCACACAGGCTCTTTGTTACCATATATCAAAATGAGCTATTAAAATCTCCACAAAGGGCAACCTCTAAGGGGATATGGTCCAAGGATCGTGAAGTAGTGAGTCTCTCAAAGTCTAGAGTGGTTGTGTAAACTTAAATTATAATGAATGGCAAGGGGCCTCCAAAGGACCTAACAACCTAGAGATGGTTATAATCAACTATATAATACACAAGGAATGAGTGTGAGACTAGCTTACATCTAATAACCATGTCCTTTGAAACCTTAGGATGAGAGGTGGAGAACCCAATGTGAGAAGGGGCAATCATTTGAACTCTATTTCGAGGGTCTTCATTGACGAATTTGATCTTTTAGAGACTAATAAAATTAGGGTTGAATTTTTTGTCTCTAATTCATTGTCCAAATATGGCCACCTTCGAAGGATCTAAGGGAACATGGAAGGAGAGGACAATCATTTATGATAACTTGGATCTTTTCGAGTCAAAGCTTTATACCTCTTTTTCTTATTTTCTTCTCTTCTCTTTTCTTGGATGTGGATGGACTCTCAAAAGTGAGAATTCCCATGAGAGGGCTCTTTGAGGGGATTTCCATCAAGAATTTCTTTAGGCAAAGCTTTCTTAGTAAGCAATTCTGGGAACAAATCAGGAAATGTGGATCCAATAATCAAGGTTTCGCTATTAGGGTTATCTCTTTGTTGGTGTTGAAGTCATTCTTTTTTCTTGTGGAATATCCTTCTATGTTGTCTTCCTTGATTGTTTTGTAGATCTCTAAGGTTACCTCAACATTGAGATCCTCAATTTTTTCTAGTAATGCTACTGCTATTTCTCCATCGATTATTGATTAGGAAAGCCTTCCATTGTTGAAAATGAGCATACAATTCAGCCCATGTGTGATATACATGTTGAAGATGTATTACATAATAAATACATGTCTATCAAGAGTGCATAATCTATGCCAAAGTGGCTTAAACTACCTTTGCAAGATAGCAAATTGAGTGCATCTTTACTTAGTAGAACAAGATCAAGTGCTCACCATGCATCAAGTAATTTTTTGGATTATTCTCTTATTGCAACAACATGTAATGAAGAGCAACTTAGTTTTGAAGATTTTGGTGATGATCTGCAATGGATGAGTCAGAAACGGATTCCATACATAAAAATGGTGCTTGGGAGTTTTGTGAATTGCCAAAAGGAAACAAAAACGTTGGTACAAAGTGGGTTTACAAGATTAAGAGGAAGTCTGATGTTAGCATTGAATGTTACAAAGCTATATTGGTTGCCAAAGGACATGTGCAACAATATGGCACTGACTATGACAAAACGTTTGCACCTACTTCATGCATGACTACCACTTGTACTGTGGTTGCATTGGCTGCACATTGAGATTGGAAAGTACATCTGTTGGACACAAAAACAACCTTCTTGAATGTTGATTTGAGAGAAGATGTCTATGTGAAGAAACCTTCTACATTTTCCATGAAAGAGAAGAGCATATGGTTTGTCACTTGCATTAAACCTTGTATGGTCTCAAGGAAGCTCCACGTACATGGTATGAAAAAATCCATAAGCTCTTAATTGCTCTTGGCTTCACATGTAGTCCAAATCAAAGCACACTGTATGTACACAAAGATGGGGCTGATCTTACATGGCTTGGTCTTTATGTGGATGACATTGTCTTGACTAGTTCATGTGATGCAAAAGCTGACATATGTATGGCTGATTTGCAACATCCACCCAACCAAATCCACCCATATATACTTTTAGAACAAGGGGGGATATGTGAGGAGAGCTTTCCAAGTGTCCCCCATATGCATGGTAATAAAACAGCTTTTTCCTTGGACATCATATAGAATCACATGGCCTTCATATGGATTCGAAAAGTATATCTCTCAAGCTTGTATGTTTAAGTTCAGAGGCTTGAGAGGCTTCCCAAAGGGCTAAATACCATACCCTAAAAAAAAACAATCCTAAGGCTCAAAACCCTTCAATCGGCAACACATAAATCCAAGGGCTCAGTTAGATCTTGAAGGCTATTTCCAACACTTGCAACCCTTAGAATTCATATGTTTAGCTTTCCAAATGCATGTTTTTATACAATATTGTTGGTCAAATAGAAGTAAATCTATGGAGTCAAAGAGTGAGGGGGACCCCAGTCTTTCAATGATTGCCAAAAAACTATAACTTCTTTCGAGCCTAGCTTTTCACATGTTTGCACAACATTGATGGTTCAACCAAACGAATCTCTCAATGTCCTTGACCTCCATGGGATCATGGTGGAGCTTAATCTAGTCCGAGAGCTCTTCTAGTTATCATGAATCAAGGCGGCTCTCTATTCCCATAAATCAATATGAAGCTTTGACCATGTTGAAATCTCCACAAAGGGTAATCTCCAACAAGAGATCGTCCAAGGATTGCCAAGTAGTCAGTCCCTCAAAGTCTAGATTCGACATGTGAATTGTCAAAGTTGTCTTCCTTGATTGTTGTGTAGTCCTTTAAGGTTACCTCATCATTGAGATCCTCAATTTGGTTCACGTCACTTGGGTGATATAAGAGACTGATTTAAGTCTCGAATTTTTTCCTCTAAGGTTACCTCATCATCGAGATCCTCAATTTCGTTCAGGTTACTTGGGTGATATAAGAGATTGAGCTCTTTTTCTAACTTTTGAATTTGGATTTCTAGATTCGTAATAGGGCGGGATGGGCCCAAGTGGTGAATTTCCCCAATATGGCAGTGAGCGAGGAAAGAAGAGGTGTGTACGGGTATATTTTTCAATTATGAGAATCAATTCTCAGGGCGTGTTTCACTAATTGTTGCTCCATTCATTGTCATCAATTCTACTAAATTAGCTTCCGGATCCAGCAAGAAAACAAGTGGTGACGTAAATACACTCCCCATTTCATTAATTAGCAGCATGCGGTTAATCCTAAGAACGTTTTCGAGTTTGAAAACGTTTCTTTGCTTTTGTTTTTGCTTTTTGCTTTTGTCTTTGCTTTTGTTTTTGCTTTTGCTTTTGCCCATCATTATTTAAAGACAAACAATCCTTCGTTGAAGGAAATGAAGCAGCCTCAAGTAAAGCCATAAAAGAAGACGAAAAGCATGAAGACTGCGCATCCCTTTGCCTCTTACACAACTCGTTTGATTTCACTTTGAAAATGAATTGCTGCCATATTTTTCCACAGCGTAAGGCAAACCTACGTATAGTCATAGTGGATGCACGTGTTACAATAGACTCTTCAAAACAACATTACCATTAACAAAGACTAATCTAATTATGTTTCATATAATAGTCAATGGCATCTCATGATGTTTCATGTAATAATCAATGTTCTCATTTTCAAGTTAGAATATATCAACTCTCTTCTTCGTTTGATAGTCTTCTATGAATTGGTGCATGCGTGTGGATTGGTGAGTCTATGCGTTTAAGCATGTGTTCATGTGGATTGAATGTTTCGGTAATCTATGCTTGTGCTTGTGTGTGTGATTCTCTTAGTAAGTCCATGTGCTTATCAATCAGTAAGTGAGTGTGCTTTCCTACATGTATTAATGATGAAAATTTTTATTAAAAGAAGACTTTCCTTTGTTATGTGTCTCACACTGAAATCAAGGGGCTTTTAAACATGTCACATAATAGCTGTAATTGCCGTTTGAAGACTTACATTCTAATTTCTTGCGAAGCATAATCTGTGCATAAGCTTCGTGTTCAAAAGAAGGAAATCTTCATAAGCTTCGGGTTGTTACAATAGATCCATAAGCTTCATGAAATGAATGTTTTGCCATTGTTGTTTAGATTATCGTCGAAGCTACCATCTTTGAAATGAGGTCCCTCTTCATGAGCTTCGACAAACCATCTCTACTACGTGTTCCTTGAGAGCAAAAACAATGCTGATACTGCAAAATTCCTTTCTCTAAAAATGTGTTGGCATATGTATGTTTGTTATTGAATCTTTGTTTGTTTTGCAAAAGGGAAGTTCAGCCTAAAAATGTGTTCGCATATGTATGCTTGTTATTGAATCTTTGTTTGTTTTGCAAAAGGGAAGTTCAGCCTTGGCCTAATCTCGCGGACTTTAATTATAAAAAGAAAGAAAGAAAATGTTACAAGTGACTGGGACTAGTGCCCTTCGGACCCCCCTTATCCCACAAAGCAGGGGCAGAACATTTGAAATTAAAGAGCATTACAAAGGAGGTTAATGAACTTCTCGTCCCCCTCGTGAGGGGCCCACTTAGATTTAAACTTGTTGTTCTCGATGATAAATACTTTATGATGCCTGAAAGGTGGGTACCTCTTGGAGTTGGATATTCTTTTACCAAGGAGGAAGAGAGACTTCTCGATCGACCACTCCTTACGAAGTTGTGCAAAGTTGTGAGCACGCCGCTCCCTCCAAATCTTCCAGAGGATCTCCCCTTTTATAGCATTCCACAGTGCTGCCGAGAAGCCAATCACTTCACCCATAAGCACTTGTTTCCAAGTGATTTTTCCTGTAGTCTCAAAATGTTCACAAGGAACTACCAAAGCCGCAAAGACTTGTGGTAAGCAAAGAAGATGTGGCTGAGGTCTTCAATGCAGCCATGACATCGTTTGCACCACGGTGGAGCACCACAATTTTTGTTTGTTTGTTAGTCAAAGGGGCTTATTTACATGTTGGTGCTTATTACGAAGCTATGTAGGCTCTACTCAATTGGATTTTATTTCAAGAATTAAGAAAAACATGGTTATTGTGAGAGGCATCCAAAGAAGATATTTTAAGCAACCTAAATGGCCATTGTTGTTTACATTATCATCGAAGCTGTCAATATCCATCTTTGACATGAGGTCCCTCTTCATGAGAACTAAAAAATATCCAACCACTGCTAAAACTTTGATTTAGTGATTGGGAGATCCTAAGAGACACAATGGAATAGAGAACATCATCAAGACATTGATCACCCCAATCTCTACAAAGATGAAAAAAATATACTTTGGAATTGCTAGTTATACAAGAGGTCATACTCTTAACGAAATGAAACAAAGTTCATGGGAGGTATATGAAGTTTATCTCACAAAGGATTGTAATGAAAATTGATATCACTTTCATCTTATATGGTTCATAATACAAGAAGAAACTCAAACCAATGCATGAGTTCTGAATTCAAGACATGGACATTCATGCCACAAACGGTTCTTGTGGGACAAAGAATAATGAAAGGCTAGGTCTTGAACTATCAGTAGAATATGGAAATTAACTCCTCCCTTCCTGTTATTTCATTTACGGACCCATGCACTTAAAGTATACACGTTTTTATCAAAAATACTAAAGGCCGTTAATGCATCTAGGCTCATCCAAGTCCTTCTCTTTACCCAAACATGAGCGGTTATGCCCTCTAAATTTGTATATAAATTGTGCCCACAAAGGTCGATAAAATCTTGAAATCATCTCACATTCTTAAGGTTTACATAAGTCTAAGATAACTTGAATATCTTGTTCATCTATGGAGATATCATTCTTTCATCCACAATTTCCCCTTGTCAGACCATGAAAGCACATTGTTGTCATTTAAAGAATAGTGCTATTTTAGAAGTTGATCACATACTTTCATGAACTCTAGGACCTCTAAATAATGTCATGACAAATGGACATAAAGATAATACACATAAAACGTTTAAGTATTGTCACCATTGTGATGGAACGACTAGATCAGCAAGAATTTGCCTTAATCAAACTACCTCACGAGGCAAAAGCAAGCTTCTTTGTATTCTACTTCAATGGAGGAGATTGTGAGAAATGATTGTTTCTTACTTTCCCCAAAGAAAATATTCCTAAATCAAGTGAGAAACAATATCGAAAAATTAATTTCTTGAATCATAACACAATACCCATGAAGTGTATCACATGTGGTATAAAAAATACCAAAATCCAAGGTTTCTACACTATATCTTGGAATTCACATGCCTACATTATAATGCCTCTCTTTTGGTTTGTTAGAGAACTTGCTAAAAAATTTCGAGGTCTGAGGAAGCACACAAACATCACGAGGAAGAAGAAGAATCCTAAAGCACAATACAAAATAAAATGTATTATCAAGTTAATGTACAAATTTAAGTGATCCATTAGGGTCTTAGGCATATATATAAGCCAAGGGAAAACTTTCTTAAGTGCAAAAAAAGATCTCAGGGGTCCTATGTGTGCTCACACACATTACTAACAAAGTATGTCAACAAATCCCTCTACGCATGATGTGGTGAATGATGGGATGGCAATCATGTATAAGGAAGTGCCTACTATGTGGAAAGAGACAAATTCACAGAAGGAAGTAAATTGAAAGCTTGGCAAAAAGCTTCAAACTTCTCCCTAGGTAGAGCCTTTGTGAAAAGGTCTACATCATTATCCTATGTGGGCACATAATCCAAACTGATGTCTCCTAGAGAGAACCTCTTCTTTGTGTGATGATAATGCAACTCAATGTGCTGGTTGCGAGCATCGAACATAGGGTTCCTTGCAAACACCAATGCACTCTAACTATTGATGAAGATGGGTGGTGGTAGAAGAGTGACCAATGCCCAAATCAAGCAAAAGGCATCCGAGCTACACACACTCAATGATCATTGTAAAAATTTCCCTATACTCATCCTCACAACTAGAAGTTGCCATCATAGGCTACTTCTTGCCCAAACAAGATGTGCATGAGCTATGCAAAATGAAGAAAACAACATTGGTGGAAACACAACTATCATAGACACTAGCCATATTTGAGTCAAAAGAAAGCATGTAAATATAGCACTAATGATCCCCACTTGGGATAAAACAATCCAAGTAGCAAGGTATCACTCAAGTAGTGAAAGATGTGCTTAATAGCTTGCCAATTCTTTAAAGTTGGGCAATGCATAAACCTACTCATCTAAGAGAAAACTAACTGAATATCATGTAGTGTTATGCATAAATAAATCAAGCATCCAACATCATGCCGATAGATTAAAGATTTAAACCTAAAAAATATGTATATTTTTGTATGCATGTGTATCTACATGTATGTATGTATTATATGTATATGTGTGTTTATGTATATATGTTATGTAGGTATTAAAACCCGAAAACCCTAATCAGAAAGACTTAGACTTAAATCTGAAATACTAAAACCTAAATACTTAAATACCTATAAAAATCTAAACCCCTAATCCTAAAACCCTAATCATATTATATATATATATATATATATATATATATATATATATATATATTTACTTATTTATATGTTCATATTTTTTTTCTTATTTTTCTCTATATTTTTCCTTAATATAAATATAATTGAGTTATATGTATGCCTAAACCCTAAAACCCTAATCTTAAATATCTAGACCTAAAATATGTATATTTCTGTATACATGTGTATAAACATGTATATATATATATTATATGTGTATGTGTATGTATGTGTAATAAAAATAAAAAATTTATATTTTTAATTATATATATTTAACTAAAACACTAGCTTATGTGTGTGTATATATGTGCATGTGTGTATATATGTGTGTGGATGAATGTATGCATGTGTGTATATGTGTATGTGTGTCTATGTATGCATGTGTGAGTATATGTACATATGTGTGTGTATGTATGCATGTGTGTACATGTGTGTACATGTGTGTGTGTATACATGAATGTGTGTATATGTGTGTATGTATGCATGTGTGTATATATATGTGTGTATGTATGCATATGTACATGTGGGTGTGTATGTATGCATGTTTGTACATGTGTGTGTGTGTATGTATACATGCATGTGTGTATATGTGTGTATGTATGCATGTTAGTATATATGTGTGTGTATGTATGCATGTGTACATGTGTGTGTGTATGTATGCATGTGTACATGTGTGTGTGTATGTATGCATGTGTGTATATGTGTGTGTATGTGTATGAGTGTGTACGTATGCATGCATTTGTGTGTATGTATGTGTGTATGTATGTGTGTATGCATGTGTGTGTGTATGTATGTGTGTATGTATGTGTGTATGCATGTGTGTGTGTATGTATGCATGTGTGTATATGTGTATGCATGCATGTGCATATATGTGTGTGTATGTATGCATGCATGTGTGTATATGTGTGTATATATGTGTGTGTGTGTATGTATGTGTGTATATGTGTGTGTATGTGTATGTATGCATATGTGTATATATGTGTGTGTATGTATGTCTGTATGCATGTGTGTGTATGTATGCATGTGTGTAAATTTGTATGTATGTGTATGCATGCATGTGTGTATATGTGTGTGTATGTAAGCATGCATGTGTGTATAGGTGTGTGTATGTAAGCATGCATGTGTGTACATGTATGTGTGTATGTGTGTATGTGTGTATGTGTGTATGTGTGTATGTGTGTATGTATGCATGTGTAAATGTGTAAATGTGTGTGTATGTGTGTGTGTATGTATGCTCTATTTTCCTATCTCTATCTTCCTTTCTTTCATTATTCTTTATCTCTCACTTTCTCTCTCTCTCTCTCTCTCTGTCTCTCTCCTCCCCCCTCTCTCTCTCTCATCTCTCTCTCTTTCTCTCTCTCCTTCTCTCTCTATCAATAGAAAATAAAACAATCACTTACAAGTATGTCCCTCTTTTGGATCGTTGTCGTCAAAGTGTAATGTATGTCGCCTATTGTCCAATTCCAAACAATCGATGCCAAAGAACTTCTGCAAAATCAAAGAAAAGAGAAATTATAAAACCTAAAGCATAGAGATCACAAATGCTAACAGTACGCACAACACTTACCAAGATGTGAGATCTAAACGGAGAGAGAGTCTGTGTGTGTAGAGAGAGAGATCTGTGTGTGCGTGTGCATAAGACAATGCAGGTCACAATTCGGTTCGCGCGCGCAAGTTTGACAAAAGACTAGTACTCAAACACGTGCAAAAATGTGAATTTTTGCTCTCGGGTTCGCGGTATGTTTAAAACGTGCCCTCGGTATATGCATCGGTATATGCGTCGATATGGGTGTCGGTAAGTTCTAGTAAATTACCGACACTTATACCGACGCTTATACCGATGCATATACTGACGCATATACCAACGACTATGTGCCACACCGACGATCGGTTTAAAATGGTCATACCGATCGTCACTTGACCTTTGGTATCTATAAGTGACATTTTCCAATGCCCATACCGACGCCAAGTGTGACCGTCGGTATATCCAGTGTCAGTATGCCCCTCACATGTTGTAGTGCGTGCTCTTACTTAATCTTGGGTCTTTCACTGATAACCGCTATTGTGTTTTTGTGTGCTTATGCCCTCTGTGTGTTTTGTGTCTTTGTTGCTCTCTGCGTGCACCATGGAAGCTCTTGCTAACATAGTAACCTTCCGTGCTGGTCTCACTCCGGATGTGAGTGCGTATTTGTGTGTTCGGGGACTATTCGCCTTTCTGAATTGCCTTGGCATTTAGTGGCGGATCACCCCTTCCATACACATATTATTTTTGCCATCACCGCCATGCCTGCTACAGAGCAGTATTGGCCGTTAACGTGTTTAAGCCCCCGTGTCATAGTTACTCTAAACACGGTTGCTGAAGGATTCTGTCTCCCTCATGATGGATTGGTTAATGGACCACTCCTTCCAATCGCAACCATGAAGGAATTGTTTCCCTAGCAATCATCTAATGAATTTGCCATTCTTTTTTGACCTGAACTAGAGTGTACTACTCTGCAATTCCTTGTAGTAGCGTTAAACCTGCAAAAATGCGCGTATGGTATTTCTAGACCTTTTTACTCAATGATTGATAGTGCCTCACGAGAGGGTTCCAATTTCATACATTTTTTCTTTCGGCGCATTCACCGTGAATGCTTAACCATCACTAAACAACTCGCAAAGCACGATATGCCTCGTACACGATTGCCCCACCTCTTCACCTTTCTCCTCCCGATGCTGCAAGTAGCACAACCACCTCCAAAGGATATTGTACTGCTCCATGAAGACTCTACCTAGATGCTTGAAAATGATGATGATGAAGATCTGCTTCATTTCTTCCAACGCAAACGTCGACGCATTAGTCCATCATAGAGCCAGGTACAGGGTTCCAATGTAGGTCAAGATGTTGAAGTATTCCATGACACCACCACCTCCCTACAGGTAGAGTCCTCCATTCTGTCTTCTTCTCTCAAGCAGCCGGATCAAGATGCTATCATGAAAGATGTAGCTGAAGTCTCATCACGGGAGGAATCTCATCAATCGGATGATGAGGCTGTGAAGGAGATAGCAGAAGCTACTGGGGGCACAGACTCTCAATCTCCTTCGTCACCAACCGCTGATGTCCATGCAGATGGAGTCATTGTCCAAGCAGATGTAGTCAAGCAATTGACTGGAAATGTCGAGACAGTTACCGAAGCTATTGTGGAGGAAACCCAAATTGAGATCGGAATAGTTTTGGTACCAACCACCCTTATTCCTCTTCCTCTGCCAACTACCATTCCTAATCCTGTTGTAGTTCTTCTTGGTGCACCTTCCACTGCCATTCGCGAGGCATCACACATCTGTTATCCTCTCCCGATTACTCTCCACTATCCTCCCCTCATCTGCTATCTGCCTCATCATCACAACCTCCTCCTTCTCTCCTCCCCCCCCCTAGCAGTCATGTTCATATAATTGGTGTGCATGGGCCAACGTCTTATCCAATTGTGCAAGAAATTGCCCCTCCAGATGAAGATAGCAATGCAGAACATTCAACAAGAGTTGTAGAGTAAGGTTGACCTTCTCGAAGCCGACATTGCTCCTCTCCAGGAAGAAGCACTTGCGGTCAAAGCTGAGGATCATGCATTGCAGATTCAGCTCCAGCAACTCCAAGAACGGTTAGCAGAACAAGAGAATTTTATTGCTCAACGGGACACCACACTTGCTGAATTGAATGCAATGAATGTTCTCCTTGCTACTCGCGATGAAGAAATTGTTCAAGTGAAACAAGTGGTGATTGACAAAGAAGATGCTCGTGCTATGCTAGGAAATCTACTGGAGGAGACACCTGGAGATCTTGCTGAGGTAGAGCAGAAAGGACAAGAAATGGCAGACCTGACTATCCAGAATACTGAAGATTTAAAGAAAGTGTCCGAATAACTTTTTTAGAAAAGTCGTGAATGAAAAGCAGAGACTGGCCGGACTATTCAGTTAAAGAAAGAGATGGAAGCTATTAAGAAAGAGTGCGATGCTTATTACAGAACTATTTAGTATCAAGCTCAGGAGCTGGACAGACGAGATAAACAGTTAGCCACTCAAGCGGACAGGCTCTCGAGAGTTGATGCAGAGGTAGCTGAAATGAAGCTGAAAAGAGATGCTACCATTGCCAATGACTTCTACCTTCAGGAAGCATTTTTGTAGACACAAACAGAATTGCTAATGGATGAAGTCATCGATGTGAATTTGGTTTGAACTGATGCCCAACTTATCAAGCCTGCCAATCTGAAAGATATGTTCTTAAAACGAAAGATTACCCGAACCTTTAAATTAGCACGAACTCTCTATATCCAGAGCATTATTGATGAGCCTTAATTGTAATTTTCAATTTTGGGTTCGAGTCCACTGTGCGTGCCAGTGTTAGCCGCCAGATTGGATCTCTATGTAACTTTTTATTTTTCTATATATTCGCACGCACCAAAAAGGCATGGCGAAAAGATGTAACCCTCTTTTGAGTAATGAAAAGGCAAGCAAGGCATTCTTCGGAGAAAAGGGAATTGCTAGACTATGTGTCTGGGCGATAGCGCTGGAGATACTGTGTTGTAGATTTTGAAGAACTCTGAGCAACGTGTTTGATTATTAAGTTTCACTAATTAATCCTTTATTACCATAACATTACGATTAATCTTAACAGTTCCGTGTGAATTTGTAAATGCTTCATACGCATGGTAGACGCATTGTGTAGTGATAAGTGTTGAATCGAAAAGTAGTTAGTTGTTAACTGAATGTTGGATTGGGAAAATTAAAAAGGGCCTCTGTACTATCAGACCCCTATCCATCCCAAGAACCCAGAAAGGAGATTAAAAGGGCTTAACAGAAAGCACTTTTAACAGGGTGATCTTATAGTGCTTGTTCTTTATGTGGATGACATACTCTTGACTAGGTCATGTGATGCAAACCTAACATACTTATGGTTGATTTGCAGCATCCGCCCAACCAGCTCCACCCATATATACTTTTAGAACAAGGGGGGAAATGTGAGGAGAGCCTAAGAAGTGTCCCCCATATGGAAGTTAATAAGATAGCTTTTATCCTTGGATACCACATGGAATCACATGGCCTTCATATGGATTCAAAAAGCATATCTCTCAAGCTTGTATGTGTAAGTCTGCCTCTATGAAGCTTAAACTAAGGGCCTTCTTCTTAATGGATCCCCTCCATCTGTTGCTCTTCCAAAAGAGTTTAATGCTTCCAAAAAAAAAAGAAGAACTCCTCAAAATCTTTGACATAGCTTCATAAGTCTCTAATCACATGTGTGAGCATATAGACTTTCAAATGGGATAGACTTGATAGTAGACTTGATATAAGAAGAACCATAGAAGGAGAAACAAAGGCTTCTTTCACTCCTCTCATAGCTTTACTATGCACGAACATGGCTCCAACTTAAAACTCATAGTCTATTAGCAATGAGAAGATTTAAAATGGCTTTTCATGTGGTTGCCAATGGGAGATGTAGAGATAGGATGAGTTACAAGATCCCATATGATAGTGTAATCACTAGAACATGTATTTAGAAAAGGAGTAGAGAAGGAGCTCTCAAGTTATCCTCATGCATCCTCATGGGTCCAGATGTGTCTATCCACATTCCTTCTCAATCAGGAAAACTGTCTACATTGGCCTTCACCTGACCAAAATTTGGGGGGAAATGGGGCCGAGGGGGGGATTCTTGTGAATAGAGATGGTGGATGCAATCCAAAGATGAGTAGGTGATGCTACAACCAGCTTCACACCCGCCAACTGAGACTTCAGATTTGATTAGTAGACCCTTTGAGCTTCCTAGATCCACGAAAATATCAGCCAAGTACTTTGGAACATGTATCCCAAAAGTTTACATCAAGACAGACTAGTTGCGAAATGACTAGCTCCCAAAACTTGCTATTTTTGGACGTACACCTGCTAGAAAAACTAAATAGTGCTCTCAACCTGGTAAGAATTAGATAAAATCCTTTTGGACATAGCAAATAGACTTAGCAAGCTTCCCAATCCAAGTTAAAACACTTCAAATGATGGACTGAGCACTGAGAACAAAATTTTACAAAGTCTAGAACATGCCCACCATTCTCGGGGCTCTGCAGAGATAGACCAGTGAGCAGTAAATTGCAGATATCTTCAAAACTATTAATCCAATGACCATGAAGATTTATAGGTAGAAAGTAGACAGTGAGAGCTATCAAACGCACGTTAAAACATTGAAAAAAGGATGAGTAGAACTCGAGATATGACCTTCTGAAGGTACTGCTCTGAGTGAGTATAGCAGAGAACAAAACAGAGAAGTAGATGATGATAAATGTATACATTCACATATGATAACAACCACATTGGCAATGAATATTTGCACAATGGGAGTAGAATGATAGATCTATGGAGCAAGCTCTTCAATCTCTACAAAATGACATGAAGTGGTCACGAACAAGGCTTGCTAATCGCCTATTCCTTCTTGCTCCTTTTATAGCTATTCTTGGAGGGAGTTTTGAATTCGAATTCGAATGTCTCCACCTAAAAGTGAGCCCCAAAGTTAGGAGAGATTCCCTCAGCTCAAAAATTCGTTGTTTTAGGTAGATAGGGCCATGACTTTGCTTTTACATCATGGATGAGGTAAGCGATCCTTTTCCTTTTTTTCTTTTTCAAATTACAAGAGATAAAAATGAACTCTTTTACAAGAGGTGTTCACATGACTACTCATCTCACTTACAAATGAGGATAATATCAAGCATATCAAGCATATCAAGCATATCAAGCATGTAGGCTTGGGTAAAATGCACCAACAGCTCCCCCTCAAGCCTAACATGCTTGGCCTCCAAATAAGTCTTCAATTGTCCTTGATTTCCTGCAAGCCAATCATCAACTTGAATCTACTTAACTTCGTACCATCAAGAGCTTTCGTCAACATGTCTGCACAGTGCATATCTGTAGAGACATAGGATAGTTGAATATCCTTGCTCATTAGCTTCTCCCTTACATAATGGTAGTGGACTTCAATATGCTTGGTTCTAGCATGGTATACCGGATTAGCTACAAGATGTAGTGAGCTTGTGTTGTCACCAAAAATGTGAGGTGTTGAAGAATGACGTCCAAGATCTGTGTACAAAGATTTTAACCACATGATTTCTTGAGTTGCATTAGCGAAACCGCTATATTCGGCTTCGATAGAAAATAATGCCACGGTTGGTTGCGATGAACAAGAAATGATTTTTGAACCTGCAAATGATATATACCCGGATGTGCTTCTTCTATCATCTCTAGATCCAGCCCAATCTGCATCTGAGTAGACCTTTAGTTCAATATCTGAAGTATATGAATAGAACAAACCTTCATTCATGGTCCCCTTTAGGTACTTGAGGACTCTTTTGGCCGCTTCCATATTTGGTCTTTTCGGCTTATGCATAAACTGACTCAATATGCTAACACTATAGCATATATCCACCCTTGTGAGTGTTGCATAGTTCAAACTTCCAACCAAGCTTTGATAGCTTGTGATGTCTTCAATTGGCTCTCCTTCATAAGCACTAAGCTTATGATTTTGCTCCATAGGTGTACCTGAATCTGTGTAGATCAACTCCAATCCAAGAAAATAAGTGAGTGGTCCGAGGTCACTTATTTTGAACTCCTCCTTCATTTGACTCTTTACCTGTTTGATTCCTTCAAGATCATTGCCTGTGATAATAATATCATCAACATGCACACATAAATAGATCAGTTCAGATCCATTCATCTTTATGAACAAAGAGGTATCCGCCTTGCTAGCTTTGAATCCTTGGTCATGCAAATAAGTTACCAATCGGAAATTCCAAGCTCTTGGAGCTTGCTTCAATCCATACAAAGCTTTCTTTAGTTTGCATACATAGTTAGGATAATGTGCATCCTCATATCCAGGAGGTTGTGCCATATACACTTCCTCAGAAATCCATCCATTCAAGAAAGCATTCTTTACATCAAGTTGATAGAGATTCCAATTTCTAGATGCAGCAAGACTTATGAGAACCCTAATTGTAGGCATTTTTGCAACAGGAGAGAAAGTATCCTCATAATCAATACCATGGGTTTGAGCAAACCCTAACCTTGCTTTGTGTCTATTTATACTTCCATCTGGATTCCTCTTGATTTTGTATATCCATCGAGATCCAATTACCTTCATAGATGGCTTGTTAGGTACAAGCTCCCAAGTGTCGTTTTCCTTCAAGGCGTCCATTTCTTCATCCATTGCATCTCTCCAAGCTTTCTTGCTTTGTGCTTCTTCAAATGTGGTAGGCTCTTCATTGGTTGAATCTTTTGCAATGTAGCTTGAGTGCTTGGTGACCAAAGAAGTATCATAACCAAACCTCTCTGGTTTCTTCTTCTCCCTTGAAGAACTTCTAAGTGGTTGATGTGAGCTCTCGGGTCCATATGTAGCATCCTGCATCTTTCCTTTAGCTTTGTTCTTCCATAGCTTTAGTCTTTCCAAGTCTTCTAGGTCAATCTCCGAATCACTTTCTTCAAGCTGCTTTGGTTCCTTTGGTTGAAGTGACAGAAAGTCTTCATCCAAGTCATACGGCAGCTTCACTTTCCTTTCATCATCAAACCATGATTTGTTTTCATCAAAAATTACATCTCTACTCACAGAAAATCCTTTATTGATTGGATTGTACAATCTATATCCTTTTTGGTTTTGGTCATAACCAATAAATACGCACTTCTATGCCTTGGGATCCAATTTCCCTCTTACTTGAGAAGGAATGTGAGCATAGGCTAAGCATCCAAAGATTTTACAATGCTCTAGACTAGGTCTTCTTCCATTCCACACTTCATATGGAGTGGTTCCATCTAGTGACTTAGATTGATGTCTATTTATGAGATATGTGGCTGTAGACAAAGCCTCTGCCCATAGGTAGTTTGGCAATCCCTTTTCGTTGAGCATGGACCTTGCAGCTTCGACAATAGCTCTGTTCCTCCTCTCTGCTACACCATTGAGTTCGGGTGTATACCTTGTAGTGACTTCCCTTTTAATGCCTCTTTCATGCAAGAAGGCATCAAATTTAGAAGAGAAGTATTCGCATCCACCATGTGATCTGAGTCGTTTTGAAGTCCTACCTGTTTGGTTTTCAACAAGAGCAATATACTTCTTAAAGCAATTAAACACTTCATCCTTGTGCTTCATGAAAAATAGAATGGTCCACCTGCTACAATCATCTATGAAAGACACATAATATCTTGAGCCTGATATAGATGGCTCCTTACTTGGACCCCACACATCCGTGTGCACTTGATCCAAAGGATTTTGATACATATATCCTTTCTTATTGAAAGGTCATTCATGAGCCTTGCCGAGTTGACAAGCTTCACACTTATAAATCATGTGTTGCCTTGTGATATTAGGCAAACCAAGTACACTTTGGTCCCTACAAATCTATTTGAGTGTCCTCTCACCAATGTGAGCAAGCCTTTTGTGCCATATCTCCAACTCTGTAAGAGTTTGAGATCCATAGCTAAACAAAGCTATTTTCTTTGTATGTTCCACTTCAAAAGTGAAAAGCCTTCCTGTCTTTTCTCCTTTGGCAATCCTTCTAAAGCCTTTCCTTGGGTCTTCAACATATGCTCCAAATCGATTGAATCTTACCTGCAATCCTTTTTCAACAATCTGCCCAACACTTATTAAATTTTTGGTAATTGTAGGGACATACAAGACTTTGCTTAAGAGGTTCATATTCCCATCTGATGTCTTCACATTACCTATCTACTCCACTGAGTGCTTTGTGTCATCTCCTGTCTGCACTTCATGCTTGTTATGAGGATCTTCCAAATTAGAAAGTAAAGCCACATTTCCTGCTACATGGTTTGAGCATCCCGAATCAATGTAAAATATGTGATCATCATCCTTACCATTCTTCACTGATAGATTCATAATCAATAATGAATCTTCTTGACTTTGGTCCTCTGCATAGTTATTGTAGTTTCTTCTTCCTCTATGGCCACTTTGATAGTTGTTGTTGTTGTAATTGTTGTTGTAGGAGTTGTATTTGTTGTAGCCTCCATTGTATCTTCCTCTATTTGATCCATAGCCACCTCTATTGGATCCTCTTCCTCTTGAGTTCCTTGGATTCCTGAAACATTCTTCACTAGTATGGTTAGATAAGCCACATATGTTGCAAGGTTGAGATGATTGGAATCTCCACCTGCCTTGCTTTCCACCTCTGCCTCTTCCTCTAGCTCTTCCTCTACTTGCAAAGTTTGCTTGGAAAGAGCTACCTTCATCTTCATTCTTCCTATTCTTTGACTTGTCCTTGACCTTAGCTTTATCAGAATATAAGGCAGAAGTTTGATTACCTCTTGAGGACTCACCACCTTTGCTAATCTTTGCTTCATGAGTGAAGAGTTGGCCCATCAGTGTGTTGAGGTCGGGTACATGCATATCCATGTATAAATCCATGACTGTTGTGAATGACTCCCACTTGTCGTCTGCTTTGATTCCATTCATGATTTGTCTTATGATTTGCTCCTCTTCAATTACCTCTCCAATGCTTCCAAAGTTGGTCAGAAATCTCCTTCGTCTTTGTGACATAATCAATCACATTTTGCTTTGGGCTTTTCTTCATTGTTGTGAACTCCATCCACAATTGGTTCTTCCTTGCTCGAGTGTTGGAAGAGAAGAAAGAAGCAAGTGCATTCCAGGTCTCTCTTGATGTCTTGCATCCCTTGACATGAGGTAAAAACAAATCAGAGATTGAGTTTAGAATATAGGAACTTGCAAGTGCATCCTTCGAACACCAATTTGTAAGTCCTTCCACTTCTTCATGTGATGGTTGCCCTTTGTTCCTCATGGTTGGCATTTCTTCATCTCCGGATATGAATCCATATAGATTTGCTCCTTGAAGGTAAGCCTCAATCCTTAGAGACCATGCCGGGTAGTTGTTTCGATCCAATTTGTCAATTGTTGATGGAAATCCATCTCCCATGTTGCTTTTTATGCTCTGATACCACTGTGAAGAGAGATGGTGGATGCAATCCAAAGATGAGTAGGTGCTGCTACAACCAGCTTCACACCAGCCAACTGAGACTTCAGATTTGATTAGTAGACCCTTTGAGCTTCCTAAATCCACCAAAATATCAGCCAAGTACTTTGGAACATGTATCCCAAAAGTTTACGTCAAGACAGACTAGTTGCGATATGACTAGCTCCCAAAACTTGCTATTTTTGGACATACACCTGCTGGAAAAACTGAATTTCAACCTGGTAAAAATTAGATAAAATCCTTTTGGGCATAGAAAATAGACTTAGCAAGCTTCCCAATCCAAGTTAAAACACTTCAAATGATGGACTAGGCACTGAGAACAAAATTTTACAAAGTCTGGAACATGTCCGCCTTTCTCGGGGCTCTGCAGAGATAGACCAGTGAGCAGTAAATTGCAGATATCCTCAAAACTATTAATCCAATGACCATGAACATTTATAGGTAGAAAAAAGTAGACAATGAGAGCTATCCAACGCACGTTAAGACACTGAAAAAAGGATGAGTAGAACTCGAGATATGACCTTCTGAAGGTACTCCTCTGAGTGAGTATAGCAGAGAAGAAAACAGAGAAGTAGATGATGATAAATGTATAGATTCACATATGATTACAACCACATTGGCAATGAATATTTGCACAATGGAAGTAGAATGATAGAGCTATGGAGTAAGCTCTTCAATCTCTACAAAATGACATGAATTGGTCACGAACAAGGCTTGCTAATCACCTCTTCCTTCTTTCTCCTTTTATAGCTATTCTTAGAGGGAGTTTTGAAATCGAATTCGAATGGCTCCACCTAAAAGTGATCCCCAAAGTTAGGAGAGATTCCCTCAGCTCAAAAATTTGTGGTTTTAGGTAGATAGGGCCACAACTTTGCTTTTACATCATGGATGAGGTAAGCCATCCTTTTCCTTTTTTTCTTTTTCAAATTACAAGACATAAAAATGAACTCTTTTACAAGAGGTGTTCACATGACTACTCATGTGACTTGCAAATAAGGATAATATGAAGCATATCAAGCATGTAGGCTTGGGTAAAATGCACCAACAATTCTCATGTTGAGCGAGACATGAAGATCACTCTTTTGTTAAGCATAAGAGTTCTATAAATTTATCTCACAAGCAACAGAAAATAACTCCTGAATGACTTTTACGTGAATATCTTCTACAAGAATGGCATGCTCTGAATATTTTTGTAATAAAAAAAACCCTTTCGACAACGCTAAAAAGATAAAGAGAATAATATCATAACAAGACTAAGCCCACAAGAGGTGTGAGATGCACATATCCACCCATCCAACTCCACCCATATATATATATATATATATTTCTAGATCAACACGGGAAATGTTAGGAGATCTTGCCAAGTGTCCCCCACATGTATGCTAATCTTGTGTTTTTTAAGCTTGGACATCACATGGAATCACATGGCCTTCATATGAATTCTAAAAGTATATCTCTCAAGCTTGTATGTGTAAGTCTAGAGGCTTGAGGGGCTTCCCAAAGGGCTAAATACCATACCCTTAAAAAAAACCTAAGGTTAAAAACCCTATTGAAAATACATAAATCCAATGTCTCAAGTAGAACCCAAAGGTTATTGTCAACACTTACAATCCTTAGAATTCATGTGTTTAGCTTTCCAAATCAATGTCTTTATACAATACTATTGGTCAAATAGAAATTAGGGTTTTAGGATTAGGAGTTTAGATTTTTATAGGTGTTCAAGTATTTAGGTTTTAGTATTTCAGATTTAAGTCTAAGTCTTTCTCATTAGGGTTTTAGGGTTTTAATACCTACATAACATATATACACAAACACACATATACATATAATACATACATACATGTATGCATACAGAAATATACAAATTTTAGGTCTAAATCTTTAAGATTAGGGTTTTAGGGTTTTAACACCTACATAACATATATACACACATACACATACACATATAATACATATATACATGTAGATACACATGCATACAAAAATATACATATTTTAGGTCTATATTTTTAAGATTAGGGTTTTAATAGATAAATAAATATAAAAAGAACTAGTGTTTTAAAAATTTTAATTAAATAAATATAATTAAATATCTATAATTAATTATATAAAAATAGGATTAAGTAAGGAAAGAATCAAAATATATAAATAAATATATATATAAAACAAGATAATTATATACATAAATAAATATAAAAAGAAATAAATGAATATAAAAAGAACTAGAGTGAACTAGATGACTATAGGTTTAATTTCAATCATTTTAAATAGAGTGAATATATATACATATACACAAACACACATACTTGTACACCTATCTATATTCACATATATATACATATACACATATGTATACACATGCATACATATATATACATGTTTTACGTGTAGGTCATTTTGATTAGGGTTTTAGGGTTTTAACACCTACATAACATATATACATACATACACATACACATATAATACATATATACATGTATATACACATGTATATAGAAATATACATAATTTAGGTCTAGATCTTCAAAATTAGGGTGTTAGGGTTTAGGCATATATATAACTCAATTAAGAGGAGACAATCTAAATAAATAAATAAATATATATATATATATATATATATATATATATATATATATATATATATATATATATATATATATATATATATATATATATATATATATATATATATATATATATATATATATATATATATATATATATATATATATATAAAATACGATCAATTAAGAAAAAATTTGAATATATAGATAAAATAGGATATTTATATAGATTAGGGTTTTAAAATTACGGTTTTAAGCTTTTTTATGTATTTAAGTATTTATGTTTAGTATTTCAGGTTTAAGTCTTTAAGAGTATGATTTTTAGGTTTAATTAAAAAAACAAATGTTCTAAAATGTCCATATTATAGTAGATGGCTTCTCTCGATCTTGAAGAGAGAATGGCATGTCCTTGCACACAGTGCAAGTACCAAATTGATCGCAAACGACAGATTTGTACTGCACATGTTAGAGAGTATGGATCCTTTGATAGGAGTCAACTGGAAAACCTACGCTATCATTCGCATGGTCCCCTAGGTGAGCACATGGACCCAAACAACATTGCACCGGTAACCTCTCATAGAAAAAAGAGATAAAAAAGGGACTTAGACATACAAGCGAGTACTAGTAATATTACACAGAATGAACATATGGAAGATATGCTTGAAGCATTTTATGACATGGACGAAGATCATGATGATGGAGAAGGTGTCGAGAGTTTCATGGACACAACAGAAATTCCACAATCAAAAGTCGATGAAGAATATGAAAACATGCGAAGACTAGCTCGTTTACCACTTTACAATGGAGCAAATATATCGGTACTACGTGCGTCACTCGTGATGCTCAATCTGCAATCCATTTATGGATGGTCAGATACTAGTGTCACTGAATTGTTCAGATAAGTGGACACAAATTGGCTTTCATTGTTGTATCACAATAACTTTATTTACTAATATTGTTTTAATTGTTTATTGCAGGCTTCTTAAAGATCAATTTTTGCTAGAGGGCAATGACATGCCTTCTAGCAAAGCCGCAAAGACTTGGGGCACGCAAAGAAGATGTGGCTGAGGTCTTCAATGCAGCAATGACATCGCTTGCACCACGATGGAGCACCACAAATTTTGTTTGTTTGTTAGTTAAAGGGGCTCATTTACATGTTGGTGCTTATTACGAAGCTATGTAGGCTCTACTTAATTGGAGTTTATTTCAAGAATTAAGAAAAACATGGTTATTGTGAGAGGCATCCAAAGAAGATATTTTAAGCAACCTAAATGGCCATTGTTGTTTAGATTATCATCGAAGCTGCCAATATCCATCTTTGACATGAGGTCCCTCTTCATGAGCTTCGACAAACCACCTCTACTACATGTTCCTTGAGATAAAAAATAATGCCAATATCCATCTTTGACATGAGGTCCCTCTTCATGAGCTTCGACAAACCACCTGTACTACATGTTCCTTGAGATAAAAAATAATGGTGATACTCGAAAATTCCTTTTCTACAAATGTGTTGGCATATGTATGTTTGTTATTGAATCTTTGTTTGTTTGTTTTTCAAAGGGCTCATTTACATAATGGTGCTGATTATGAAGATATGTAGGCTCTACTCGATTGGAGTGTATTTCAAGAATTAGGAAAAGCATGCTTGTTGTGAGAGCCATGAAAAGAAGATATTTAAGCAACCTAAGTCGCTACAAGATGATTTAATAATAGATTTAATCATGGTGGTCCATGTCCCACGTAATCACGCCTGTTTTTCCAATTCCTCAAAATGACCTTGTATATAGAACAATGCAAATGAAAGACAGAAAGTATCTAGAATCTTTGAGTGTCCCACTAAAAAAATATCCAGCCTCTACGAAAACTCTGATTCAGTGATTGGGAGATCCTACGAGGCACAATGGAATAGAGAACATCATCAAGAGATTGATCACCCCAATCTCTACAAAGATGAAAAAAATATGCTTTGGAATTGCTAGTTATACAAGAGGTCATACTCTTAACGAAATGAAACGAAGTTTATCTGACAAAGGATTGTAATGAAAATTGATATCACTTTAATCTTATATGGTTCATAATACAAGAAGAAACTCAAACCAATGCATGAGTTCTGAATTCAAGACATGGACAAAGAATAATGAAAGGCTAGGATATGGAAATTAACTCCTACCTTCCTGTTATTTCATTTGCGCACCCATGCACTTAAAGTATACATGTTTTATCAAAAATACTAAAGGCCGTTAATGCATCTAGGCTCATCCAAGTCCTTCTCTTTACCCAAACATGAGCGGTTGTGCCCTCTAAATTTGTATATAAATGGTGCCCACAAAGGCCGATAAAATCTTGAAATCATCTCACATTCGTAAGGTTTACATACGTCTAAGATAACTTGAATATCTTGTTCGTCTATGGAGATATCATTCTTTCATCCACAATTTTCCCTTGTCAGACCATGAAAGCACATTGTTGTCACATAAAATGCAAAAATTGCCCACTCTATAATAAATGTGATTTTATGTTGATCTTCCGAGATAATGAGTAAGTACTCGTAACTTGGAAATACGTTTACGAAGATAGAGACATCCTTTACGCCTATTAGATGGAATCCTTTTTTCCTAACCCCTATAATACATGGCTCATTACAAGGAGACTATATATATATATATATATATATATATATATATATATATATATATATATATATATATATATATATATATATATATATATATATATATATATATATATATATATATATATATATTATATTGTTGCATCGCCCTTTTCTTTCCAAGTCGATAAAGACTCCCAAGTAACTATTTTTATTGGATACGAATATATTTGATGAGGTTGATCTAGTGTTTTGAGAATCATAAAGAGAGGCCACAACAAAACGTTTATGAACATCTTCTTTAAACTTAGTGGCATATATGTTATTTTTATGTGCAAGAGCATTGCTTCATTGGATTAGTGTCTGGCACATGGCAATCTCATGGGAAAAAATATTTATATCCACCCCTTTCAAATCTTTGTATGTTCAAGAAAATATATATCTATACTGTGAAGTTAAACACAATGATTCAAATCTTTGATTTTGGTTCATATCTTGATTATATGATGCCTTAGATCAAGCATGGGAAATGTGGTTGCTCCTTCAAATTGATGAATTAGCTAATCAACACTTGGCATTAAAATTTCATCCTTTATCATATTCTTATTTAGGGCTCTATAGTCTACTTAGAGTCTCCTCAACCCATCCTTCTTTGTTTTTACCAAAAAAATTGGAGCTCCCCAAAAAGACTTACTATCTTGAATGAAATCTTCTTCAAGGTATTCTATCAATTGAGTTTTTACCTTGGCTTGCTTGGACATGGTGTGTCATTGAGGAGTTTATGTACGTGTAATATTGACACTTGGGAGCAAGCCTATGCCATAATCAACGCCTACTATGAAATGGGTATTGATGTGTAAGTATAAGTGTACTATATTTGCTAGTATCCGTCATGAGTATAGAGACAAGGATGAAAATATGTATTAGTCAGTGAACGAGGTAAACAAGGCAAGTATCAACAACCTTATCCCCATGAAATAAGTTCTCGAGCCTTGACAAGAGGAGAACAAGGAAGTCTAAGGTTGAATGAAGAAAGACTAGGTAACATAAATGAGGAATGGCTAAGAGGAGTTTGAATCCATCAATTGGACCAACGTGACTATCGGTTGTGAATGTGTAAGAAAGTAGTTATACAAGAGAACATAGGGTCACTAACAGAGAAGATAACATATATAGTAAAAAATTTCAAAAGTTTGCTACTAATAGTAAGTACAAAAATGATGGCATTATGCACACGTGCACTCCTAAGGAAGATCTTAAATGGTGATCTAGAAAACTTTAGATAGGGAGTTTACAAAGTAGAGATATGCTCACTAAACTCGATGTTTGGAATAGTGCAAAAGTCATGTATATTTAGGTTATTTTCAGAGTTGTGTTCTTTCATGGATCCCATAGAATATTCCCTTTAATATCGCATTGATGGTGCTTCCCCTGGACCCCTGACACAAGCCGATCACTAGTCCCCTTAGCCCCCCTTGCCAAACTTGCTTCCTGCTACCCCTGACCCCACAATTGGGGACCTTGGTAATTGCTTTCCTTATAATACCTTATATGGTCCGACTCAACCTTCATCCAACATGCAAGTTGGGGATACCATCAATTGGGTAACACACGATTGGCTTCTCCTCATAATGGAGGCCTTACAAAATGTGCATTAGCACATACAAGCATGAGGGAAATACATTGATCATATACTAACAACCCCCCTCAATGTTACCGAATGATAAATCAAGTAGCTTCGGGTCTTATGCCCATCTTTAAAGATGCCTATTGAGCAGCTATTTTCCAAGTGCTTTGGAGACATCATCACAATTTGCCTCTAGTTAACAATATTATAGCTCCTCAACATCATCTTCTATTAGCTTATGAATGTAATGGTACGTTAATTCTATATGCTTAGTGCAAGAATGAAATGTTGGATCTTTGCAATGGCCATAACAGTTTGATTGTCACATTTAAGTATTGTCAACATTGTGATGGAACGACTAGATCAGCAAGAATTCTCCTTAATCAAACTACCTCACGAGGCAAAAGCAAGCTTCTTTATACTCTATTTCAATGGAGGAGATTGTGAGAAATGGTTGTTTCTTACTTTCCCCAAAGAAAATATTCCCAAATCAAGTGAGAAAC
>CM035406.1:59085977-59315977 GCA_020310875.1 Ceratopteris richardii | reverse complement strand
CACACACACACACATAGCCGATGATGGGCATACCACCCATCAAATTTTGGCTCTGATCAGACCACTGGAGAGGAGGCCTACATGGAAGGTGAAGTGAAGTGGGATTAAGAAGCTCGAAACCCCATCAGAAAACTAATCAATTACCATAATGGCGATGAATTTATGACACTGACCAGGAGGTTACAGTGCTAAAATTACGAGCAAAGTGGGTTCCCTCAATCATTGTTCTTTTCACCACATTTCTTGGAGTTCTGGCGGTGAATGTCGAGTCATTTTTGCTATTCGTCATTTTTGTAACATACAATAGCTGGATATATCTACGGTTCTATCAAAGGCATGCCGATTCCATTCATAAGGGAGTTTTTATTGTACATGGATATGACCTTCTGTTCACGAATTCAAGGCATGACTTAGATACTATTCATGGGCCTTTCCATGGGGACAAGCAGTTGGACCAATCGGCTTCATTTGAATTGCCCGGGATTAAATCAATGAGGAAATAACAAAACAACACAAAATGAGAATCTCAGATGGCAAGTGAAAAGGTAAAAGGAAACTGTTAAAAGTGGAGGTGAAGAAATAATGGTTGCCACCAACCATTCATTACGACGACCTATTTTTGTGGATCCAATTCAAATTAAATGGAATCCTTGATCTACCCCTTCAATTTTGGGCAATCCACCGGCGCGTGATCAGTGGACGTGAGGATTCGGCAAGGCCCTCTTGGCCTATTGGAGCCTATAAAAACAATGGATTTGTGCTCATTTGGGGTACAATTTTTAGAGATACATTAGTTCACATACACATTTGTATACGTGCATACAGAGGTCCTCTCTTGTACTTTGTGGCTTCAAGCCTACTGTAGGAAGTCACTCTGTGGTGTGGATACAAAGCGTGGGCTTCCCAGTGGAGGGCTAATAGCACGATAGTGTAAAGAGAGTGGCTTGGTTGTCTTTCTCTGTGAGTCAGTGTTATTGTTAAGCTCTATTCTCTAGAGAAATTCTCCACCATTTGTATTGTTCTATGTTAGTCTGCATATAATTGGCCCATTAAGCTGATGGGAAGATTCCGTTGTATTGATGCTATTTAATTTTAGGGTGGCATGTTAACCCTGAGCATAAACTTTTGAGCATCACTTTGACCAATCTTGTAATCATCTCATTCGAATCAAGAAGTGTATGGTCTTCCTTGGTCATTTACTGTTAATATTTTCTGGAGTATTTACAACTCTGTGCAATTATTTACCTCTGCCTGCTCACAGAAATGTTAAAGGGTATACTTCCCTAAAGAGAACCCCCCTTGAGTAGGCGAATTACTGGGATTGCTTATTCTCTGCCCTTAATAAAAGGAGATACCCTAGTACCTCCTCTACACTAACAAAGTATGTCAACAAATCCCTCAGCGCGTGATGTGGTGAATGATGGGATGGCAATCATGTATAAGGAAGTGTCTACTATGTGGAAAGAGAAAAATTCACAAAAGGAAGTAAGCTGAAAGCTTTGCAAAAATCTTCAAACTTTTCCCTAGGTAGAACCTTTGTGAAAAGCTCTACATCATTATCCTATGTGGGCACATAATCCAAACTAATGTCTTCTAGAGAGAACCTCTTCTTTGCATGATGATAATGCAACTCAATGTGCTTGCTGTGAGCATTGAATATAGGGTTCCTTCCAAACACCAATGCACACTCTAATTGTTGATGAAGATGGTGGTCGTAGAAGAGTGACCAATGCCCAAATCAAGCGAAAGGCATCTGAGCCACACACACTCAACGATCATCGTAAAAATTTCCCTATACTCATCCTCACAACTAGAATTTGCCACAATAGGCTGCTTCTTTCGCAAACAAGATACGCATGAGCTATGCAGAATGAAGAAAACACCATTGGTGGAAACACAACTATCATAGAAACTAGCCCTATCTTAGTCAAAAAAAGCATGTAAATATACCACTAATGATCCCCACTTGGGATAAAACAATCCAATTAGCAAGGTACCACTCAAGTAGTGAAAGATGTGCTTAATCGCTTGCCAATTCTTTACACTTGCGCAATGCATAAACCTACTCATCTAAGAGAAAACAAGCTGAATATCATGTAGTGTTATGCATAAATAAATCAAGCATCCAACATCATGCCGATAGAGAACAACATCAAATGCATTTCTAGCATCATAAAGACTCAATCGTAAACCTACTTCCATGGGAGTGGCAATAGGTTTGGAATCTTTAAGGCAAAAATGCTATAATAATGTGTCAAAATGTTTTGATTGATAAAAAGTTATTTTTCCATTAACTTGCGTAAAATGAATGCCCAAATAATGATGCAAATGCCCTTTATTTGAAATCTAAAAAGAGGCATGCAAATCAGCCTTAAATTCAGCAATGTGCTTCTCATTAGGACTCTTTGTTACCATCACTACAACGTACCAAGGATATACCGACGTTCGGCATACCGACAGTCCGCGTCCGCGTCAGTATGACCTTTGGAATATTTTGGCAAACCGCTTAGCCTCGAAGCAACTGCATCGGTATGAGCGTCCGTATGAGCATCGGTAGCTTACTGAAAATTATCGACGCTCATACCGATGCTCATATCGATGGTTGGTTTTAACCGAGCCCGAGAGCAAACATTCGACATTTCGACGTTTTGAACTTAGATCTTGTACTGTCGACTTTGCACGTGCGAACAACATATCTCTGTTTGTCACTCTCTCTCTCCCTCTCTCTCTCTCTCCTTCCCTCTCTCTCTCTCTCTCCTCCCTCTCCCTCTCTCTCCCCTCCCTCTCTCTCTCTAAGCACACCTCTATCTTTCTAGATCTGACGTTTTGGTAAGTATATCACACATAGTGTAGCACTCTTTTTTGCTTTTTCTCTCTTTAATTTTGCAAGAGATTTTGGGATCAAGTCTTTGGAAATTCGACGAAGGACAACTTCAAGTGGATTTTGACGACCACGATTCAAACAATTACATTGATGTAAGTGTTTGTTTTGTTTTCGAGTGACATAGAGAGAGACAGATACATATACATACACACTCACATATGTATAAAAACACCCATGCATATCCATACACACATATACACGTGCATATGCATACACACATGCATATGAATATGCATACACAGATGCACATGCATACACACAATGCATATGCATACACACATGCATATGCATACAAACATGCACATGCATGCACACATGCATATGCATACACATGCATATGCATACACATGCATATGCATACACACATACACAATGCATATGCATAAACACATACACAATGCATATGCATACACACATGCATATGCATACACACATACACAGTGCATATGCATACACACATGCATATTCATACACACAATGCATATGCATATGCATACACACAATGCATATGCATACACACAATGCATATGCATACACACATGCATGTATATATATGCATACACACATGCATATGCATACACACATACACAATGCATATGCATACATATATGCATATGCAAACACACACACATGCACATGCATACACACAATGCATATGCATACAGACATACACACATGCATATGCATACAAAAATGCACATGCATACACACATCCATATGCATACACACATACACTTTGCATATGCATACACACATATACAACGCATATGCATACACACAATGTATATGCATACACACATGCATATGCATACAAACATGCACATGCATACACACACGCATATCCATACACATGCATATGCATACACATGCATATGCATACACACAATGCATATGCATACAAAATGCACATGCATACACACGTGCATATGCATACACACATACACAATGCATATGCAGGGGAAAAAGATGAGGGGGTGTAGGGGGTGGTGGAGATGGTGGTGGGGGTGGGTGTGGGGCTTGTGGGGAAAAAGATAAGGGGGATGGAGGGGGACGGTGGAGATGGTGGTGTGGGTGGGTGTGGGGGCTGTGGGGGAAAAGATGAGGGAGTGGAGGGGGTGGTGGAGATGGTGGTGGGGGTGGGAGTTGTGGAGAAGAAGAGGAGGGGGACGGAGGGGGACGGTGGAGATGGTGGTGTGGGTGGGTGTGGGGGTTGTGGGGGAAAAGATGAGGGAGTGGAGGGGGTGGTGGAGATGGTTGTGGGGGTGGGGGTTGTGGGGAAGAAGATGAGGGGAATGGAGGGGGACGGTGGAGATAGTGGTGTGGGTGGGTGTGGAGGTTGTGGGGGTAAAGATGTGGGAGTGGAGGGTGTGGTGGAGAGGGTGGTGGGGATGGGTGTGGGGGTTGTGGGGAACAAGATGAGGGAGTGGAGGGGTGGTGGAGATGGTGGTGGGGGTGGGAGTGGGGGTTGTGGGGAAGAAGATGAGGGGGTGGAGGGGGTGGTGGAGATGGTGGTGGGGGTGGGTGTGGGGTTGTGGGGGAAAAGATGAGGGGGTGGAGGGGGTGGTGGAGATGGTGGTGGGGGTGGGTGTGGGGGTCATGGGGGAAAAGACGAGGGGGTGGAGGGGGTGGTGGAGATGGTGGTGGGGGTGGGTGTGGGGTTTGAGGAAAAAAAGATGAGGGGGGAGAGGGGGTGGTGGAGATGGTGGTGGGGGTGGGTGTGGGGGTTGTGGGGAAAAAGATGAGGGGGTGGAGGGGGTGGTGGAGATGGTGGTGGGGGTGGGTGTGGGGGTTGTGGGGAAAAAGATGAGGGTGATGGAGGGGGACAGTGGAGATATTGGTGGAGGAGCACTTGGACCTAGTGCAACATACGGATGTGTCGTGGGCATGCAAATGTTTCTAGAACTTTGTCGATAAGATGCTGTAATGCAAATTCAATAGCATCCATGGTTTCCAAATTTCATCTATCATTAGAATCCATTTGCATTCCATAACTGGAGCCTCTTGCAGCCTCAAAAGAGTTAACATGTTGTTGTTTTGGAATAGACGGTGTGACAAGATGTTAATATGTCAAAGGTGCATCCTCCCGCCTCACAGTGCTATCTACAGAATTTGTTGAACCGTTGAGATGGAAATCATAAGCCGAGGTTATAGGACGAGCACTGTAAGGATCATGAGGCGGGTATCCATCTGCAGAAAACTCCATAGCAGGTGGGGGAGGCGGAGGGGTGGGAGGAGTTCATGTGGGGATAGTGGGGGGAGAGATGAGGGATTGGCGGGGGCGGGGGAGAGAGGGACTCGGGGCGGGGGTTGTAGGGGAAGAGAGAGAGAGAGAGTGAGAGAACAATCGGAGGGTGGGGGGAGTTGTGCGAGGGGTGGGGGTTGCGAGCGCTACGGGGGTGGCGGGGGGAATGGTCAGCGGGGATGGCAGGGGGAATGGTCAGCGGGGATGGCGGGGAAAAAGATGTGGGGGTTGGAGAGAGAGAGAGAGAGAGAGAGAGAGAGAGAGAGAGAGAGAGAGAGAGAGAGAGAGAGAGAGAGAGAGAGAGAGAGAGAGAGAGAGAGAGAGAGAGAGAGAGAGAGACGACGACGTGGCAGGGAGAGAGAGAGAGAGAGAGCGAGAGAGAGAGAGAGAGAGAGAGAGAGAGAGAGAGAGAGAGAGAGAGAGAGAGAGAGAGAGAGAGAGACGATGTGGCGGGGGGAGAGAGAGAGAGAGAGAGAGAGAGAGAGAGAACACAATGGGGGAGAGAGAGAGAGAGAGAGAGAGAGAGAGAGAGAGAGAGAGAGAGAGAGAGAGAGAGAGAGAGAGAGAGAGACCATTATCCCTTCAGCAGATACTATGTGACCAAGAAGCGTGCCCTTGGTGACCAAAAAATGACATTTAGCAGGATTTAACTTCAAACCTTTTCTGAGACATTGCTCAAAGATTTCCTTTAGATTTTCCAAATGATCATGGAAACCTGAACTGCTTCTCTTCTATCTGTGCCTGAAAACAGTAAAAAGTCATCCATGAAAATGCGAAGAAAGGTTGTTAACTACTTGCCCAATATCAGATACATTGTTCTATTAAATGAAGCTGGTGCATTCTTCAAGCCAAAAGCCATGCGAGTATAGACATAAGTTCCCCATGGAGTAACAAAGGCTGTTTTGTCCCTATCATCAGGATGGATCACTCTTTGATTGTAGCCACTAAAACCATCCAAGAAGCTATACAAAGTGTAACCAGCTATTTCCTCAAGTACTTGCTCTGTAAAGGGCTGAGGAAATCCATCTTGAATAGTCACCTTATTTAAGGAATGAAAATCAATGCAAACTCTTATTTTTCCACTATTTTTCTTGGGTGCAATAACCATAGAAGAAAGCCACTCGGAATGTTCTATTGGAACAGTTATACCTGCTTCTTCTAGTTTTGTAATTTCCAACTTTACCGCCTCAGCATACTTTGGATTGAGTCAATACAGCCTACTTCTTGCAGGCATGGCTCCCTCAACTAAGGGTATTCTATGTAATCCAAGCTCCTCTGGTATCCTTGTTAGATCTTTGTAGGACCATGCGAAGACATTTTTATAAGAAAAAAGTAAAGAAGTTACCTTCTGCAGTAAAGGAGGATAATGCCATAGCTAAGAGGCCAAGTGGACTACTTGAGGATTCTCTTCATCCCCTAAATTTACTTCTTGAACGAGTGTTTTAGGACTGGTCTTACTTGAGAAATCATCTCCACTGTATGCAGGAGTGGAATTTAGCTTATATTCTGCAATATGTTCTCTGGTCCATCCTTGAGGTATATCCGAAAACGGGAGATCTTCTATGCATTCAGGCTCATAACTTTCCTTTTCTGAAACTTCTATAGTTGTTGCCCCTACAAAGTTTGTATTCTCCTGCAAACTCTCATTCTCCATCTCCCTGGGAACTTCATGGCCTTTTCGTGCAACTCCTTCATCCGCAACTTCTTCTTCTATTTCATTGATTTCAACCATGCAACACTCTGCACTTCCCATCATCCAATTCAATAATGTATCTTCTTCTTGGGGTAGAGAGGGGATTATCTGAGTGTCCACAGTATACCCAATAGTTTTCCCTGAGTCGAATCCTTCTTCCAAATGTAGTTGCAGTTGGCTATTGGTGCTTGTTGAAATCCACAGTTTGTTTTTCCCCCAATCTTGCAAAGCCTTTGCTTGCCTCAACAGATAGAACAGATAGCCTTGAGCTTTGGTAGTCTGCTAGGGGTGTAAGGGGAAAATCAAACATGAAACCATCTATGCTAGGTGGTTGGCTCAACTAAGCAGAGTGTATAATCTTTAATAGGTCACTTCTTATTTTTTAATCCATTTTTATGAGTTCGTACAGACTAACCTTGTGATGAATACCTTTCAAGATCTGCTCAATGTTTACCTCATGTGTGTCTTCTTGCAGACTTGTTGGTTGATCCTTTAGTGAAGTAGCCATCCTTTCATAAGCTCCTTCAATATTTGCTTGGTCCTTCCACCCAACTTTCTTTTCCTCCTCTTTATCCTAGAGGCCCTCTTGTTCCTCTCTACGAGTTGCTGCCGCTTGTCTGGATCTAGTCATCATGGGTATTGAAGAAGATGAAACAGCATAAGACTGAGTGGTCATACCTTCTTCTTGTGGAGAGACTGCAATCATGTGGATTGGAGCAACACGACTTCTTGGGCAATATTTGGTTTAGTGATCCTTAGCCTCTAGACAATGCTGACAAGGAGGTGCATCTTTTGGACGGGAACACCTATTTTGCATATGTCCATACTCACCACAACGATAACACATCAATGGCCTATTATATCTAGGCTTCCTTGTACGATTCTCTTCTCTATTAGGTGCATTTGAAGTACTAGCATGATATGAATCGAAAGCTTGAGAGTTACCTCGTTGTTATGTACCCTTGAGGTAGTAACAGTCTCTAGCTTCATGGCCATCCTTTCCACAAAATTGACAGCTTACCTTGTTAGGACAATTAGCATTGGAATGTCCATTGTTGTTACATATTGTGCACCAAAACTACCTTCTTATATCCTGAGTGGTCCATAAATCTTCTAACTCACGGCGAAGTTGGGCTACTTCATCATTAGTGCGACGCAGTGGTGGCAAAACCTTCTCTTTTTGTTGATGTTGTTACATTCTCAACGCCTCTAGTTCCTTCCTCAGTTGCCCAATTAGGTCTAGTTCTGCAGCATAATTCGGTTGTGTATCCCCTTTAAAATGTTGCCTAGCTTCTTCAATGCGTGATGTTGTTGCAACAAAATCATTGAGGGTTGCATCCAATCTAAGAGACTCATGTAAGAACAGATAGCCTTGAGCTTTGGTAGTCTGCTAGGGGTGTAAGGGGAAAATCAAACATGAAACCATCTATGCTAGGTGGTTGGCTCAAGTAAGCAGAGTGTATAATCTTTAATAGGTCACTTCTTATTTTTTAATCCATTTTTATGAGTTCGTACAGACTAACCTTGTGATGAATACCTTTCAAGATCTGCTCAATGTTTACCTCATGTGTGTCTTCTTGCTGACTTGTTGGTTGATCCTTTAGTGAAGTAGCCATCCTTTCATAAGCTCCTTCAATATTTGCTTGGTCCTTCCACCCAACCTTCTTTTCCTCCTCTTTATCCTAGAGGCCCTCTTGTTCCTCTCTACGGGTTGCTGCCGCTTGTCTGGCTCTAGTCAACATGGGTATTGAAGAAGATGAAATAGCATAAGACTGAGTGGTCATACCTTCTTCTTGTGGAGAGACTACAATCATGTGGATTGGAGCAGCACGGCTTCTTGGGCAATATTTGGTGTAGTGATCCTTAGCCTCTAGACAATGCTGACAAGGAGGTGCATCTTCTGGACGGGAACACCTATTTTGCATATGGCCATACTCACCACAGTGATAACACATCAATGGCCTATTATATCTAGGCTTCGTTGTACAATTCTCCTCTCTATTAGGTGCATTTGAAGTACTAGCATAATATGAATCCAAAGCTTGAGAGTTACCTCGTTGCTATGTACCCTTGAGGTAGTAACAGTCTCTAGCTTCATGGCCATCCTTTCCATAAAATTGACAGCTTACCTTGTTAGGACAATTAGCATTGGAATGTCCATTGTTGTTACATATTGTGCACCAAAACTACCTTCTTATATCCTGAGTGGTCCGTAAATCTTCTAACTCACGGCGAAGTTGGGCTACTTCATCATTAGTGTGACGCAGTGGTGGCAAAACCTTCTCTTTTTGTTGATGTTGTTGCATTCTCAACGCCTCTAGTTCCTTCCTCAGTTCCCCAATTAGGTCTAGTTCTCCAGCATAATTCGGTTGTGTATCCCCTTCAAAATGTTGCCTAGCTTCTTCAATGCGTGATGCTGCAGCAACAAAATCATTGAGGGTTGCATCCAATCTAAGAGACTCATGTAACTTCTGCTGAGATGACCTGGGCAAAGCTTTTTCTATCCATTTTTTAGACAAGAAATCACCTGGAGCATGTGGAAGACCTGCAACAAGTGCTTTTGTCCTAGTGTCAAGTTCATGAAAGGATTCACCTAGACTCAGCCTTAAGTTCTCTAGCTGATCTAGAGCTCTTTCGGAGGAGTCACTTAGTCGAAATGTCTACGAGAACCTCGTCTTCAAAGCCTCCCATGTAGCAAAATGGCCATCTGCATATTGATTGTACCATTTATCTGCAAGGCCTTCCAATGTGGATGGGAAGAGTACGAGCATTGCATCCTCTCTATTCTGCAAACCTCGTCCACGGCATAAGGAGATGAACCTCCTTACATGATCATTAGCATCCTCATAAGCTTGTCCCTTGAAGGTAGGGAACTTGATATTGAGTCTGGAGAGTAAATGAGAGAGATCCTCCATTTGCACTGGTGTTTCTTCTTACGTATCTAAGGAGAAGCCTAATGTTCTCCTATGCTTCTCCATTGAGAGTGGTGTCGCACCCAAATCAATAGATAAATTCAAGGAGGGTAGAGGGGAGGAAGGTTCACTAGTCAAAGATATAGCTGACTTGTTAAGGCTCCTTCGTACCTACTTGCAAAATGCAATAGGGCAAAGAATACTGAAAAAAGGACTATTTACTATACCTAGGGCCTCTCACAGAAATGCAAGTATCCCACCAGGCATGCCAAAGTGTAGAGGAGGTACTGGGGTATCTACTTTTAACAAGAGCAGAAAATATGCACTTCGAGTACTTCGTCTACTCAAGGGAGGTCCTCCTTAGGGAAGTATACCCTTAAACATTTCTTTGAGCAGGTAGATGGCAATAATTGTACAGTAAATGTAGACGCTCAGAGAGAAGATCAATGACAATGGCAATAGTAAAGGAAGAAACCACTCCTTAGTCCACACAGATGATTACAATATAGGCAAAAGAAAGGCTCAAAAGTTGATGCTCTATGCTAACATGCAACTCAGAACTAAGCAGCATCAATACAAGAGATTCATCCAATCCGTACAATGAACACAACTAGATGCAGACCGGGACTGATCAGTACAAAGTGTGAAGACTTGCTCCAAGGGGAAGAGTGCAAAAATACCACTAACACCAAAAATACTACTGAATCACAATGAATGACAAATCCAAGCCACTTCCTTCACACTATAGTGCTATTAGCCCTCCACTAGGAAACCCACGCTCTGTATCCTCACCATAGAGTGACTTCCTACAGTAGTCTTGTAGCCATAGAGTGCAAAGAGAGGACCCCTGTAGTGCAAAGGAGCTATGGAAGAAGCTATGCAATACATATGAAAAAGAGACGACATCAAATAAAGTGTATCTGATGAGAAAATTATATGATGTTCGCTTGGAGACAGATAGTGTTGTTGCTCATGTAAATGATTTTGATGCCATATTCTCCCAATTATGGGCCCAAGAAATGGATATGGATAATGAAATGAAAAGAGTATTGTTGTTATGCACCCTTCCATCATCATGGGATAAGTTTTGCACAGCTATTGGCAATATTGCACCTGGTGGTAAACTCGTCTATGATGACATATGTGGAGCACTCTTGAGTGATGAGATTCGTAGAAAATCTATGGTCGACACTCAGGGTGGAGATGCATATAATGTTTGTGATTCCTACCAAGGAAAGAATCAGCAATGTGGCAAGAGCAAGAACAAGGAAAAGAATGGTCAATGAAATAAGAGTATAAGTAAATCAAGGAAGAGGGATATCGAATGCCATTATTGTCATAAGAAAGGACATATGAAGAAAGAATGTTGTGCAATAAAGAATGCTAAAGGTAAAAGACAAAATGTTCATGGGCATGTTAAATAGTTACGTGCACCATCTACTTTGACTCTGAAGATTGAAGAAATCAATGCTATTTCTAATGATGCTGATGTGTTGACTACTTGATAGTATTGTGCTAACTGAGGCTCTTATGGCTGATTCTCTTTCCCACACATGGATGTTAGATTTTGGAGCTTCTTTCCATGTGACATCACATAGACAATGGATCTCTAATCATGTAGCAAAGTGTCTTGGTACCATGTGATTTGGCAACTCTTACAAGTGTGACATTGTGGGGATTCGCGATATGATTGTGCAGTTCATTGATGGTTCAAAATCTACTATGCATAATGTATGCCATGTACCTCAGTTATCATGCAGTCTGATGTCAATTGGTCAACTTGATGACCTTGGTTACAAGGTAGTCTTCTATGTCCAGTCCTTTTGTATATCAAAGGGCAATATGGTTATTGCAAAAGGAAGCAAAGTTGGCTCACTTTATCCTTTCTTTGTATCACAGAAAGAACACTTGTTAGCTATTACTGAACAACCATCCTTTCTTTGTATCACAGAAAGAACACTTGTTAGCTATTACTGGACAACCTATGGCTTGTATTTGGCATGGTTGTTTTGGCAATATATCTCATAATGGAATGGAAAATCTTTCTCATTTTGGATACTTACCTATGTTATCTTTCTCTAATTTTTCATTTTGTGAGCATTTCCAATATGGAAAACAAACCAGAAATGTGCATAGAACACACATTGACTCTTCAATTTAGTCTTTAGATCTCGCACATACGCATGTGTGTGGTCCTATGTCCACTAGGTCCTTAGGTGGTTCTCTTTATTTTTTCACTTTCATTAATGATGCTACTAGAAAACTCTGGGTATATCCTATCAAATCAAAGGATGAGGTATTCCCTACTTTCGAAAATTGGCTTGCTTCAATTGAGACTAAAAAAGGAACTAAGCTTAAGGTTTTATGTTTAGCTAATGGGGATGAGTATACCTCACATGAATTCAGCCTTTTCTGCCAATCTAGAGGGACTTGTATAGAGTTTATAGCTCCTTATACCTTGGTACAGAATGGTGTGGCTAAAAGAATGAATAGAACTATTCAAGATAGATTAGTTTCTATGTTGCATCATGCAACCCTCTCACAAGGCTTTTGGGCAAAAGTAGTATTGACCGCAGTTCATGTGATTAACCTTTCACCATCTTTTAGGGCTACAAGGAGCACAAGCTGTAAAAACTTTTGCCAATCATGAGACTTGAGTCCTGCAAGATCTTCATTTCATGTGAAAGCAGTCTTTAGACACCCCATGCATCCAGTAGGTGTTCGAAACTCTGAAATTGTTTTCTTCACTTGTTGCTCTTCCATCCTGCGAAGCACCCAAGGAGCTCTTGGTAACGATACTGTTCCGTTGGGCTTAGTAACTACCCAGAACTCTCCCATACGACCTCGCTCTTCTAAGTCCTCCCTTTGTGCTTTTCTTTCTTTCTTTCCGATCAAAGTTTTCCAAAGAATCTCTCCCACATTCTTAAAAATATGCATCGGGTCCACCAAATGATTGATCAACAATTCACTCCAATAAGGGAGTTCATGAAAAATGGACAACTGCTTCATGCAAGCAACTGGATTTTCTGAATCCCACAGTTATTTCCAATTGCTAGCTTTCATTTGGTGTTGCGCTTGTCGACCAATTTTTCCTTCACATAAAACATGTACGTCAGGCAAATATCTATGATGTCCTTCATAGATAGTTTTACATAATGCTTTGGAATAGCATGCTTTGAGTCGTGGTCCGCATAAAGGACAAGCATGGTAACCCGAAATTGATAAACCTGAACATTCACCATGACCAGGCCAATCATGCATTGTCCACATAAGTATGCCTGGCACTCGCACGTCTCGTCTTCTTATAGGTTGAGACATGTCACGCACAGTAATCCCATCCCATAAAATGCACAGTTCTTCCACAAGTGGTGCAAGATATACATCTGTGATTTTTACCTTATACTTACCTAGTACAATAAGAGCTAATAATAAATGACCTTTCTTTGTGGCCAACCATGGTGGGATATTATAATTGACCAAATATACAGGCCATGTGCTCCATGAAGAACTACATAATCCAAATGGATTCACTCCATCCATAGCTAGGCCTAGATGTATGGACTGAGGCTCACTAGCAAACTCTGGCCACTTACTATCTATGTGCTTCCACGCATTAGAGTCAGTAGGCACTCGCATTACATTATCTGTAGACCTGCTCTTTGTATGCCATGACATTAAGTCAGCTATAGATTTGCATCTAAACATGTTCTTAATTCGTGGAATGATAGGAAAGTGGTGAAGAACCTTTGCGGGGATTGCTTCGCCTACAACCTCTTCTCTAAATCTATTTGCTCCACACTTTGGACATACGTCGAGATGCTCATACTCATTCGGAAAGACTCGAATACAATCATTCAGACAAGCATGAATTTTAGTATAATCCATTCCAATGGACTGTAAAAGTTTTTTTGCATCTCCACGTGTTGGAGGCATGTCATTGCCCTCTGGTAAAAACTGATCTTTAAGAGGCCTGCAATAAGCAATTAAAACAATATTAGTAAATAAAGTTATTGTGATGTAACAATGGAAGCCAATTTGTTCTCCACTTACCTGAACAATTCAGTGACACTAGTATCTAACCATCTTCAAATGGATTGCAGATTGAGCATCGCGAGTGACGCACGTAGTACAAATATGTTTGCTCCATTGTAAAGTGGTAAACGAGCTAGTCTTCGCATGTTTTCATATTCTTCATCGACTTCTGATCGTGGAATTTTTGTTGTGTCCATGAAACTCTCGACACCTTCTCCACCATCATGATCTTCGTCCATGTCATAAAATGCTTCAAGCATCTCTTCCATATGTTCATTCTGTGTAATATTATTAGTACTTGCTTGTACGTCTAAGTTCCTTTTTGCTCTCTTTTGTCCACGAGAGGTTACCGGTGCAATGTCTTTTGGGTCCATCTGCTCGCCTGGGGGACCATGCGAATGATAGCATAGGTTTTCCAGTCGACTCGTATCAAAGGATCCATACTCTCTAACATGTGCAGTACAAATCCGTCGTTTCTGATAAATTTGATACTTATACTATGTGCAAGGACATGCCATTCTCTCTGCAGGATCCAAAGAAGCCATCTGCTACAATATGGACATTTTAGACCATTTTTTTTATTAAACCTAAGAATCATACTCTTAAAGACTTAAGCCTGAAATACTAAACCTAAATACTTAAATACCTAAAAAAACTTAAAACCCTAATTTTAAAACCCTAATATATATAACTACCCTATTTTATCGATATATTCGGATTTTTTCTTAATTGATCCTATTTTATACATATATTTATTTATTTATTCAGAATTTTTCCTCTTAATTGAGGTATATGTATGCCTAAACCCTAAAACCCTAATTTTAAAGATCTAGACCTAAATCATGTATATTTCTATACACATGTGTATATACATGTATATATGTATTATATGTGTATGTGTATGTGTATGTGTATATATGTTATGTAGGTGTTAAAACCCTAAAACCCTAATCAAAATGACCTACACCTAAAACATGTATATATATGTATGCATGTGTATATATATGTGAATATAGATAGGTGTATAAGTATGTGTGTTTGTGTATGTGTATATATATTCACTCTATTTAAAATGATTAAAATTAAACCTATTTATATATATTTAATCATATATATTTCATTTATTTATTTAAAACACTAGTTCTTATCATATTTTATTTTCTATGTAATTATCGTACTTTATA
Organism: Ceratopteris richardii; assembly: GCA_020310875.1. Taxonomy (NCBI): domain Eukaryota; kingdom Viridiplantae; phylum Streptophyta; class Polypodiopsida; order Polypodiales; family Pteridaceae; genus Ceratopteris; species Ceratopteris richardii. The sequence continues at coordinate 59,301,030 of CM035406.1, read as the reverse complement.
TATATATATATATATATATATAATTAAAACCCTAATCTTAAAAATCTAGACCTAAAATTTGTATATTTTTGTATGCATGTGTATCTACATGTATATATGTATTATATGTGTATGTGTATCTGTGTATATATGTTATGCACGTGTTAAAACCGTAAAACCCTAATCTTAAAGATTTAGACCTAAAATATGTATATTTCTGTATGCATGTATATCTACATGTATGTATGTATTATATGTATATGTGTGTTTGTGTATATATGTTATGTAGGTATTAAAACCGTAAAACCCTAATCAGATTGACTTAGACTTAAATCTGAAATACTAAAACCTAAATACTCAAACACCTATAAAAATCTAAACCCCTCATTGTAAAACCCTAATCATATTTCATATATATATATTTATTTATATATTCAGATTTTTTTTCTTATTTTTCCCTATATTTTTTCTTAATATAATTGAGTTATATGTATGCCTAAACCCTAAAACCCTAATCTTAAAGATCTAGACCTAAAATATGTCTATTTTTGTATGCATGTATATCTACATGTATATATGTATTATATGTGTATGTGTATGTGTATGTGTGTATATATGTTATGTAGGTGTTAAAACCCTAAAACCCTAATTTTAAATATTTAAACCTAAAATATGTATATTTTTGTATGCATGTGTATCTACATGTATGTATGTATTATATGTATATGTGTGTTTGTGTATATATGTTATGTAGGTATTAAAACCCTAAAACCCTAATCAGAAAGACTTAGACTTAAATCTGAAATACTAAAACCTAAATACTTAAACACCTATAAAAATCTAAATCCCTAATCCTAAAACCCTAATCATATTTTATATATACATATTTATTTATATATTCAGATTTTTTTCTTATTTTTCTCTATATTTCTTCTTAATATAAATATAAGTGAGTTATATGTATGCATAAACCCTAAAACCCTAATCTTAAATATCTAGACCTAAAATATGTATATTTCTGTATACATGTGTATATACATGTATATATATATATTATATGTGTATGTGTATGTATGTGTAAATAGTCTAGAAACCCTAATCCTAGGCCTATTTCTTGTCTGAATTCTCTGTATAAGATCTATGCTTCTTCCTTAGACAGAAGGCTCAGCCCCATCATGGACAAGATCATCCTCCCTGAGCAAAAAGGGTTTATAAAAGGTAGATATATTTTGGATGCTATCATCACCATGTGGGAAAGGTTAGAGTATGCTCAAGAAAATAAAATTGATACTTACTTTTTTAAGGTGGATTTTGGTAAGGCTTATGAACGTATTGAGTGGGACTTTATCTTATAGTCTCTTCATGATATTGGAGCTGGTAAAAAGTTTATCAAGTACACTGGTACTCTTTTTGGTAATGCCAACTTCAAAGTGCCTATGAATGGCTTCCTTTCAGACTCCTTCTAGCTGTGTAGGTCTATGGGACAAGGTTGTCCCCTAGCTCCCCTCCTGTTTGCTACTACTAGTGACAGCCTTGGTTGGTTGATCAGATTTTTCTTGGAACAAGGTACTATCAAAGGGCTTCCCATTCCTGGTGTCTCCTCCTCTATTGGCCTCCAGATGTTTGCTGATGACACTAACATGATAACCTTGGCTGATAACTCGTCTGCTGAAAATTTCATGAATTGTTTGCACTTGTTTTGTCTTGCTAGTGGGTCTAAGGTAAACCATTCTAAAACAGGGCTTTTTGCTTCCAATAAAGTTACCCCTAACTGTGTTGTTAACAACAATTGTGAAATTATAAAGGAAGGTGTTTTCAGGTTGTTAGGAATTCCCATGGGCTTTGTGGTTTCCCTTGAGTAGAGATGGAACTAGGTCTTTAGCAAATTCAGTGATAAAGTGTTTTGTTGGATGACCTTCCAATAGAATTTATCCCAAAGAGTTTTTGTTTTGAAGCATTACACCTTACCTGTGCTAACTTACGTTTTTGCTTGTTGGATGCCCAGTAAGAAGCAGATTGCTCAAACCATTGCCTTATCAAGAAGATTTTTGTGAGTGGCACCCAACAAACCAGCAAGATCCCAAAAGTTGCTTGGAAAACGTGTTGTATGAAAAAAGAATAAGGAGGGCTGGAGCTAATTTGTCCCACCAAGATGGCATGTCAAATGGCTACTAAGTGGGTTCTCAGGGCTATTAGCTCTAATGATTATTGGTCTATTCTAATAAAAAGAAATGTTGGTGATTTTTTTGTCACAGGTTACAAGAGTTGGACTAGGCTCAATATGTGGGATGTTATCACTTGTCCCTACCAGGTTACTCCTAAGGGAAGTAATCTTTCTTGCTCTTTTTGGAAAGCTTGGATGTTTATTAAGGGGAACTACAAGATCCCAGTTTACTTTGAGAATAACCTATCCTATCTCATGTAGAGTTCAATTTGCTTGGAGTTCTCTTACCAATAACAATCAGGTGCTGGATAACTCTTTTTTTCATGATACTCATGGTCTATCTTCTGTTTGCAAATAGATGTTGATTATAAAAAAAAGATGGCTTGCTGGCAAACTAGACAGTTACAACTATCGTAAATGGATCGGCCTCCAAACTACTGCGAAAGACATTTAGGAACAATTCAAGGCTGCTCGTCACTCTCGCAGTTGGGATGTTAGCAAACTTAACTCTAGTTCGAAGATCCAATGGAACACCTTTCAATAGAAGTATAGATTCAGAACAGTGTGGGCCTTTTTGCCTACCTCAAAGCAAGCCCATTTTCTGTGGATGATTTCACATCATGGTCTTTGGACAGGAAATAGAGCCAAGAAGATTAACATTAGTGCAGAAAAATGTCCTTTCTGTAACAAGCATGAAGACCTTCCCCACATTTTTATCAATTGCAGGAATGCAAAGAAATTTTGGAAGCTCTTGAACTTATATTGTGTTGGCAAAGGCCTGCCAGTCCTTGGATACAAAGAAATCCTGCTATGTGTTTGTAAAGGGCTGGACCTTTCTCTCTGGCAGCTGCTTAGATGTTAGATTATCTGTTTTATCTCGAAAAATAGGAACCAAAAGATCTTCTCTAGTAAACCCGAAGATTATTTTTTTGCTTGTACCCAAAGTATTAGGAGGATAATGGTGTGTTGCAAAGAGTCCATTGACGATACCTCCCAATGTAATTTTGACACTTACTACATCTTGAGAGGGATGAGTCCAAGTAGATGGAAGACTGCCCTTCTAAAGTTGTACTCCCCAAAGAGACTCTCCATGATCCATTTTTCGGAGACTCTGTTGGATAAGCCCTAGTGCTCTAGCACTCTATTGTATCTGTATTATTTTCCTACACTAACTTTAATCTTTCTGTTCTCTCAAAAAAAAAAAGAATATATCTGTCAGGAGAAGTGTTGGACCTACGTGAGAAATTGAAGGAGTGGAAGTATGTTCCGGAATTATACCCTGCGGAGATTTTTGGTGGGGAGTATAATGGCCCGATTGTACATGTAGTTCAAGGACAACTGTGCGCTCACTCCAAGGTCAAGCTGAATGAGCCAATCTTTCATTATGACAGCACGGACAAAACCTCGAAGACATGGACTCGTATGGAGGGTCTATCAAAGGATTTCCATGTCAGAAGGCCTCTTCTCTTCTTCAGGAGTGATCATGATGACGACAGGCTGTCCATTCTTCTGGAAGGTAAAGGCGTACATAAAACATCTGATAAACGTCTGCATTTTGTAACGTATCCCGCTCGCAACAAAGGTGGTGGAACTAGTCATTTGACAGTAGTTCAACAACAATCAGAAAATAGAGTGCAGGCTTCTGATAATGATGATGAGAAGTAGCGTGTATCAATTCTCGCACTTCCTATGAAGAAAAGGAAGTTTGTCCACTCGTCATCCGCCGAACCATCACTGCTCACTACCATTCCTAGCAACACCACCAAGAAGAAGAAGACGAAAAGCATGAAGACTGCGCATCCCTTTGCCTCTTACACAACTCGTTTGATTTCACTTTGAGAATCAATTGCTGCCATATTTTTCCAGAGCATAATGCAAACCTACGTATACTCACAGTGGATGCACCTGTTACAATAGACTCTTCAAAACAACATTACCATTAACAAAGACTAATCTAATTATGTTTCATATAATAGTCAATGGCATCTCATGATGTTTCATGTATAATCAATCAGTGTTAGCCACCGGATTGGATCTCTATGTAATTTTATTTTTCTATATATTCGCATGCACCTAAAAGGCGTGGCAAAAAGATGCAACCCTCTTTTGAGTAATGAAAAGGCAAGAAAAGCATTCTTCGGAGCAAAGGGAATCGCCAGACTGTCTGTCCGGGCGATAGCGTTGGAGATACTGTGTTGCAGATTTTGAAGAACTCTAAGTACTGTGTTTGATTATTAAGTTTCAATAATTAATCGTTAATTACCATAAAATTGCGATTAATCTTAAGAGTTCTGTACAAATTCGTAAATGCTTCATACGCATGGTAGACGCATTGCCTAGTGATAAGTGTTGAATCGAAAAGTAGTTAGTTGTTAACTGAATGTTGGATTGGGAAAATTAAAAAGGGCCTCTGTACTATCAGACCCCTATCCATCCAAGGAACCCAGAAACGAGATTAAAAGAGCTTAACATAAAGCACTTTTAACACTAGCGCCGTCTCTGGGAAATGGAGTAGTTGTTTGCACAGAAGATTAAAGATTGACGAAGAATTCTTTGATATATGCCAATAACACGCTCTAGTGAATCATACCCCAAATACTGCAAAGATCAAAATCCCTAGGCAGTTCCAAACTTATAAGGAACACCCCGTGGTGGTAGAAGTATAGGCCACTTAAATCGAGTTGTAGAAGGCTTGGTACATCCAACCAGCAGTGATTCCGGTGGTAGTTTGGCAGTACATGACGAGATTCTGGTGAATTCCAGTGTGAGTCCGGTACCGTTTGGAGAAAGTACGGTGATTTCTAGTTGTACAACGATGCAGTGCGGAGACAGTTCTGCACTCTGGTCAGAATTCGGTCACTATTGGTGAGAGGTTTACGTTATCTGGAGAGAACGTTTACGGTGACAATGTAGTATGGTCTGGTGAGAATTCAAGGAGTTTCAATGAGCGTGCGGTATTATGTGGTGGCGATTCGAAGTTTTTCGGTGAAACTCTAGTGCTCTTCGATGGACACTTATTGCGTTCACCACTTCTTGGTGCACGCTTAGCTAATTTTGACACCAAACTTGAGGGAGGGCAGATAGATTTGGAGTTCAGCAATCGGTTCAATGACATTTTTGGACCGAAAAGATAGCAGGTTGACCATCCAGTCTAGGAAGCTCACACAAAACCTCCCCAAAATTTAGGCAACAATAACGCCATCAACAATAGCACCATGAGTGGCTCACAGCAACAACAACAAATACCGCCACAACCACAAGTGCAATTTCAGCAGCAACAACAACAGCAGCCACAGCCAGTCGTTGCACCTCGATCGGTCCGAGTCGGAGTGACCTATATGAAATTTGGTGGATTTCCGGGGGATGACCCCGACGTAGATGTTCACACATTCGAAATCAGTTTTGGAGTGTTGAACCACCCACCAGATTCGGCGTATAAGGCCATCGTGTTTCAAGCCACGCTGGTTAATGAAGCAACAACGTGGCTGACAGAATACGATATTAATCATTTTGGTAATTATGATGATGTGAAGGACGCGTTCTTGCAGAGGTTTTGCTTGAAGAAGAACCCTGCAGAAATTTTTGACTATTTTCAAAACAATCAGCAGAAACCATACCAGAGTGTCCAGGAGTATGCCACACTGTTTAGAACTCACTTGCGGTAGTTGCCTCCGGTGCATGCCAACCTGCGAGACGATGTCATAACACAATGGTTCATCAATGGATTGAATCCACGGTCAAAACAAATCATGATCATTCGATGTGTGGGCGGAATGACATTGGACGTTGTCATTGCAATGGCCTTATAGTTGGAGCACAAAATTGGAGGGTTTATGGAGGATCTGGAATGGTTGAAAGCAAGTAAGAACGTGACCAAGGATCCGTCCAAACAAGTGTAGTATACTAACTGTAAAAATCCCGATCACACTAGTTCCACATGTGCTCTCAACAAAATGTATTGTGCCATTTGTAACACGTTAGGGCACTCAACAAAAACCTATGCATACAATGCAAAGGTGCAGGGTAGGGCGGCAGTAAAAGCCGTAATACAGGAGCAAGGGCATCTAGCCAACCATTACGTACCGCCACAGTTGTGGACCAACCAACAGCAGGGATAGAAGAACTATTAGCATTTTTTTTCATGGTTGGGTCCGTCTTACTTTCCTCAAGATCCGTGAAGTAACAATTTCAATCAAAATCGATGGCATGCGGGTACATCGGCTGAAGGCACCTCTCTCCCACCCCCTCATTGTCATTTCTGCGACGAGCTTGGGCATATTCGTAGATTTTGTAAAGAAGCCACAGAGTATGTCAAAAGAAAAAAGGAAAGAAAAAATCTGATGACAAATATGGTTTATATTTCCCTCGTTGATTCTCAAGAAATCGTAGTACAGACAAGATCGGGAAAACAGTTGCAACCGGCAGCTGAAGTTTTCGAGCCTGGAATTTGTGCGCAACAGCGGATTTTTACAAAGGACAGTCAATGGACAACTAAGGAGACAACGGTGTTCCTTTACCTAGTTTCGGTAACTCAGCCTCCTCTGTCAAATGCATGACTGCACAGAATTCTGCCCTGGCAACATCAGAATCACAGCTAGAGTCGGTGATGACCACGACAATAACAGACCAGGTATGGGACGTTATATCTAAGGCCTCAATCACACTCCCTCTGGGATAGTTGCTCGCCCTAGTTCCTAGTGTAAGACAGCAATTCCAATAGCAGATGAGCCTCGGACCTTCATGTACTTCGCCAACTGCGACCATACAACCCGAAATGGATCCTATGGTGGATCATACAGTACCGCTGATTACTATTTGGTATAAAAACTAGAGGATCGCACAAGTGTTAATTGATGGAGGGTCTGGAGTGAATAGTGCAACAGTTGCACTCTGTAAGAAACTGGGTTGGACCCAAATCGAGCCAGTGCAGTTCTTTGTGCGAATGGCCGACCAATCCAAAGTCCATCCAGATTGACTAGTGCATAATATTCCTATATCCCTGCAGGGAACTACATTTAAAATGACTTTTGTAGTCCTGGAGTTACCCGAATCTAGCCTTGACTACAACTTACTCTTCCATCGACCATGGCTAAAGCAAGCCAAGGTCGTGTAGGATTGGTCAGCTCAAGAGTTAAATTTTAAGAATAATCACCGGAAATATGTCGTTACATTGGATGCTATGCAACCTTGTGATCTACATGCATACGAATCTAGCCTTGACTACAACTTACTCTTCGGTCGACCATGGCTAAAGCAAGCCAAGGTCGTGTAGGATTGGTCAGCTCAAGAGTTAATTTTTAAGAATAATCACCGGAATTATTTCGTTACATTGGATGCTATGCAACCTTGTGATCTACACGCATGCCCATATGTAGCAGAGCAAGTCCATATGTTGGATGGGCTATCTGATGATGAGGAGGAGGCTTTCCTCGAGACAAATAAGGACCTCATTGCATTAGGTATTGTAGATTTAGAGTCGGTAGCAGATAATTGGAATCCGGAAGCTTGTACGGTCGTACCACTAACCGGAGAAGCAGAAGCAGATGCCAACATAAATATGGATGAATCGACATTACAATAACTGTTGCAGCCAGCTGATGACTTGGCAAAGCCTTGGCAGTTCTATGTACTGGAGGATCAACTGGTAACGTACAATTTGGGTGACACGGTCAACTCGAGACTAGTAAAAATTAAGGTAGGATTAGGAGACAAATTCCAAGATGATTTGGTGCAACTCCTGTGCAAATTATTAGATTTCTTCACTTGGGATTACAGAGACATAAAGGGTCTTGACCTAGGAATTTATCAACAGAGGGTGGTGTTGAAGCCAGATGCACGGCCCTTCAAGCAATCCAGCTACCGAATGAACCCGCATTATGCAGCCTAGGTAAAAGCGGAACTATATCGCTTGCTGAAGGTTGGATTCATTGCTCCTATCGAACATGCAGAGTGGATCTCGCCAATAGTGATCATTCCTAAGAAAAATAAATAGTTACGCATTTGTGTCGACTACCGAAAGCTTAACGTAGCCACCGTACCGGATCTGTTCCCTCTTCTGTTTCTAGATACGATGCTCGATGAGGTAGAAGGTCACGAAATGTATTCTTTCCTGAATGGCTATAGTGGATACAATCAAGAGAGGATGGCGGAATAGGATATACCGAAGATGGCATTCATCACCAACTGGGGCATCTATGCATGCATCGTAATGTGGTTCGGATTGCGCAATGCCCCGAGTACATTCCAAAGATGTATGCACGAAGTGTTCTCACCTTACCTGATAATGTTTATGCAAGTCTATTTGGATGATTTTTCATTATTTGGCGATACTTCGGCGCACACGTATCATTTACGATGTTGTTTTGAAAAGTGCCGAGAGTATCAATTATGTTTGAACCCTACAAAATTGGTCTTTTCAGTCTCCTGTGGGAAGCTGCTCGGTCATATCATCTCCAAACAAGGGATACAGGTAGACCCTGATAAGGTAGCAGCAGTGTTGGAGGCACCGGTCCCAAAGACACCCAAAGAAGTTATGCAGTTTCTTGGGCAGATCAGGTGGCATGACAGACACTTACGATGGCTAGCTCATCTAGTCACGCCACTCAACTGACTTATGACCAGCACCTACGTAAGTACGAATGGAAGTCTCAAAGGGCATTTGATTGTTTGAAGATCTTACTCACGCAGGCTCCGATCCTCCAACCACCTGATTAGGAAAGTCCATTCCATGTATTTGTGGATGCTTCAGACATAGCGATTGGCAGTGTGTTGATGCAACAAACCGACAAATGGTTTTGACGAGTGTACTATGCGAGCCGTACATTAGCTCCTGCAGAGAGAAATTACTCCGTGATAGAACGAGAATGTCTTGGTCTGGTATACTCTATTAAGAAGTTTTGGCATTACTTGCTGGGATGAAGATTTACTTTCCATGTGGATCATGTCGCACTGGTGTATTTGGTTCAGCAACAACAATTAGGCGGCAGACTTCCAAGATGGGTTTTACTATTACAAGAGTTTGATTATGAAGTTATTCATCAACCGAGTACGGCCCATGTCTTGGCGGACTTTTTATCTCGTCTGGATTCCGATGAGACTTCGGCAGGTGTCGATGATACAACGCCAGCTATTTATGTAACTGATGTAGCTCCTGAAGAATCTGCAGAACTTCCTATTGCCCCTGCATACTATGATACATTAATTATTTTTCTTACTGATGGTTGTCTCCCTCCTAATACTCCCGCTACTGTGCGCCGAAAAATTGCAGTCTACGATCGATGATTTCAGTTGATTGTGGGTCAACTCTATTACATAGATCAGACTGGTGTCCTGCTCAGATGTCTCCCTCCACATGAATCGGCATCAGTTAATTCCATGGCTCACTCCTCACGCACTGGAGGACACTTCGCAGTTGATCTCACTCATCGCAAAATCCTGCAAAGTGGGCTATGGTGGCTTACAATGTACAGAAATGTTGTTAAATTTGTGCAGCAATGTGATGTCTGCCAACGTTCTAGACAGCCCTTGCAACGATATTTCTTTCCTCTCCAACCTGTCCTGCCTCTTGAACCCTTTCAGAAGTGGGGTATAGATTTCATTGGCCCAATTACACACCCAGCTACCGTCACCAACAACCGATATATTTTGACGTGTACAGACTATGCCACTAGGTGGGCTGAAGCTTGGGCTCTACGTTCTGCCACAGCTATTTTGGTGGCCAAATGTTTGATGAAGGATGTCTTCCCTCGATATGGATTATCTCTAGAGATAGTGACGGACCAAGGGACACACTTTGCAAATACCTTAATGCAAGTGCTGACTCAGACTTTCCAGATTGTGCATAAGTTTATCTCACCTTACTATCTACGAGCGAATGGGCTTGCTGAGAGCACTAATAAGACTCTACTGAATATTCTCTCTGAAAATTGATCATGGAGTGTCCGGAACCACGGAACGAGCTCTTACCTTCCGTTTTGTGGGCTTACCAGACCACGTATAAAGTAGCTACTGGAAGGACTCTGTTTAAGCTTGCTTATGGACTGGAAGCTATTACACCAATGGAAGTGGTGCCGAGCCTGCATGTAGCCTTATCCCAGAAATTGATGTCGAAAGAATCTTTTCCATTGTGGTTGGATATTCTCAGATCATTGGATGAACAAGGCTTGGAAAGCTTCATGATTCTTCAAGAAGTTTAGCTACGCTAAGCCCGTACTCATGAACGCTTTTTAAAAACCCTTGTATTTACGATTCACCAACTCGTTTTATTCTATAATGCTAAAGTGTGGGAGAGATTCGTGAAGATTGGTGGATCAATTCAACCGTCTCGCTAACGGCGCACACAAGGTGACTATGCAAAACAAGTATTTTACTTTTTCTGACAGTCATAAAGCAAAGCGTTTTTATATCTTTCAACTGTGTCTAAATAGGATGGTAAGATTAATTCCTCACTAACTACTTTAATGATTTCTGTTACGTTTAACTAGGAAATAGTATTTCAAATGTAGATGGAGGTAAAAAATATATTACTAGATGAATCTCCTTTAGACATAAAAGATGAAATGTAAATAGATCAATAATTTATTTCCTATACAAAGCTATAAGATATTGTTTATAAAATGATATCCTATACAAACTAACAATATATTTTTAGATAAGTATATTCTTTCCACACTTCAAATCTTCAATTCGTCTTCAACAGGGCTCCATATCATCTGAAAAATCACATGAACTTGTGAATACGACTCCCCTCTTTATATAGATGAGAGAAGCCCACCATAGCCCACATTTTCCCTTAGTTAACTGATCCGTGCAGCCTACATTTATTCCTCTTACACTCTTCATCTCTTCAACAAGAAATTAGGCGTGGAATTTTCCTCCATTAGATTTTTTCAAAATACACACAACTACTCAAATTAAATATTTATTTGAGCATAGACTTTAGATTTAAATACAACCTTTCAAATCCTTTGTATTTATTTAATTACTTTAGAATAAATACAAAATTTTTGAATAAATTAAATTAAACCCATCAATAAATTTAATTGTTACCATAACCTTAGTAAAATATTTAATAATTAACATATTTTTTATTTCAAATATTTTGTTAAGGTTCCATTTATTATATTTACCCTATTTACTAACTCATTTAGAGACTAAAACATACTTAATTAAACTTTTTAACCATAGGTTTACCCTTGAACTAACTTCGAACCATGTTTTTAACCCTCAAGTAACCCATAGACTAATCTTCTACCCTTTCATAACCCTCTAGATTTAATAATTATCACTTAATTAACCTTGAAATTAAGCTTGAACCCTATAAAGCATGTTCAAAACCTACATTAATCATTAAATACCCTTGATTTATCTTTCAAAATTTAGATGAACCCTTGACTTACCCTTGCTTTTTCATCTATACCCATAATTATATTAGAAAACACCTAGATAAATACTACCCATCTTGATATTCATCATCAAACTTCTTCTCCTGCAAAAATTAAAATCAAATATTAGTCAAAAATTTCATAAATTATTCAAACTTATAACAATCAATTAATTCTTTAATTTTAGTAATAATTTAAGAGTAATAAATTCTTTCTGACATCCGTCCCCACTAAACCTGCACATTGTCCCGATGGGCCAACCTGCAGATTCAAGTAGAACATATCAAATTCTTTTGAAAATAAGGTTTAAATTTTTCAAAGTTTTATTTTATCATGCATTCATACTTTGTGCAATTAAAAAGATTAGTACAAATCATTTAAAAAATGAAGTAGATGTAAGTCATATAAATATCATGTTATATCTCTGAATCTACATTTAAACAAGCATTTATAGGAATAAATCATAAGTTTCATAGTCCCTCTGTTCATGTAACTTGCTTGAAATAAGTAAGTTATCCTGCATAATAGCATATACCAAAACTTTTTCCATCAGATAATAGAATTATATGCCTCCTACTTTTATTTCCTATGGTCTGACTCTCTATTCATTGGTTTTTTCATATCATTTTTTTTCTTTTGCTTTATTGCTTCATCTCAACTCAGCTTTTTATTTATTTTTCACAAATCGGCCTATACCAAAATTGGGTGCGACTGCTGGACTTGTCCAGCCGGCCAAGTTTATTCCACTTGTCTACCAACCCGGCATAGCACACGGCAAAACTATGTCAGCCCTACATCAACTTGACGTCAGCTCATGGCTCTAATCGCCCGACCAGAGTAACTCCGTCCGCCTACCGACCCATGCAGGCGCATGACAACCTAAAGGTTAGGCCTATGATGAAACTAGCGTCAGCTCGTGGCCTTGATCACCTGACCAAGGTTGTTCCACCCACCTACTAGCCCAACATAGCACACCAACTACAAACACATACATATATGCTAATTGGGTATGAAGTTTTATTTTTTTTAATTCATTTAAAGATCACATCTCATAAGGAATAAACAGCAAGATACAAAAAATCCCACTTACTAATGGATGAAATTTTCAGCATATACATGTATTCATAATAAGACTACCATTTCTTCCACAAGCTTCCAATTCCAAAATTTCTATTTAACTATCTGATTCAATTCATATAAATACAAGTTTTCATGCTTCAATCATAAGTATATCAGATATTTAATATCTTGAATTCTACTTGATTTTTTTAAATAAATTTGAACATATCCTTTTAACACATGCAGTAATGCTATGCATATACAAAAAAAATCAAAGAATCTCTAATTAAAACTTTTTCACCAGATTTTAAATAGATTTTTTTTTAATCATCATCTTCATCTTCATCAGTATCATCATCAGCATCAATCTCGTCAATCTCATATTCTTCATTATTTCTCTTCTTGAACAGTTTAACTCTTTTACCTACAATCTAATTCTTCAACAAAGAACCATGAAATTCTCTAAGTTTAAATGTATCATTATCAAATACAGTTACAACTACATACGGACCAAACCATCTTTTAATTAATTTCTTCCTAGCATCATACTGAGTATCAAAAGTAATATCGTAAACTAATACCCAATCATCTACTTCTATAGTACGAGGTCTAATTCTATGCTTTTTATCAAAATAGATTTTATTTTTAAGACGTGATTCTCTAACTTTTTGTACAGCTTCTTCAATCATTTTATTTCCTAGATTTAATTGCATAATCCTAACAGAAATCATATCTTCATGAGTCATCTCATTATTCCACAGAAGTGTCGTCCATGAAATAATCTGGGTTTGGCTTGGAAAAATCAGCTTCTGAGAGTACATTAGTTCTGCAGGCATCCTGTAGATCTAGTATACATCATCCTATCTGCCCATTGTGCGAAAGGAAGGAATCTAGGCCACTGCGTTGTATCACCATTGCAGGCCTTAGAAATTGCCTTCACAATAGAGGGATGATCCTGCTCAATCTTACCATTAGACTCCGAATTATAAGCAGTAGTGAGAGATAGACAAATCCCATGTTGGTCAAAGAATTGTCTAGCCTCTCAAGCATCTAACTCACCCCTATCTGCTATTATCTTTTCTACATAGCCAAATCTAGAAATAACTTCTTCTAACAAAAATTTACATACGTTATAAGTGGTTTTAGTACAAAGAGCTCTACCCTCTACATGATTAGTCAAGTCTTTCCTAGCTAAAACTATATACCTCATCCTATCTAAACCTTTAGGCATGGTCACGAAATCAACTACCCACTTGTAATGAATACAAGGAGGATAGGTAGGGTGCAGAGGTTCTCTATGTCTAATGGACAAATGTACCTGACAAGTAGTACAAGAACTTACAAAGTCACATATATTCACATACATACCTGACCATCAATAAGCTTCTCTAATTTTATCATAAGTCGCATAAAAGCCTTTATGTCCTGCCCAAAGAGTTTCGTGCATATCTATCATAACTCTATTTTGAAGATTTTTATTTCCTAAAACTCGTTGCGGATATCTAATTTTTCCTTTTGCATGACGCCAAATCAAACCATCTTTTAGAAAGAAATTAAATGCTCGTTTCCTAATGTCTCTAAATCTATTAGCTGACCAAACAAGTAATATGCTTCAAAGTGCTAAGATAATATCCTATATCATACCAAATTCCCTCATACTCATTTTGATTAAATTTTTCATACACATAAACATCAAAAATATAATTAATCACAGTTAATTCAGTTTCAGTCATGTCATCATCTTTAAACTTAGCCCTAGAAAGCATATCTGCAATAGAGTTAGTTTTTCTAGAAATATGATTCAAAATAGGATTAATAAGCTTAATATAAGATATCCACCTTAACATTGCTATATCTGGAGAAGAACAATTAGTAATCAATCCTATTAATGGTAAACAATCTATTTCTATCACTACATAAGCTCCTATAAAATACTCCTTATCACTCTTTAACGCAATAACTAAACCCCATAATTTCCGTTTTATTTGTGGAATATTTTTTTGAGTTTCATGCAAAATTTTAGCCCCAAATCTAACAGCGTATCTATTTCCCTCACTATCATCTTTTCCTATTACCCAGCCTATTCCTACGGGACTAGTTTCTACACTTAAAATAATCGGTTTATTATTAGAGTATTTTACACGTTTTAAAACACGTGCATTAGAAAGTACACTTTTTGATTTCTTCATTGCTTTAACATGATTTTGAGTCCATTTAAATTTCCTATTTTTCCTAAGTAAATCATACAACGGATTAGCTACATGGGCATAATGCGGAATCCAAATAGCATAAAATACACATGCTCCTAAGAAACATCTAACCTCACTAATATTCTTACAAGTTTCAGATAATTTATTTATAGCATCTACTTTTTGAGGATAAGGCCTACGACCATAGTAACCATAGAAATGTCCTACAATTAACACTTCATTAACTCCAAAAGCTTATTTTCTATGGAAAAAGTTAATCCTACTTCTTCAAATCTTTTAAGTATTTTCTCACAATCTAAAATATGATTAGATACAAACTTCCTACATCCCAAAGAATCTAATGTTTCATCTTTTTCTTTTTCTTCACAACCTTTAATTAGAATATCATCTATAAACGGCATGGTCACATTAGGAATTAAAATCATGAAGAACCATATTCATTGCGTTCATCATATGTCCTACCCAATTTATAGCTCCTTGAGGAAGAGTACACATACGAACTAATCCTAAAGGAGTCTTCATCGTAGTAGTATCTCTACTCTCAGTAGCAAGCTGGAACTGATCATAACATGAAAATAAATCATCCATAGAATAGATAGAATAGGGCCGGTTCCTACGTTCCTAATTGTAAATTTATTTATGGGTTTTAAGTCTTGGATGAATCTAAGTTTACCATTCTTTTTAGGAACAGTAAACCATCTATTAGAATAAGGTACGGAGGAAGGTTCTAAAATTTTCATATGCATTTTCTCCTTAAGCAGTTTCATTAGCTCAGGTTAATGAGCCATTGGAACTCGTATAGTGCAAAGATTCCAAGGTATATGGGCTAAGGTAAAATTGATCATAGGAGATACTATTCTATGGTCAACACATCCTATTTTATGAGGATAAAGAGAAAAAGCTTTTCCATGTTTTATAATCATTTCACAAAACAATTCACGTTCAATAGACAAAAAAAAAGAATCTATCCATCTATCCTATTTTTATTAATTTAATAGTTTCATCAGTAAATTTATGTCTTGTTTTTGAAATATCACGTAAGATGAGATCATTAGCTACTTGTTTTATTTTCTGGTCACTTCCTTCAGGTAAAGCTTGAGGTACAAGTTTCACTTTTTTATCTACTATTTTATACTTTGTATTAATTTTAGCGTCATGAAAATTAGAAACAAATTTTAAAAATAAATCATATTCATTTAATGAGTTTAAAAGAATAACATGTAATAATTTTTCATCATGTAAGGTTTCATTAATTTCTTCAAATAAGGTAGAAGAAAAAGAAGTTTCAATTACATTTTCAATATTTTCATTTATAGACATATATCCTTTATCTTTAAAATATTTTTCATGTTTTTTCATTATTTTCCTAGGAATATCTTTACTATTTAAAATTTGTAATTTTGAAGATGTAAAATACAGAGAAAAATTTTTCTATTTTATGTACATATTTATGCGAGATTTCAAACGAGTTACCACTGTTGTCCCGCTCAACAATGGTCTCTAGTAAAAACTCTGATCAAAGTATGTTCCAGAATCTGACTAAGAGGTAGATGACTCTCGTGCATCTTCTCTTGTGATCTGATAGGTGTTTTTCGAATTTGTTCTCTATTTCTAATATGGTTTGGGTTAACAGTCATTACTTGTAAGGATTCTAAATCATCTTTTGATCTAAATCTTGCATAAGCAGAGCCATCTTCCATTATTTTTGTTTCCATTCTAGTTTCACAGATAAAGGGTTGTCCTAAGATGATTTCATAAGAACAGTTATCTTGTATGAAAAAGTGAAATGTTTCACTTATTCCACCTATTGAAATTGGAATGTTTGCACAAGCTCCTAGAAGTGCACCACATCCGTTGTCTGCTGTTCTCATAATCCACCCATGCTCTTTATCTATAGGCCATCTAAATTTATCATATAATTCTTTTGATATTACGCTTATTTCTGGACCTCAATCTAGTAAAGCTAAAGATGTACAATAATTTTTCCTATCTCCTAAATTTACTTTAATCTCAGGTATTCTCCTGGCCCAAAAACTCTTTTTGTAATTGCTTTCAGATTTTTCTTGTATATTATCTGAAAGAATTCGTCCAAAAATTTTTATTAACGTATCCTTCACTTTCTTCCTCATCATTAGAGTCACAAGAAAAGGAATCTTTAGAAATATGAGTTACATCTACATTGTCATGCATTTCAGTATCAGTATTTAATGGAAGTCGTTTTCTTTTAATAATTTTAATAAAGTTATCTTCAAATTCTAATTTAGCTATAGTAAATAATTGTTCAAGTGACATAGTCACTTGACTTTTTAAAAGAATATCATACAGTATTTCCTTTGTGTCACTTTTTTGTTCAAGTTCTGAAGTTAAAATAGCTTTTGGAATTCTTTTGGGTTTCTTTGTTTTTTCCTCATTTTTATTTGTTTCTTCATTAATCTTTGAATCTAATTCACTAGGTTTGTTTGATATCTCATGTTGTTTGCCCTCCCTTATATCTCTTCTTTTCTGCTCATTTGAATCTAAATTTGTATTTTCATTAAATTGTACATTTTTAGGTTATTTTCTTAATTGTTTTCTAGTTACTTTTTGATCAGTTTCATCTAAATCTTGAGTTTCATCTCTTTTTCTCTTTTCTTCCACATTTGCTATATGTGAAAAAATAGAGAAATTATCTATAGGTGAGTTCCATGATGTTTTGTTCATTATATCATCTCTAGCTTTTATTAATGCTTTTATTGAATAATTTTTGGTTTCATTTGATGTTTCATCATCTAGATCACTTTCATCACATTCTATTATAACCCCAAATGAGCTTCTTTGTGCCTCAGATAAATTTTCATATAGTTTTTGCATTCCACCTTTTCCCCAATTTACAGCTAGTAGGAGGTGGGTGCGGTAATCACATAGTTTTTTATCAATATCAATTACTAGTTTTCTTTCTTTTGCCCCCTTTAAAGATTCACAGGCATAAGACATATGTTTAGTGGAGTCGCACCAAACACATCTTCGGGTGGGTGCGCCTCTTCGTTCATTATTCTGAGCTACTGGTTGATTCACTAAAGGTGCTTTAGGTATAGGATTTATTTGTGGGGCATGAGTAAACTGAGGACCTAAAATTTTTCTATCTTGACTACTTAAGGAATGAACTATGTTTTGAAGTGCTGCCACTTCCTTAGTTATATTCGTACGCAGCTGCATCATATTATCTATTTTATTAAATAGTATTTCAAACAGTAACTCACTAGGGATTTTAGATGTTGATGCTTGTTCAGTTGAACTAGAGTTTATATTAACTTTAGGATTTTGAGTAGTTGGTCCTACTATCGGGAAACTTAAATTCATATCATATAATAATGATTGCCTCTATTTCATTTGTGCTACTACTTCTACTACTTGTTTTAAAACCGCCCAGTTCTCCGTTAAACCATTTCTTTTCCCAGGTTCTTCTAGTCTTCTTTCTACTTCACTTTTAATATCCGTAGGTAAAACTTTTAGGAAATAAAGAACTATATCTGGTGTAAGTGCAATCCTATCTTGTTCAGGCAATTGTGAAAATCTCTTCATAAATTCACCATGTAGTTGTGTAAGGGATATTTGGGACTTAGGAGTGCTAAGCCACTTCATAAATCCCTCCCTACTGTGTTGACTATAATCTTTTAAGTAAAATTCTTTATGCATTTGTTTTTTAAATTCTTCCCACTCAAGTGCATTGTGAGGTTCTATTACACTAATGGCTGAACCTATTGCAAGTCTTACAAAAAATGTTACCCATTTAGTTATTGGTAAACCATGTAGTTTCGTTAGGTCTTCAAATATGTCTAAGTAATTAGTTGCATTAACTCTAGTAAATTTCCCTTTTTCTTTTAACATAGATTCAACTACTTTTTGTCCTTGGGTTTTTGACATCAAACTCCTAAATAACTCATCCATTTTATTATGTATGTTAGAACTAGGCTTGATTTTTCTAATATAATCTTTAATTTCTTCTTGAACTTTAGTTTTCTGTTCACTTACCAAACTAACTAAATTGCTTGCTTCCAGTTTTACTTAAGTTAAAAACCTTTAAATAATTCTTGAAAAATAGATACTAACTTTTAAATGAAAATTCTTGTTGAATTTTCAAACTAAAATTATGCTAATCTAACAATCCCTAATACTTTAATGAAAACTAGAAACTATCTTTTCAAATAAAATTCTTTTTAAAATTTTGAAACTAAAGCCTACTAATCAAACAATCCTAAATAGATATTAACTTTCAAATGAAAAATTCTTTTTGAATTTTGAAACTAAAAAGTCCTAATTTTTTAAGTTTTCCTAAAGTCCTACTTAAATAGTAACAAACATATTAAAATTTAGAAATTATACCTGACAGTTGATGCAGAAGCTGGATTGCATGTGAAATTTTCAAGTTACATTTGTTGAGCAATAAATGCCTAATACAAAGAATCTAAGTGTTGTGTGTGCAAACGTATGTCTTCAAATACTTGATGGTAAGGGTGAAGAGATGAGGTTCGCTACTTGCCTATTCCCGTGGAGGTGCTCAGAGCATAAGCTCAACTCTCAACAACCACGGAATTACAAGCTTTGTATTTTCTACCTTTGAAAGATGACCACCTCAAGCTGCTGCAACCACGAAGCCTAAACCAAGCTAATGCATATGCAAGAAAAGGAAAAGTGTTTGTACATGTCGTGCTGTGCCGTTGTTTCACGTCGGGTTCAAATGTGGGAGTGATTCGTGACGACTGGCAGATCAATTCAATCGTCTTGCTAATGGCGCACACAGGGTGACTAACAAGTATTTTGCTTTTCCTAAGGTTCGTAAAGCAAAGCGTTTTTATATCTTTCAACTATGTCTAAATAGGATGGTAAGATAAATTCCTCACTAACTACTTTAATGATTTCTGTTACGTTTAACTAGGAAATAGTATTTCAAATGTAGATGGAGGTAAAAAAATAGTATTAGATGAATCTTCTTTAGACATAAAAGATGAAATGTAAATAGATTAATAATTGATTTCCTATACAAAGCTATAAGATACTGTTTATAAAATAATATCCTATACAAACTAAACAATATATTTCAGCTAAGTAGATTCTTTCCACACTTCAGATCTTCAGTTCGTCTTCAATAGGGCTGCATATCATATAAAAATCACATGAACTTGTGAATAGGACTCCCCTCTTTATATAGATGAGAGAAGCCCACCATAGCCAACATTTTCCCTAAGTTAACTAATCCATGCAACCTACATTTACTCCTCTTCAACTCCACATCTCTTCAACAAGAAATTACGCGTGGGATTTTCCTCCATTAGATTTTTCAAAAATACACATAACTACTCAAATTAAATATTTATTTGACCATAGACTTTAGATTTAAATACAACCTTTCAAATCCTTTTGATTTATTTAATTACTTTAGAATAAATACAAACTTTTAGAATAAATTAAATTAAACCCATCAATAAATTTAATTGTTACCATAACCTTAGTGAAAATAATGATAATTAATAATTAACATATTTTTTGTTTGAAATATTTTGCTAAGGTTCCATTCGTTATATTTACCCTATTTATTAACTCATTTAGAGTCTAAAACTTACTAAATTAACCTTTTTAACCATAGGTTTACCCTTGAACTAACTCCAAACCATGTTTTTATACCTCAACTAACCCATAGAGTAATCTTCTACCCTTCCATAACCCTCTAGATTTAATAATTATCCCTTAATTAACCATGAAATTAAGCTTGAACCCTATAAAACATGTTCAAAACCTACATTTAATCCTTAAATACCCTTGAATTATCTTTCAAAATTTAGATAAACCCTTGACTTACCCTTGCTTTTTTATCTATACCCATAATTTTATTAGAAAACACCTAGATAAATACTTCCCATCTTGATATTAATCATCAAACTTCTTGTCTTGCAAAAATTAAAATCAAATGTTAGTCAAAAATTTCATAAATTATTCAAATTTATAACAATCAATTAATCTTTTTTAATTTTAGTAATAATTTAAGAGCAATAAATTATTTCCGACAACAGTTGTTCGGCCCATACCAGATTGTTGAACAAGTGGGATCCGCAACTTTTCAGTTGGCAACCTTAACAGGTGCCCTTCTTCCAAAAGCGATTAATGGCTCCAAGCTCCACCCCTATCACTCGCCGTCTACCAACGCATGAGGTGTCCTCGATATTTTTATTCTTTCTCGATTGTCACTTGATTTTCTTTTCTATTCCTCGTGTTTGCGTTGACCAACTGACTGCAATCTTTCCGTTTTTGTATCTAACCATGATTAATATCCGCCTCTGTGTCTCTACTTCCGTTAATGCATGCATGTCACCATTATGTCAGTCCATTTCCAATACTGCGTTATGATTCCGGTTCTTGCCGCGTGATTTTTCTGTCACTATAACAGATCGATGGTATACTGAGGTTTTTACCGACGGAAATGAACGTAGCATTATTTGCCACGATGCCGGTGTAAAGGTCGGTATGCGTGTTGGTACCAAAGCGTCGGTATAAGCGTCGCTATAAGCATCGGTATATGCCTCGGTATAAGCATCAATATATGCATCGATATAAGCATCGGTAATACCGGCACCCATACCGGTGCCTATACCGAGAACTCTGTTCGGCGTACTGTCCCGTATACTATCGCCTACTGGGTGTACCGATGCTTATTTCGATGACATTACTGGGAGTACCGTCGCGTATACCGATGACCATACCTACCAATTTTTTTTTGGGTAGAGTGTGTTCTCTTTTGCTATAGCAACATTACCATGATGTTGCTTAACTTAACAAAAGACAATACACTCTGCCCAAAAAAAACCAAGTACATGTGATGTGTACTCTAATTTCAACCGAAA
The DNA here is from genome assembly GCA_020310875.1 of Ceratopteris richardii. Classification (NCBI taxonomy): domain Eukaryota; kingdom Viridiplantae; phylum Streptophyta; class Polypodiopsida; order Polypodiales; family Pteridaceae; genus Ceratopteris; species Ceratopteris richardii. The sequence continues at coordinate 59,279,360 of CM035406.1, read as the reverse complement.
TATGATTTGATGAAATAGAGTATTATTGGACACAAAAGAGATAATCAAAATGAACCATGAACCATGTACAAAAGAAGTTATATATTTTAAAAATGAAGCATGTACAAGAGTGTGGCAAATCACTGTCATATATGACCCTTTTACAAAATGTGGCAAAGCAATGCATTGCCATATGAAAATCAAATACAAAATTTTGGTCTTCCACTGCCATACACATCCAAAGAATGTTCCATATCAACAGTCCTACAACAAAGAACATTATTGGAATGAGATAAATTCACATGAAAAGTACAAACAACAAGTAAAAACCAAGTTTATAAATTAATTAACTCATCGCAAATGCTCCCATGAAATGACCGCATCGTGCCCCTCCAAGTTCTCCAATAGTGCAATCAACCCATGATGATATCCGTAAGACTCCTCCATTCGTGTTGGAGGATGACCCATTGCCAGCTCCTGAAACAAATATACAAAAGATTAGAGAAACGTACATGAGAAATTTAACACAAATAAATTCAATAAATGAAATGGTACTTACAAACTCATGACGCATCATGTCATATCCGCCGCTGCCCAAATGTAACGGTCCAACTGTATCTAAACATGTGGTTGCGGTATCTCGCTGCTGGCGATATCGATTAAGAGTCTGCTGCTACTCGTCACAAATCACGTCCCACTCCTCAGCATCTAACCATAGAGGGTTTGGTAAGCCTGCTCTGAAAGCATCATGAGCCTCGGATCGTCGATGGAAGATACCCTCACGTGCGGTGTGCAGAATCCACTCTGAACTGACAAGAGACTGTCCATTGGCTGGTCGGAACTCCTGATAAATTATCTGTGTGATATAATTCTTCTGATCTTTATCCTGGTCACTCCATTTTAGCATGGTAGAGGGTCCAAACTGGACGGAGCAAAGCTGTCGTATGTGTGCATGCATTGCTTTGCCAGCTGCATCCATCATCGGAGCTCCATCTTGGATACTACACACCTTAGAGTCATCATGGTCATGAGCACCCCAAGGTGTACGTGGTGTTCCACGTGGTGTACTGCATGGCGTACCTACACCTGAAGTACTCGTCCTAGGAGTAGAAGCGGGCGACACAACGTCCGTCGCACTTCCTCCATAATAGCCGCCTCCTCCGCCACCATACCTACCTGTAGATCCACTCCTAGAACCTCCTGCTCCAGAGCGTGACCTCGATCTACGAGAGCGGCCAGAACCTGTATCGCGCTCAGGTGTCGAACGCACATGTCTACTAGTAGACCCAATAGGAGATGGCTGAAAAGATGGTCGTGGTGGAGTCACAAAGCTAGGAGACATACCTCCTATGGGAGTAGCACCACCCGCAGGAGTGACACTAGCAGGAGTGACACCGGCGGGAGTGACATCGGTGGGAGTGAGGCCAACAGGAGTGAGGCCGGCAGGAGTAAGGTTGCTAGGAGTGAAGCCGGGAGGAGTGCTACCACGAGCGATCCAATACTATGATGCAGCGGCCATATACGCGGGAGGAACCTGAGAGATGAACTCCAAAAACTGCTCCTCTATCATGGAATCTAGTCTAGCATCCTCTTGAAGGTCTGATGCACCCAGAATATCTATCTCTATATTGATGGCTTCTAAATCGCTTGCTATGTTGGTTTCTTCCCGATCAACGTCTATTCCTTGGTTTTCTCGAACAATGACCTCTTCTTCTCGAACAATGATCTCTTCCTCCTCGATTATCGAATGAATCTTCGAGTCCACTAGAGATGGAATTTCTTCTACATCTACGTTCTCAAAAAGTTATCTACTATGTGGAGCGACTTGTAAAACAAATAGCCACTCTGGTTCTTTTGAATCCGCTATAAAAACATGAGCCACTTAGTTTTGAAGATGTTGGTGATGATCTGCAATGGATGAGTCAGAAACGGATTCCATACATAACAATGGTGCTTGGGAGTTTTGTGAATTGCCAAAAGGAAACAATGCCATTGGTACAAAGTGGGTTTACAAGATTAAGAGGAAGTCTATGTTAGCATTGAATGTTACAAAGCTATATTGGTTGCCAAAGGACATGTGCAACAATATGGCACTAACTGTGATGAAACGTTTGCACCTACTTCACACATGACTACCACTTGTACCGTAGTAGCATTGGCTGCCCATTGAGATTGGAAAGTACATCTATTGGACATAGGCTTGAGAGGCTTCCCAAAGGGCTAAATACCATATCCTTTCAAAAAAACAATCCTAAGGCTCAAAAACCTTCAATCAGCAACACATAAATCCAAGGGCTCAATTAGATCTCGAAGGTTATTTCCAACACTTGCAACCCTTAGAATTCATATGTTTAGCTTTGCAAATGCATGTTTTTACACAATATTGTTGGTCAAATAGAAGTAAATCTATGCAGTCAAAGAGTGAGGGGGACCCCAGTCTTTCAATGATTGCCAAAAAACTGTAACTTCTTTCGACCCTAACTTTTCACATGTTTGTGCAACATTGAGGGTTCAACAAAGCGAATCTCTCAATGTCCTTGACCTCCATGGGATGCATGTGTACATGTGTGTGTGTATGTAGAAAGTGAGTTTGTTTCTCTCGTCTCCTTGTTGTTATGAATTCTTCAAATATAATTTCCCTCAACACCAAGGGTTTGATCGACCCAATCAGAGGTAAAATAGTTAGTAACTAGTTCAAGGGTGCTAATCTAGTTCCTGATTTTGTGTGATAGGTTGAAGTGGGAAGAGTATTTCTCAGCTAGTGGTGCCCTTGCCTCATCTAGGGAATTTTGGGCTAGTAATGTTGATAGACCTAACAAGCATATGTTTGATCTGCTGAAGAAGAAAAAAGCTAGGGATTTTGTTCCCTTTCTAAAGAAAAGTAATGGCAACTATGCTACTTCTATGAAACAAAATCTGCAGGAGGCCCTTGGCTTCTTTACCAATGTTTTCTCTAGGCCTCCCAAGAGGGGGGAGGATATCCACAGGGCTAGGGCCACTATTGCTTTTAAAAGGAAAAAAATGATTCCTTAGGGCCTGGCCTCCATCCTGGACCTGCCCCTCTCTGTGGGTGAGGTTAGAGAAACCATTAGTAAATTGAAACCCAGTAAATCTCCTGGACCTGATGGTATTCCTAATAAAATTTTTCAAGAGCTTTGTGACTTTATTCTGCCCATTATTCTCTTGGTGTGGCAAGAGGCCATTAGGAGAGGTGCCCTCTCTACTTTTATCAACTCTAGAGTCATTAAGCTTATTCACAAAAAAGGGGATAAGGATGATTTAAACAATTGGAGGCCTATTTCTTGTCTGAATTCTCTGTATAAGATCTATGCTTCTTCCTTAGACAGAAGGCTCAGCCCCATCATGGAGAAGATCATCCTCCCTGAGCAAAAAGGGTTTATAAAAGGTAGATATATTTTGGATGCTATCATCACCATGTGGGAAAGGTTAGAGTATGCTCAAGAAAATAAAATTGATACTTACTTTTTTAAGGTGGATTTTGGTAAGGCTTATGACCGTATTGATTGGGACTTTATCTTATAGTCTCTTCATGATATTGGAGCTGGTAAAAAGTTTATCAAGTACACTGGTACTCTTTTTGGTAATGCCGACTTCAAAGTGCCTATGAATGGCTTCCTTTCAGACTCCTTCTAGCTGTGTAGGTCTATGGGACAAGGTTGTCCCCTAGCTCCCATCCTGTTTGCTACTACTAGTGATAGCCTTGGTTGGTTGATCAGAGTTTTCTTGGAACAAGGTACTATCAAAGGGCTTCCCATTCCTGGTGCCTCCTCCTCTATTGGCCTCCAGATGTTTGCTGATGACACTAACATGATAACCTTGGCTGATAACTTGTCTGCTGAAAATTTCATGAATTGCTTGCACTTGTTTTGTCTTGCTAGTGGGTCTAAGGTAAACCATTCTGAAACAGGGTTTTTTGCTTCCAATAAAGTTAACCCTAACTGTGTTGTTAACAACAATTGTGAAATTATAAAGGAAGGTGTTTTCAGGTTGTTAGGAATTCCCATGGGCTTTGTGGTTTCCCTTGAGTAGAGATGGAACTGGGTCTTTAGCAAATTCAGTGATAAAGTGTTTTGTTGGATGACCTTCCAATAGAATTTATCCCAAAGAGTTTTTGTTTTGAAGCATTACATCTTACCTGTGCTAACTTACTTTTTTGCTTGTTGGATGCCCAGTAAGAAGCAGATCGCTCAAACCATTGCCTTATCAGGAAGATTTTTGTGAGTGGCACCCAACAAACTAGCAAGATCCCAAAAGTTGCTTGGAGAACGTGTTGTATGAAAAAAGATGAAGGAGGGCTGGAGCTAATTTGTCCCACCAAGATGGCGTGTCAAATGGCTACTAAGTGGGTTCTCAGGGCTATTAGCTCTAATGATTATTGGTCTATTCTAATAAAAAGAAATGTTGGTGATTTTTTTGTCACAGGTTACAAGAGTTGGACTAGGCTCAATATGTGGGATGTTATCACTTGTCCCTACCAGGTTACTCCTAAGGGAAGCAATCTTTCTTGCTCTTTTTGGAAAGCTTGGATGTTTATTAAGGGGAACTACAAGATCCCAATTTACTTTGAGAATAACCTATCCTATCTCATGTAGAGTTCAATTTGGATAGGGTGCTTTAATGTTGATAAACTATATCCTCTGACCATAAGGATGAACAAGTGTAGAAAAGCTGGGTTTGAGTCTTGGAGTTCTCTTACCAATAACAATCAGGTGCTGGATAACTCTTTTTTTCATGATACTCATGGTCTATCTTCTGTTTGCAAATAGATGTTGATTATAAAAAAAAGATGGCTTGCTGGCAAACTAGACAGTTACAACTATCGTAAATGGATCGGCCTCCAAACTACTGCGAAAGACATTTAGGAACAATTCAAGGCTGCTGGTCACTCTCGCAATTGGGATGTTAGCAAACTTAACTCTAATTGGAAGATCCAATGGAACACCTTTCAATAGAAGTATAGATTCAGAACAGTGTTGGCCTTTTTGCCTACCTCAAAGCAAGCCCATTTTCTGTGGATGATTTCACATCATGGTCTTTGGACAGGAAATAGAGCCAAGAAGATTAACATTAGTGCAGAAAAATGTCCTTTCTGTAACAAGCATGAAGACCTTCCCCACATTTTTATCAATTGCAGGAATGCAAAGAAATTTTGGAAGCTCTTGAACTTATATTGTGTTGGCAAAGGCTTGCCAGTCCTTGGATACAAAGAAATCCTTCTATGTGTTTGTAAAGGGCTGGACCTTTCTCTCTGGCAGCTGCTTAGATGTTAGATTATCTGTTTTATCTCGAAAAATAGGAACCAAAAGATCTTCTCTAGTAAACCCGAAGATTATTTTTTTGCTTGTACCCAAAGTATTAGGAGGATAATGGTGTGTTGTAAAGAGTCCATTGAAGATACCTCCCAATGTAATTTTGACACTTACTACATCTTGAGAGGGATGAGTCCAAGTAGATGGAAGACTACCCTTCTAAACTAGATGGAAGACTCTGTTGGATAAGCCCTAGTGCTCTAGCACTCTATTGTATCTGTATTATTTTCCTACACTAACTTTAATCTTTCTGTTCTCTCAAAAAAAAAAGAATATATCTGTCAGGAGAAGTGTTGGACCTACGTGAGAAATTGAGGGAGTGGAAGTATGTTCCGGAATTATACCCTGCGGAGATTTTTGGTGGGGAGTATAATGGCCCGATTGTACATGTAGTTCAAGGACAACTGTGCGCTCACTCCAAGGTCAAGCTGAATGAGCCAATCTTTCATTATGACAGCACGGACAAAACCTCGAAGACATGGATTCGTATGGAGGGTCTATCAAAGGATTTCCATGTCAGAAGGCCTCTTCTCTTCTTCAAGAGTGATCATGATGACGACAGGCTGTCCATTCTTCTGGAAGGTAAAGGCGTACATAAAACATCTGATAAACGTCTGCATTTTGTAACGTATCCCGCTCGCAACAAAGGTGGTGGAACTAGTCATTTGACAGTAGTTCAACAACAATCAGGAAATAGAGTGCAGGCTTCTGATAATGATGATCAGAAGTAGCGTGTATCAATTCTCGCACTTCCTATGAAGAAAAGGAAGTTTGTCCACTCGTCATCCGCAGAACCATCACTGCTCACTACCATTCCTAGCAACACCACCAAGAAGAAGAAGACGAAAAGCATGAAGACTGCGCATCCCTTTGCCTCTTACACAACTCGTTTGATTTCACTTTGAGAATCAATTGCTGCCATATTTTTCCAGAGCATAATGCAAACCTACGTATACTCACAGTGGATGCACCTGTTACAATAGACTCTTCAAAACAACATTACCATTAACAAAGACTAATCTAATTATGTTTCATATAATAGTCAATGGCATCTCATGATGTTTCATGTATAATCAATCAGTGTTAGCCACCGGATTGGATCTCTATGTAATTTTATTTTTCTATATATTCGCATGCACCTAAAAGGCGTGGCAAAAAGATGCAACCCTCTTTTGAGTAATGAAAAGGCAAGAAAAGCATTCTTCGGAGCAAAGGGAATCGCCAGACTGTCTGTCCGGGCGATAGCGTTGGAGATACTGTGTTGCAGATTTTGAAGAACTCTAAGTACTGTGTTTGATTATTAAGTTTCAATAATTAATCGTTAATTACCATAAAATTGCGATTAATCTTAAGAGTTCTGTACAAATTCGTAAATGCTTCATACGCATGGTAGACACATTGCCTAGTGATAAGTGTTGAATCGAAAAGTAGTTAGTTGTTAACTCAATGTTGGATTGGGAAAATTAAAAAGGGCCTCTGTACTATCAGACCCCTATCCATCCAAGGAACCCAGAAACGAGATTAAAAGGGCTTAACAGAAAGCACTTTTAACACTAGTGCCGTCTGTGGGAAATGGAGTAGTTGTTTGCACAGAAGATTAAAGATTGACGAAGAATTCTTTGATATATGCCAGTAACACGCTCTAGTGAATCATACCCCAAATACTGCAAAGATCAAAATCCCTAGGCAGTTCCAAACTTATAAGGAACACCCCGTGGTGGTAGAAGTACAGGCCACTTAAATCGAGTTGTAGAAGGCTTGGTACATCCAACCAGCAGTGATTCTGGTGGTAGTTTGGCAGTACATGACGAGATTCTGGTGAATTCTAGTGTGAGTCCGATACCGTTTGGAGAAAGTACGGTGATTTCTAGTTGTACAACGATGCAGTGCGGAGACAGTTCTGCACTCTGGTCAGAATTCGGTCACTATTGGTGAGAGGTTTACGTTATCTGGAGAGAACGTTTACGGTGACAATGTAGTATGGTCTGGTGAGAATTCAACGAGTTTCAATGAGCGTTCGGTATTATGTGGTGGCGATTCGAAGTTTTTTGGTGAAACTCTAGTGCTCTTCGATAGACACTTATTACGTTCACCACTTCTTGGTGCACGTTTAGCTGATTTTGACACCAAACTTGAGGGAGGGCAGATAGATTTGGAGTTCAACAATCGGTTCAAAGAAATTTTTGGACCGAAAAGTTAGCAGGTTGACCATCCAGTCTAGGAAGCTCACACGAAACCTCCCCAAAATTCAGGCAACAACAACGCTAGCAACAATAGCACCATGAGTGGCTCACAGCAACAACAACAAATACCGCCACAACCGCAAGCACAATTTCAGCAGCAATAACAACAGCAGCCATAGCAAGTCGTTCCACCTCGATCGGTCCGAGTCGGAGCGACCTATATGAAATTTGGTGGATTTCCGGGGGATGACCCCGACGCAGATGTTCGCACATTCGAAATCAGTTTTGGAGTGTTGAACCACACACCAGATCCGGCGTATAAGGCCATCGTGTTTCAAGCCACGCTGGTTAATGAAGCAACAACGTGGCTGACAGAATATGATATTAATCATTTTGGTAATTATGATGATATGAAGGACGCGTTCTTGTAGAGGTTTTGCTTGAAGAAGAACCTCGCAGAAATTTTTGACTATTTTCAAAACAATCAGCAGAAACCATACCAGAGTGTCCAGGAGTATGCCACACTGTTTAGAACTCACTTGCGGCAGTTGCCTCCGGTGCATGCCAACCTGCGAGACGATGTCATAACACAATGGTTCATCAATGGATTGAATCCACGGTCAAAACAGATCATGATCATTCGATGTGTGGGCGGAATGACATTGGACGTTGTCATTGCAATGGCCTTATAGTTGGAGCACAAAATTGGAGGGTTTATGGAGGATCTGGAATGGTTGAAAGCAAGTAAGAACGTGACCAAGGATCCGTCCAAACAAGTGTAGTATACTAAGTGTAAAAATACCGATCACACTAGTTCCACATGTGCTCTCAACCAAATGTATTGTGCCATTTGTAACACGTCAGGGCACTCAACAAAAACCTATGCATACAATGCAAAGGTGCAGGGTAGGGCGGCAGTAAAAGCCGTAATACAGGAGCAAGGGCATCTAGCCAACCATTACGTACTGCCACAGTTGTGGACCAACCAACAGCAGGGATAGAAGAACTATCAGGATCCGCGAAGTAACAATTTCAATCAAAATCGATGGCATGTGGGTACATCGGCTGAAGGCACCTCTCTCCCACCCCCTCATTGTCATTTCTGCGACGAGCTTGGGCATATTCGTAGATTTTGTAAAGAAGCCACAGAGTATGACAAAAGAAAAAAGGAAAGAAAAAATCCGATGACAAATATGGTTTATATTTCCCTCGTTGATTCTCAAGAAATCGTAGTACAGACAAGATCGGGAAAACAGTTGCAACCAGCAGCTGAAGTTTTCGAGCCCGGAATTTGTGCGCAACAACGGATTTTTACAAAGGACAGTCAATGGACAACTAAGGAGACAACGGTGTTCCTTTACCTAGTTTCGGTAACTCAGCCTCCTCTGCCAAATGCACGACTGCACAGAATTCTGCCCTGGCAACATCAGAATCACAGCCAGAGTCGGTGATGACCACGACACAAACAGACCAGGTATGGGACGTTATATCTAAGGCCTCAATCACACTCCCTCTGGGATAGTTTCTCGCCCTAGTTCCTAGTGTAAGATAGCAATTCCAACAGCAGATGAGCCCCGGACCTTCATGTACTCCGCCAACTCCGACCATACAACCCGAAATGGATCCTATGGTGGATCATACAGTACCGCTGATTACTATTTGGTATAAAAACCAGAGGATCGCACAAGTGTTAATTGATGGAGGGTCTGGAGTGAATATTGCAACAGTTGCACTCTGTAAGAAACTGGGTTGGACCCAAATCGAACCAGTGCAGTTCTTTGTGCGAATGGCCGACCAATCCAGAGTCCATCCAGATTGACTAGTGCATAATATTCCTATATCCCTGCAGGGAACTACATTTAAAATAACTTTTGTAGTCCTGGAGTTACCCGAATCTAGCCTTGACTACAACTTACTCTTCCATCGACCATGGCTAAAGCAAGCCAAGGTCGTGTAGGATTGGTCAGCTCAAGAGTTAAACTTTAAGAATAATCACCGAAAATATGTCGTTACATTGGATGCTATGCAACCTTGTGATCTACATGCATACGAATCTAGCCTTGACTACAACTTACTCTTCGGTCCACCATGGCTAAAGCAAGCCAAGGTCGTGTAGGATTGGTTAGCTCAAGAGTTAATTTTTAAGAATAATCACCGGAAATATGGATGCTATGCAACCTTGTGATCTACACGCATGCCCATATGTAGCAGAGCAAGTCCATATGTTGGATGGGCTATCTGATGATGAGGAGGAGGCTTTCCTCGAGACAAATAAGGACCTCATTGCATTAGGTATTGTAGATTTAGAGTCGGTAGCAGATAATTGGAATCCGAAAGCTTGTACGGTCGTACCACTAACCGGAGAAGCAGAAGCAGATGCCAACATAAATATGGATGAATCGACATTACAATAACTGTTGCAGCCAGCTGATGACTTGGCAAAGCCTTGGCAGTTCTATGTACCGGAGGATCAACTGGTAACGTATAATTTGGGTGACACGGTCAACTCGAGACTAGTAAAAATTAAGGCAGGATTAGCAAACAAATTCCAAGACGATTTGGTGCAACTCCTGTGCAAATTCTCAGATTTCTTCACTTGGGATTACAGAGACATAAAGGGTCTTGACCTAGGAATTTATCAACAGAGGATGGTGTTGAAGCCAGATGCACGGCCCTTCAAGCAATCCAACTACCGAATGAACCCGCATTATGCAGCCTAGGTAAAAGCGGAACTATATCGCTTGCTGAAGGTTGGATTCATTGCTCCTATCGAATATGCAGAGTGGATCTCGCCAATAGTGATAATTCCTAAGAAAAATAAATAGTTACGCATTTGTGTCGACTACCGAAAGCTTAACGTAGCCACCGTACCCGATCTGTTCCCTCTTCTGTTTCTAGATACGATGCTCGATGAGGTAGCAGGTCACGAAATGTATTCTTTCCTGATTGGCTATAGTGGATACAATCAAGAGAGGATGGCGGAATAGGATATACCGAAGATGGCATTCATCACCAACTGGGGCATCTATGCATGCATCGTAATGTGGTTCGGATTGCGGAATGCCCCGAGTACATTCCAAAGATGTATGCAGGAAGTGTTCTCACCTTACCTGATAATGTTTATGCAAGTCTATTTGGATGATTTTTCATTATTTGGTGATACTTCGGCGCACATGTATCATTTACGGTGTTGTTTTGAAAAGTGCCGAGAGTATCAATTATGTTTGAACCCTACAAAATTGGTCTTTTCAGTCTCCTATGGGAAGCTGCTCGGTCATATCATCTCCAAACAAGGGATACAAGTAGACCCTGATAAGGTAGCAGCACTGTTGGAGGCACCGGTCCCAAAGACACCCAAAGAAGTTATGCGGTTTCTTGGGCAGATCAGGTGGCATGGCAGACACTTATGATGGCTGGCTCATCTAGTCACGCCACTCAACCGACTTATGACCAACACCTCACGTAAGTACGAATGGACTAATGAGTCTCAAAGGGCATTTGATTGTTTGAAGGTCTTACTCACGCAGGCTCCGATCCTCCAACCACCTGATTAGGAAAATCCATTCCATGTATTTGTGGATGCTTCAGACATAGCGATTGGCAGTGTGTTGATGCAACAAACCGACAAATGGTTTTGTTTTGACGAGTGTACTATGCGAGCCGTACATTAGCTCTTGTAGAGAGAAATTACTCCGTGATAGAACGAGAATGTCTTGGTCTGGTATACTCTGTTAAGAAGTTTCGGCATTACTTGCTGGGATGAAGATTTACTTTCCATGTGGATCATGCCGCACTGGTGTATTTGGTTCACCAACAACAATTAGGCGGCAGACTTCCAAGATGGGTTTTACTATTACAAGAGTTTGATTATGAAGTTATTCATCAACCGGGTACGGCCCATGTCTTGGCAGACTTTTTATCTCGTCTGGATTCCGATGAGACTCCGGCAGGTGTCGATGATACAACGCCAGCTATTTATGTAACTGATGTAGCTCCTGAAGAATCTACAGAACTTCCTATTGCCCCTGCATACTATGATACATTAATGATTTTTCTTACTGATGGTTGTCTCCCTCCTAATACTCCCGCTACTGTGCGCCGAAAAATTGCAGTCTATGATCGATGATTTCAGTTGATTGTGGGTCAACTCTATTACATAGATCAGACTGGTGTCCTGCTCAGATGTCTCCCTCCACATGAATCGGCATCAATTAATTCCATGGCTCACTCCTCACCCACTGGAGGACACTTCGCAGCGGATCTCACTCATCGCAAAATCTTGCAAAGTGGGCTATGGTGGCTTACAATGTACAGAAATGTTGTTAAATTTGTGCAGTAATGTGATGTCTGCCAACGTTCTGGACAGCCCTTGCAACGATATTTCTTTCCTCTCCAACCTGTCCTGCCTCTTGAACCCTTTTAGAAGTGGGGTATAGATTTCATTGGCCCAATTAAACACCCAGCTACCGTCACCAACAACTGATATATTTTGACGTGTACAGACTATGCCACTAGGTGGGCTGAAGCTTGGGCTCTACGTTCTACCACAACTATTTTGGTGGCCAAATGTTTGATGAAGGATGTCTTCCCTCGATATGGATTATCTCTAGAGATAGTGACAGACCAAGGGACACACTTTGCAAATAACTTAATGCAAGTGCTGACTCAGACTTTCCAGATTGTGCATAAGTTTATCTCACCTTACTATCTACGAGCGAATGGGCTTGCTGAGAGCACTAATAAGACTCTACTGAATATTCTCTCTGAAAATTGATCATGGAGTGTCCGGAACCACGGAACGAGCTCTTACCTGCCGTTTTGTGGGCTTACCAGACCACGTATAAAGTAGCTACCGGAAGGACTCTGTTTAAGCTTGCTTATGGACTGGAAGCTATTACATCAATGGAAGTGGTGGTGCCGAGCCTGCATGTAGCCTTATCCCAGAAATTGATGTCGAAAGAATCTTTTCCATTGTGGTTGGATATTCTCAGATCATTGGATGAACAAGGCTTGGAAAGCTTCATGATTCTTCAAGAAGTTTAGCTACGCTAAGCCCGTACTCATGAAGGCTTTTAAAAACCCTTGTATTTACGATTCACCAACTCGTTTTATTCTATAATGCTAAAGTGTGGGAGAGATTCGTGACGATTGGCGGATCAATTCAATCGTCTCGCTAACGGCGCACACAAAGTGACTATGCAAAACAAGTATTTTACTTTTTCTGACAGTCATAAAGCAAAGCGTTTTTATATCTTTCAACTGTGTCTAAATAGGATGGTAAGATTAATTCCTCACTAACTACTTTAATGATTTCTGTTACGTTTAACTAGGAAATAGTATTTCAAATGTAGATGGAGGTAAAAAATATATTACTAGATGAATCTCCTTTAGACATAAAAGATGAAATGTAAATAGATTAATAATTGATTTCCTATACAAAGCTATAAGATATTGTTTATAAAATTATATCCTATACAAACTAACAATATATTTTTAGATAAGTATATTCTTTCCACACTTCAAATCTTCAATTCGTCTTCAACAGGGCTGCATATCATCTGAAAAATCACATGAACTTGTGAATACGACTCCCCTCTTTATATAGATGAGAGAAGCCCACCATAGCCCACATTTTCCATTAGTTAACTGATCCGTGCAGCCTACATTTACTCCTCTTACACTCTTCATCTCTTCAACAACAAATTAGGCGTGGAATTTTCCTCCATTAGATTTTTTCAAAATACACACAACTACTCAAATTAAATATTTATTTGAGCATAGACTTTAGATTTAAATACAACCTTTCAAATCCTTTGTATTTATTTAATTACTTTAGAATAAATACAAAAATTTTGAATAAATTAAATTAAACCCATCAATAAATTTAATTGTTACCATAACCTTAGTAAAATATTTAATAATTAACATATTTTTTATTTCAAATATTTTGTTAAGGTTCCATTTATTATATTTACCCTATTTATTAACTCATTTAGAGACTAAAACATACTTAATTAAACTTTTTAACCATAGGTTTACCCTTGAACTAACTTTGAACCATGTTTTTAACCCTCAAGTAACCCATAGACTAATCTTCTACCCTTTCATAACCCTCTAGATTTAATAATTATCACTTAATTAACCTTGAAATTAAGCTTGAACCCTATAAAGCATGTTCAAAACCTACATTTAATCATTAAATACCCTTGAATTATCTTTCAAAATTCAGATGAACCCTTGACTTACCCTTGCTTTTTCATCTATACCCATAATTATATTAGAAAACACCTAGATAAATACTTCCCATCTTGATATTCATCATCAAACTTCTTCTCCTGCAAAAGTTAAAATCAAATATTAGTCAAAAATTTCATAAATTATTCAAACTTATAACAATCAATTAATTCTTTAATTTTAGTAATAATTTAAGAGTAATAAATTCTTTCTGACATCCGTCCCCACTAAACCTGCACATTGTCCCGATGGGCCAACCTGCAGATTCAAGTAGAACATATCAAATTCTTTTGAAAATAAGGTTTAAATTTTTCAAAGTTTTATTTTATCATGCATTCATACTTTGTGCAATTAAAAAGATTAGTACAAATCATTTAAAAAATGAAGTAGATGTAAGTCATATTAATATCATGTTATATCTCTAAATCTACATTTAAACAAGCATTTATACGAATAAACCATAAGTTTCATAGTCCCTCTGTTCATGTAACTTGCTTGAAATAAGTAAGTTATCCTGCATAATAGCATATATCAAAACTTTTTCCATCAGATAATAGAATTATATGCCTCCTACTTTTATTTCCTATGGTCTGACTCTCTATTCATTGTTTTTTTCATATCATTTTTTTTTCTTTTGCTTTATTGCTTCATCCCAACTCAGCTTTTTATTTATTTTTCACAAATCGGCCTATACCGAAATTGGGTGCGACTGCTGGACTTGTCCAGCCAGCCAAGTTTATTCCACTTGTCTACCAACCCGGCATAGCACACGGCAAAACTATGTCAGCCCTACATCAACTTGACGTCAGCTCGTGGCTCTAATCGCCCGACCAGAGTAACTCCGTCCGCCTACCGACCCATGTAGGCACATGACAACATAAAGGTTAGGCCTATGATGAAACTAGTGTCAGCTCGTGGCCTTGATCACCTGACCAAGGTTGTTCCACCCACCTACTAGCCCAACATAGCTCACCAACTACAAACACATACATATATGCTAATTGGGTATGAAGTTTTATTTTTTTTAATTCATTTAGAGATCAGATCTCATAAGGAATAAACAGCAAGATACAAAAAATCCCACTTACAAATGGATGAAATTTTCAGCATATACATGTATTCATAATAAGACTACCATTTCTTCCACAAGCTTCCAATTCCAAAATTTCTATTTAACTATTTGATTCAGTTCATATAAATACAAGTTTTCATGCTTCAATCATAAATATATCAGATATTTAATATCTTGAATTCTACTTGATTTTTTTAAATAAATTTGAACATATCCTTTTAACACATGCAGTAATGCTATGCATATACAAAAAAAATCAAAGAATCTCTAATTAAAACTTTTTCACCAGATTTTAAATAGATTTTTTTTTAATCATCATCTTCATCTTCATCAGTATCATCATCAGCATCAATCTCGTCAATCTCATATTCTTCATTATTTCTCTTCTTGAACAGTTTAACTCTTTTACCTAAATTCAAATTCTTCAACAAAGAACCATGAAATTCTCTAAGTTTAAATGTATCATTATCAAATACAGTTACAACTACATACGGACCAAACCATCTTTTAATTAATTTCTTCCTAGCATCATACTGAGTATCAAAAGTAATATCGTAAACTAATACCCAATCATCTACTTCTATAGTACGAGGTCTAATTCTATGCTTTTTATCAAAATAGATTTTATTTTTAAGACGTGATTCTCTAACTTTTTGTACAGCTTCTTCAATCATTTTATTTCCTAGATTTAATTGCATAATCCTAACAGAAATCATATCTTCATGAGTCATCTCATTATTCCACAGAAGTGTCGTCCATGAAATAATCTGGGTCTGGATTGGAAAAATCGGCTTCTGAGAGTACATTAGTTCTGCAAGCATCTTGTAGATCTAGTATACATCATCCTATCTGCCCATTGTGCGAAAGCAAGGAATCTAGGCCACTGCGTTGTATCACCATTGCAGGCCTTAGAAATTGCCTTCACAATAGAGGGATGATGCCGCTCAATCTTACCATTAGACTCCGAATTATAAGCAGTAGTGAGAGATAGACAAATCCCATGTTGGTCAAAGAATTGTCTAGCCTATCTAGCATCTAACTCACCCCTATCTGCTATTATCTTTTCTACATAGCCAAATCTAGAAATAACTTCTTCTAACAAAAATTTATATACCTTATAAGTAGTTTTAGTACAAAGAGCTCTACCCTCTACATGATTAGTCAAGTCTTTCCTAGCTAAAACTATATACCTCATCCTATCTAAACCTTTAGGCATGGTCACTAAATCAACTACCCACTTGTAATGAATACAAGGAGGATAGGTAGGGTGCAGAGGTTCTCTATGTCTAATGGACAAATGTACCTGACAAGTAGTACAAGAACTTACAAAGTCACATATATTCACATACATACCCGACCATCAATAAGCTTCTCTAATTTTATCATAAGTCGCATAAAAGCCTTTATGTCCTGCCCAAAGAGTTTCGTGCATATCTATCATAACTCTATTTTGAAGATTTTTATTTCCTAAAACTCGCTGCGGATATCTAATTTTTCCTTTTGCATGACGCCAAATCAAACCATCTTTTAGAAAGAAATTAAATGCTCGTTTCGTAATGTCTCTAAATCTATTAGCTGACCAAACAAGTAATTGCTTCAAAGTGCTAAGATAATATCCTATATTCATACCAAATTCCCTCATACTCATTTTGATTAAATTTTTCATACACATAAACATCAAAAATATAATTAATCACATTTAATTCAGTTTCAGTCATGTCATCATCTTCAAACTTAGCCCTAGAAAGCATATCTGCAATAGAGTTAGTTTTTCTAGAAATATGATTCAAAACAGGATTAATAAACTTAATATAAGATATCCACCTTAACATTGCTATATCTGGAGAAGAACAATTAGTAATCAATCCTATTAATGGTAAACAATCTATTTCTATCACTACATTAGCTCCTATAAAATACTCCTTATCACTCTTTAACGCAATAACTAAACCCCATAATTTCCGTTTTATTTGTGGATAATTTTTTTGAGTTTCATGCAAAATTTTAGCCCCAAATCTAACAGCGTATCTATTTCCCTCACTATCATCTTTTCCTATTACCCAGCCTATTCCTATGGGACTAGTTTCTACAGTTAAAATAATCGGTTTATTATTAGAGTATTTTGCACGTTTTAAAACACGTGCATTAGAAAGTACACTTATTGATTTCTTCATTGCTTTAACATGATTTTGAGTCCATTTAAATTTCCTATTTTTCCTAAGTAAATCATACAACGGATTAGCTACATGGGCATAATGCGGAATCCAAATAGCATAAAATACACATGCTCCTAAGAAACGTCTAACCTCACTAATATTCTTACAAGTTTCAGATAATTTATTTACAGCATCTACTTTTTGAGGATAAGGCCTACGACCATAGCAACCACAGAAATGTCCTACAATTAACACTTCATTAACTCCAAAAGCTAATTTTCTATGGAAAAAGTTAATCCTACTTCTTCAAATCTTTTAAGTATTTTCTCACAATCTAAAATATGATTAGATACAAACTTCCTACATCCCAAAGAATCTAATGTTTCATCTTTTTCTTTTTCTTCACAACCTTTAATTGGAATATCATCTATAAACGGCATGGTCACATTAGGAATAAAATCATGAAGAACCATATTCATTGCGTTCATCATATGTGCTACCCAATTTGTAGCTCCTTGAGGAAGAGTACACATACGAACTAATCCTAAAGGAGTCTTCATCGTAGTAGTATCTCTACTCTCAATAGCAAGCTGGAACTGATCATAACATGAAAATAAATCATCCATAGAATAGATAGAAGGCCCAGCAAATGCTTCGACAAATTCTCCTACAATAGGGCCGGTTCCTACATTCCTAATTGTAAATTTATTTATGGGTTTTAAGTCTTGGATGAATCTAAGTTTACCATTCTTTTTAGGAACAGTAAATCATCTATTAGAATAAGGTACGGAGGAAGGTTCTAAAATTTTCATATGCATTTTCTCCTTAAGCAGTTTCATTAGCTCAGGTTAATGAGCCATTGGAACTGGTATAGTGCAAAGATTCCAAGGTATATGGGCTAAGGTAAAGTTGATCATAGGAGATACTATTCTATGGTCAACACATCCTATTTCATGAGGATAAAGAGAAAAAGCTTTTCCATGTTTTATAATCATTTCACAAAACAATTCACGTTCAGTAGATAATAAAAAAGAATGTATCCATCTATCCTATTTTTATTAATTTAATAGTTTCATCAGTAAATTTATGTCTTGTTTTTGAAATATCACGGAAGATGGGATCATTAGCTACTTGTTTTATTTTCTTGTCACTTCCTTCAGGTAAAGCTTGAGGTACAAGTTTCACTTTTTTATCTACTATTTTATACTTTGTATTAATTTTAGCGTCATGAAAATTAGAAACAAATTTTAAAAATAAATCATATTCATTTAATGAGTTTAAAAGAATAACATGTAATAATTTTTCATCATGTAAGGTTTCATTAATTTCTTCAAATAAGGTAGAAGAAAAAGAAGTTTCAGTTACATTTTTAATATTTTCATTTATAGACATATATCCTTTATCTTTAAAATATTTTTCATGTTTTTTCATTATTTTCCTAGGAATATCTTTACTATTTAAAATTTGTAATTTTGAAGATGTAAAATACAGAGAAAAAATTTTCTATTTTATGTACATATTTATGCGAGATTTCAAACGAGTTACCACTGTTGTCCCGCTCAACAATGGTCTCTAGTAAAAATTTTGATCAAAGTATGTTCCAGAATCTGACTAAGAGGTAGATGACTCTTGTGCATCTTCTCTTGTGATCTGATAGGTGTTTTTCGAATTTGTTCTCTATTTCTAATATGGTTTGGGTTAACAGTCATTACTTGTAAGGATTCTAAATCATCTTTTGATCTAAATCTTGCATAAGCAGAGCCATCTTCCATTATTTTTGTTTCCATTCTAGTTTCACAGATAAAGGGTTGTCCTAAGATGATTTCATAAGAACAGTTATCTTGTATGAAAAAGTGAAATGTTTCACTTATTCCACCTATTGAGATTGGAATGTTTGCACAAGCTCCTAGAAGTGCACCACATCCGTTGTCTGCTGTTCTCATAATCCACCCATGCTCTTTATCTATAGGCCATCTAAATTTATCATATAATTCTTTTGATATTACGCTTATTTCTGGACCTCAATCTAGTAAAGCTAAAGATGTACAAGAATTTTTCCTATCTCCTAAATTTACTTTAATCTCAGGTATTCTCCTGGCCCAAAAATTCTTTTTGTAATTGCTTTCAGATTTTTCTTGTATATTATCTGGAAGAATTCGTCCAAAAAAATTTTATTAACGTATCCTTCACTTTCTTCCTCATCATTAGAGTCACAAGAAAAGGAATCTTTAGAAATATGAGTTACATCTACATTGTCATGCATTTCAGTATCAGTATTTAATGGAAGTCGTTTTCTTTTAATAATTTTAATAAAGTTATCTTTAAATTCTAATTTAGCTATAGTAAATAATTGTTCAAGTGACATAGTCACTTGACTTTTTAAAAGAATATCATACAGTATTTCCTTTGTGTCACTTTTTTGTTCAAGATCTGAAGTTAAAATAGCTTTTGGAATTCTTTTGGGTTTCTTTGTTTTTCCCTCATTTTTATTTGTTTCTTCATTAATCTTTGAATCTAATTCACTAGGTTTGTTTGATATCTCAGGTTGTTTGCCCTCCCTTATATCTCTTCTTTTCTGCTCATTTGAATCTAAATTTGTATTTTCATTAAATTGTACATTTTTAGGTTCTTTTCTTAATTGTTTTCTAGTTACTTTTTGATCAGTTTCATCTAAATCTTGAGTTTCATCTCTTTTTCTCTTTTCTTCCACATTTGCTATATGTGAAAAAATAGAGAAATTATCTATAGGTGAGTTCCATGATGTTTTGTTCATTATATCATCTCTAGCTTTTATTAATGCTTTTATTGAATAATTTTTGGTTTCATTTGATGTTTCATCATCTAGATCACTTTCATCACATTCTAATCTAACCCCAGATGAGCTTCTTTGTGCCTCAGATATATTTTCATATAGTTTTTGCATTCCACCTTTTCCCCAATTTACAGCTAGTAGGAGGTGGGTGCGGTAATCACATAGTTTTTTATCAATATCAATTACTAGTTTCTTCCTTTTGCCCCCTTTAAAGATTTTCAGGCACAAGACATATGTTTAGTGGAGTCGCACCAAACACATCTTCGGGTGGGTGCGCCTCTTCGTTCATTATTCTGAGCTACTGGTTGATTCACTAAAGGTGCTTTAGGTATAGGATTTATTTGTGGGGCATGAGTAAACTGAGGACCTAAAATTTTTCTATCTTGACTACTTAAGGAATGAACTATCTTTTGAAGTGCTGCCACTTCCTTAGTTATATTCGTACACAGCTGCATCATAATATCTATTTTATTAAATAGTATTTCAAACAGTAACTCACTAGGGATTTTAGATGTTGATGCTTGTTCAGTTGAACTAGAGTTTATATTAATTTTAGGATTTTGAGTAGTTGGTCCTACTGTTGGGAAACTTAAATTCATATCATATAATAATGATTGCCTCTATTTCATTTGTGCTACTACTTCTACTACGTGTTTTAAAACCGCCCAGTTCTCCGTTAAACCATATCTTTTCCTAGGTTCTTCTAGTCTTCTTTCTACTTCACTTTTAATATCCGTAGGTAAAACTTTTAGGAAATAAAGAACTATATCTGGTGTAAGTGCAATCCTATCTTGTTCAGGCAATTGTGAAAATCTCTTCATAAATTCACCATGTAGTTGTGTAAGGGATATTTGGGACTTAGGAGTGCTAAGCCACTTCATAAATCCCTCCCTACTGTGTTGACTATAATCTTTTAAGTAAAATTCTTTATGCATTTGTTTTTTAAATTCTTCCCACTCAAGTGCATTGTGAGGTTCTATTACACTAATGGTTGAACCTATTGCAAGTCTTACAAAAAATGTTACCCATTTAGTTATTGGTAAACCACGTAGTTTCGTTAGGTCTTCAAATATGTCTAAGTAATTAGTTGCGTTAACTCTAGTAGATTTCCCTTTTTCTTTTAACATAGATTCAACTACTTTTTGTCCTTGGGTTTTTGACATCAAACTCCTAAATAAATCATCCATTTTATTATGTATGTTAGAACTAGGCTTGAGTTTTTTAATATAATCTTTAATTTCTTCTTGAACTTTAGTTTTCTGTTCACTTACCAAACTAACTAAATTGCTTGCTTCCAGCTTTACTTAAGTTAAAAACCTTTAAACAATTCTTGAAAAATAGATACTAACTTTTAAATGAAAATTCTTGTTGAATTTTCAAACTAAAATTATGCTAATCTAACAATCCTTAATACTTTAATGAAAACTAGATACTATCTTTTCAAATAAAATTCTTTTTAAAATTTTGAAACTAAAGCCTACTAATCAAACAATCCTAAATAGATATTAACTTTCAAATGAAAAATTCTTTTTGAATTTTGAAACTAAAAAGTCCTAATTTTTTAAGTTTTCCTAAAGTCCTACTTAAATAGTAACAAACATATTCAAATTTAGAAATTATACCTGACAGTTGATGCAAAAGCTGGATTGCATGTGAAATTTTCAAGTTACATTTGTTGAGCAATAAATGCCTAATACAAAGAATCTAAGTGTTCTGTGTGCAAACGTATGTCTTCAAATACTTGATGGTAAGGGTGAAGAGATGAGGTTCACTACTTGCCTATTCCCGTGGAGGTGCTCAGAGCATAAGCTCAACTCTCAACAACCAAGGAATTACAAGCTTTGTAATTTCTACCTTTGCAAGATGACCACCTCAAGCTGCTGCAACTACGAAGCCTAAACCAAGCTAATGCATATGCAAGAAAAGGAAAAGTGTTTATACATGTCCTGTTGTGCCGTTGTTTCACGTCGGGTTCAAATGTGGGAGTGATTCGTGACGACTGGCAGATCAATTCAATCGTCTTGCTAATGGCGCACACAGAGTGACTATGCAGAACAAGTATTTTGCTTTTCCTAAGGTTCCTAAAGCAAAGCGTTTTTATATCTTTCAATTGTGTCTAAATAGGATGGTAAGATAAATTCCTCACTAACTACTTTAATGATTTCTGTTACGTTTAACTAGGAAATAGTATTTCAAATGTAAATGGAGGTAAAAAAATAGTATTAGATCAATCTTCTTTAGACATAAAAGGTGAAATGTAAATAGATTAATAATTGATTTCCTATACAAAGCTATAAGATACTGTTTATAAAATAATATCCTATACAAACTAAACAATATATTTTCAGCTAAGTAGATTCTTTCCACACTTCAGATCTTCAGTTCGTCTTCAAAAGGGCTGCATATCATCTAAAAATCACATGAACTTCTGAATAGGACTCCCCTCTTTATATAGATGAGAGTAGCCCACCATAGCCCACATTTTCCCTAAGTTAACTAATCCATGCAACCTACATTTACTCCTCTTCAACTCCACATCTCTTCAACAAGAAATTATGCGTGGGATTTTCCTCCATTAGATTTTTCAAAAATACACATAACTACTCAAATTAAATATTTATTTGACCATAGACTTTAGATTTAAATACAACCTTTCAAATCCTTTTGATTTATTTAATTACTTTAGAATAAATACAAACTTTTAGAATAAATTAAATTAAACCCATCAATAAACTTAATTGTTACCATAACCTTAGTGAAAATAATGATAATTAATAATTAACATATTTTTTATTTGAAATATTTTGCTAAGGTTCCATTCATTATATTTACCCTATTTATTAACTCATTTAGAGTCTAAAACTTACTTAATTAACCTTTTTAACCATAGGTTTACCCTTGAACTAACTCCAAACCATGTTTTTATACCTCAACTAACCCATAGAGTAATCTTCTACCCTTCCATAACCCTCTAGATTTAATAATTATCCCTTAATTAACCATGAAATTAAGCTTGAACCCTATAAAACATGTTCAAAACCTACATTTAATCCTTAAATACCCTTGAATTATCTTTCAAAATTTCGATAAACCCTTGACTTACCCTTGCTTTTTCATCTATACCCATAATTTTATTAGAAAACACCTAGATAAATACTCCCCATCTTGATATTAATCATCAAACTTCTTGTCCTGCAAAAATTAAAATCAAATATTAGTCAAAAATCTCATTAATTATTCAAATTTATAACAATCAATTAATCTTTTTTAATTTTAGTAATAATTTAAGAGCAATAAATTCTTTCCAACAACAGTTGTTCGGCCCATACCAGATTGCTGAACAAGTGGGACCCGCAACTTTTCAGTTGGCAACCTTAACAGGTTCCCTTCTTCCAAAAGCGATTAATGGCTCCAAGATCCACCCCTATCACTCACCGTCTACCAACGCATGAGGTGTCCTCGATATTTTTATTCTTTCTCGATTGTCACTTGATTTTCTTTTCTATTCCCCGTGTTTGGGTTGACCAACTGACTGCAATCTTTCCGTTTTTGTATCTAACCATGATTAATATCCGCCTCTGTGTCGCTGCTTCTGTTAATGCATGCATGTCACCATTCATTTCCAATACTGCGTTATGATTCCGGTTCTTGCCGCGTGATTTTTCTGTCACTATAACAGATCGATGGTATACTGAGGTTTTTACCGAGGGAAATGAACGTAGCATTATTTGCCACGATGCCAGTGTAAAGGTCGGTATGCGTGTCGGTACCAAAGCGTTGGTATAAGCGTCGCTATAAGCGTCGGTATATGCGTCGGTATAAGCATCAATATATGCATCGATATAAGCATCGGTAATACCGGCACCCATATCGGTGCCTATACCGAGAACTCTGTTGGGCGTACTGTCCCGTATACTATCGCCTACTGGGTGTACGGATGCTTATTTCGATGACATTACTGGGAGTACCGTCGCGTATACCGATGACCATACCTGCAAAATTTTTTTTGGGCAGAGCGTGTTGTCTTTTGCTATAGCAACATTACCATGATGTTGCTTAACTTAACAAAAGACAATACACTCTGCCCAAAAAAAACCAAGTACATGTGATGTGTACTCTAATGTCAACCGAAATATGATTTGATGAAATAGAGTATTATTGGACACAAAAGAGATAATCAAAATGAACCATGAACCATGTACAAAAGAAGTTATATATTTTAAAAATGAAGCATGTACAAGAGTGTGGCAAATCACTGTCATATATGACCCTTTTACAAAATGTGGCAAAGCAATGCATTGCCATATGAAAATCAAATACAAAATTTTGGTGTTCCACTACCATACACATCCAAAGAATGTTCCATATCAACAGTCCTACAACAAAGAACATTATTGGAATGAGATAAATTCACATGAAAAGTACAAACAACAAGTAAAAACCAAGTTTATAAATTAATTAACTCATCGCAAATGCTCCCATGAAATGACCGCATCGTGCCCCTCCAAGTTCTCCAATAGTGCAATCAACCCATGATGATATCCGTAAGACTCCTCCATTCGTGTTGGAGGATGACCCATTGCCAGCTCCTGAAACAAATATACAAAAGATTAGAGGAACGTATATGAGAAATTTAACACAAATAAATTCAATAAATGAAATGGTACTTACAAACTCATGACGCATCGTGTCATATCCGCCGCTGCCCAAATGTAACGGTCCAACTGTATCTAAACATGTGGCTGCGGTATCTCGCTGCTGGCGATATCGATTAGGAGTCTGCTGCTACTCGTCACGAATCACGTCCCCCTCCTCAGCATCTAACCATAGAGGCTTTGGTAAGTCTTCTCTGAAAGCATCATGAGCCTCGGATCGTAGATGGAACATACCCTCACGTGTGGTGTGCAAAATCCACTCTGAACTGACAAGAGACTGTCCATTGGCTGGTCGGAACTCCTGATAAATTATCTGTGTGATATAATTCTTCCGATCTTTATCCTGGTCACTCCATTTTAGCATGGTAGAGGGTCCAAACTGGATGGAGCAAAGCTGTCGTATGTGTGCATGCATTGCTTTGCCAGCTGCATCCATCATCGGAGCTCCATCTTGGATACTACACACCTTAGAGTCATCATGGTCATGAGCACTCCAAGGTGTACGTGGTGTTCCACGTGGTGTACTGCATGGCGTACCTACATCTGAAGTACTCGTCCTAGGAGTAGAAGCGGGCGACACAACGTCCGTCGCACTTCCTCCATAATAGCTGCCTCCTCCGCCACCATACCTACCTGTAGATCCACTCCTCGAACCTCCTGCTCGAGAGCGTGACCTCGATCTACGAGAGGGGCCAGAACCTGTATCACGCTCAGGTGTCGAACGCACATGTCTACTAGTAGACCCAATAGGAGATGGCTGAAAAGATGGTCGTGGTGGAGTCCCAAAGCTAGGAGACATACCTCCTATGGGAGTAGCACCACCCGCAGGAGTGACACTAGCAGGAGTGACACCGGCGGGAGTGACACCGGTGGGAGTGAGGCCAACAGGAGTGAGGCCGGCAGGAGTAAGGCTGCTAGGAGTGAAGCCGGGAGGAGTGCTACCACGAGCGATCCAATACTATGATGCAGCGGCCATATATGCGGGAGGAACCTGAGAGATGAACTCCAAAAACTGCTCCTCTATCATGGAATCTAGAGTGACTGGAGGACTGTCTCCCATCGTGCTCTGTAATAAAAGAACTCAAATAATTAGCATGCGAGAATAAAAGTAATATAGAGAATAAACAAAAAAAATATTAGTACATACAAGTGTTTTATTCAAAATTCCTCTAGTCTAGCATCCTCTTGAAGATCCGATGCACCCAGAATATCTATCTCTATATTGATGGCTTCTAAATCGCTTGCTATGCTGGTTTCTTCCCGATCAACGTCTATTCCTTGGTTTTCTCGAACAATGACCTCTTCTTCTCGAACAATGATCTCTTCCTCCTCGATTATCGAATGAATCTTTGAGTCCACTAGAGATGGAATTTCTTCTACATCTACGTTCTCAAAAAGTTATCTACTATGTGGAGTGACTTGTAAAACAAATAGCCACTCTGGTTCTTTTGAATCTGCTATAAAAACATGAGCCACTTAGTTTTGAAGATGTTGGTGATGATCTGCAATGGATGAGTCAGAAACGGATTCCATACATAACAATGGTGCTTGGGAGTTTTGTGAATTGCCAAAAGGAAACAATGCCATTGGTACAAAGTGGGTTTACAAGATTAAGAGGAAGTCTGATGTTAGCATTGAATGTTACAAAGCTATATTGGTTGCCAAAGGACATGTGCAACAATATGGCACTAACTATGACGAAACGTTTGCACCTACTTCACACATGACTACCACTTGTACCGTGGTTGCATTGGCTGCCCATTGAGATTGGAAAGTACATCTGTTGGACACAAAAACAACCTTCTTGAATGGTGATTTGAGAGAAGAGGTCTATGTGAAGAAACCTTCTACATTTTCCATGAAAGAGAAGAGCATATGGTTTGTCACTTGCATTAAACCTTGTATGGTCTCAAGAAAGCTCCACGTACATGGTATGAAAAAATCCATAAGCTCTTGATTGCTCTTGGCTTCACATGTAGTCCAATTCAAAGCACACTGTATGTACACAAAGATGGGGCTGATCTTACACGGCTTGTTCTTTATGTGGATGACATCGTCTTGACTAGTTCATGTGATGCAAAACCTGACATACGTATGGCTGATTTGCAGTATCCACCCAACCAAATCCACCCATATATACTTTTAGAACACGGGGGGATATGTGAGGAGAGCTTTCCAAGTGTCCCCCACATGGATGGTAATAAAATAGCATTTTTCCTTCGACATCATATGGAATCACATGGCCTTCATATGGATTCGAAAAGTATATCTCTCAATCTTTTTAAGTTCAGAGGCTTGAGAGGCTTCCCAAAGGGCTAAATACCATATCCTTTCAAAAAAACAATCCTAAGGAAAAAACCTTCAATCAGCAACACATAAATCCAAGGGCTCAATTAGATCTCGAAGGTTATTTCCAACACTTGCAACCCTTAGAATTCATATGTTTAGCTTTGCAAATGCATGTTTTTATACAATATTGTTGGTCAAATAGAAGTAAATCTATGCAGTCAAAGAGTGAGGGGGACCCCAGTCTTTCAATGATTGCCAAAAAACTGTAACTTCTTTCGACCCTAACTTTTCACATGTTTGTGCAACATTGAGGGTTCAACAAAGCGAATCTCTCAACGTCCTTGACCTCCATGGGATCATGGTGGAGCTTAATCTAGTCCGAGAGCTCTTCTAGTTATCATCAATCATGGCGGCTCTCTATTCCCATAAATCAATATGAAGCTTTGACCATGTTGAAATCTCCACAAAGGGTGATCTCCAACAAGAGATGGTCCAAGGATTGCCAAGTAGTCAGTCCCTCAAAGTCTAGATTGGGCATGTGAACTTAAATGATGGTGAACAAGAGAGGGCCTCCAAAGGAGCTAAGGATCGAGAGATGGTTATGATGAACTATAGTCTACACTAGGATTGAGTGTAAGACCAGCTTACAACCATCCAATAACCATGTCGCCCTACCCTTAGGATGAGAGGCAGAGAAACAAATGTGAGAAGGGAAAATCATTTGAAGTCTCTTTCAAAGGTCTTCATCGGTGAGTTTGATCTTTCGAAGAGTAATGAAATTTGGGTTGAATTTTTATCTCAAATTCTTTGTCCAAATATGGCCATCTTCAAGGGATCTAAGAGCCCTTAAACATGGAAGGAGAGGACAATCATTTATGATAACTTGGATCTTTCTGAGTCAGAGTTCTATCCTTCTTTTTCGGGGTATTCTTCTCTTCTGCTTTCTTGGGTGTGGATGGAGTCACGCAAGTGGGATCTCCATCACGAATTTCTTTATGCAAACATTTCTAAGTATGGGACTCTGGAAACAAACTAGGTTTGTCTTTTTGCTGGTGTTGAAGTCACTCTTTTTTCGAGTGGATTATCCTTCAAAGTTGTCTTCCTTGATTGTTGTGTAGTCCTTTAAGGTTACCTCATCATTGAGATCCTCAATTTGGTTCACGTCACTTGGGTGATATAAGAGACTGACCTAAGTCTCGAATTTTTTCGTTTAAGGTTACCTTATCATCGAGATCCTCAATTTCGTTCAGGTTACTTGGGTGATATAAGAGATTGAGCTCATTTCCTAACTTTTGAATTTGGATTTCTAGATTCGTAATAGGGCGGGAGGGGCCCAAGTGGTGAATTTCCCCAATTTGGCAGTGAGCGAGGAAAGAAGAGGTCTGTACGGGTATATTTTTCTATTATGAGAATCAATTCTCAGGGCGTGTTTCCCTCATTGTTGCTCCATTCATTGTCATCAATTCTACTAGATTAGCTTCCGGATCCAGCAAGAAAACAAGTGGTGACGTAAATACACTCCCCATTTTATTAATTAGCAGCATGCGGTTAATCCTAAGAACGTTTTTCGAGTTGAAGTATTCCACCATACACCCTACAACTTTAGGCGTCGGCGATGAAGATTGTTGGTCCGGGATGATGACGACGAACCAGGCGATGAAGCAGACAGTGAAGCGGGCAACTCTACACGACCTCAAATTGATGCAGGCGTGAATTTGGTGCAGATGCTCAACAGCATTAGTAGACTTCAGCAACGACGACGTCAGACTTCATCTTCATTTTGCCTTCCCAATCGTCGTGCTTCATCAGCTCAGCAGCATTAGAAGACTCCAGCAACGACAACGTCAGACTTCATCTTCATTTTGCCTTCCCAACCGACGTGCTTCTTGCTGGCGACTATCCGGGATACCGCCCATCGTGGGGTAGCCAACCCGGGATACCGTCCATCGCGGAGAGAAAAACTGTCTGTCGTGGGGAGAATCCAGTCCATCGCCGGGGAGAAAACCATCCATCGCGGGGGAATCCGTCAATTGTGGTGAAAAAAACCATCCTTCGCGGAGGAAACCGTCAATCGTGGGGAGAAAACCGTCGATCGTGGGGAGAAAACTATCCATCGCGGGGGGCAAACCACCAATCACGAGGTCGTTACATTTGGCACGCCGTCAGTTTCTTGCTTTCTCTCTTGGGGAGCACGCCCCTGTTGGTGTCTTTCCCGGATTCTCTGTTTTGCGCCAGTGCTCTGTCGCCTGCCGCCGCGTGTCAGAATCTTTTTGGGATGGTGGGGTATAGTGATTTTGATGCGACGCGCTGCCCTCAATCTACCTCTTGTTCGTAGCAACCTTCTCCTCCTTTATAAAAAGAAAAGCTCCTTTCCATTGTGGGCTGAGCGTCATTAAAACAAGTTTTCCTTTATTAAGCTTTTCGGAGAACCTTTGGTGGAGTTGAAGTCTTTAATTGCTAAAGTAAATTCTGGAGCCACTGGGCCTGTCTCCTCTCGCGTGTGGAGCAGCTTTAGAAATAAAAAAGGCAAAAGATTTTTGGGATCAAAATATAGAATTTAATTGAACTCGTTTGACTTTTCGTTTCAAGCTTTCGGAGCTCGCAGTGCCCCTCTATTGTCATGGATTTGGCGACCCCCTCCCTTGTGAGAAGTAACCTGGCCCCTCCTCCCGGGGAGACCGATAACCTGGCCTCTTTGTTGGAGGGGGGTTCTTGTGCCGCCCTAGGGGCCTTCGAGAGTGTTGAACCCCCCTTGGTCTCCCTCAGTAGATCCACAATTCTGTCAACTCAGGAGTAGCTCAAGAAAGTTTGCCTCGTCGGCCAAATGTTCGGCCCTAGGCCCCCGCTGGAAACTGTGCGACAGTGGCTCCGCAACGAGTGGTTCCCCCGCGGGCTAGTTGTTTGTAAGTGTCAGTTCTTACCGGCAAGCCACTTGCTGCTAGTCTTTGAAAATGAAGATATGGCGTTTCGAGCCCTTAGTGTCGAAACTTGGCAACTCGGCCGGGCGACCCTGTGCCTTTTCAGATGGTCCCCTGATTTTACTCCCGACAAGTCGAAATCGCTTCGGTACCCTCTTTGGGTTGAGCTCCCTAACCTGCTATACTTCTTGTACAACTTCGTGTGGGACATCGTCTCTCCTATCGGCAAGCCGCTGGATTCACGCGAGGACATTGGTGGTCTCATTTATGAAGGTGCAAGACACTCGTTCAACGCTCGGTGGCACCCTCAAATCTGTGTCGAGGCTGACCTCAGTATGCCACTTCCATCGAAGATCAAGCTGGACTTGGGCGAAGGGGATGTATGGGAGCAAGACATCAGTTACAAAAACCTTCCCAACGCGTGCTTTCGTTGTGGCCAACAAGGGCACAGGATCAAAGATTGCCCTTTGAGACGTAAAAGCAAGCGAAATCAAGAAGCCCCCAAAAATGCTCAAGATGGAGTAGAGGAACTCAAGGGTCCCCTTAATCCAGAAGTTGATGCAGACGGGTTCATCGAAGTCAGAAGAAGAAGGAAAAGAAGCCCTAGGGCAACCTCTGAGCGAAACAACAAGTCAGTCACCCCCTCCAGCAACTTGTATTGCAATCTGGAAAAGGAAATCAATGAGTTTGACTACCCTGGTGGGAACCAACTCGAGGTGGACACCGACGTCAAAGGCCTAGAGATCCCTGACAGTAAAGAAACCTTGCAGGAGGGTTACACTACAAGCAAAGAAGACGGCTTTACCACTAGCAACGAAGATAACATGGATAGTGAAAGCTCCATCATCGGATCGACTATTCCGGAAACGGAGCTGGAATCTGTGCCCTGTTCTTCCCAACAGGAGACATCCCGTAAAGGAAAACAACCTATGGAGTTACCGTGGAAAAGCCCCCACAAGAACCTATTGCTAACTCGGGACCCGATCCGAGCGAAAAAGAAAGATGAACCCAAGAAAAGAAAGGACAAAGCTCCCTCCCGCAAAGAGGGATTACAACGACAATGATCATCATCTCGTTAAATGCTAGAGGGCTAACCGACCCCTCAAGAGCGACCATCATTGGTCAATGGCTTCGCGACATTAGCCTAAACCCAGATTTTATATGTATCCAAGAGATTAAAATTGACGGAGAAGACCTCCAGAAACGGCTTAGACATGTCTCCTCGACCCATGTTTGGATTTCAACGGCGCATCAGCGGGGGTCCGGTGGAACGGTAATCGGTGTTAATCAACGCTGGTTTGAGAAGCTTGAGAACTCCACTGAAGATGATTGCCATCGATGGATTGCTGTTTCTTTCGGTGCTCCCTTATGTTTCACCTTAGTTTCTTTGTATGCCCCTAACGGGGAGCTAGAGAGACTTAACACTTGGGCCTCCTTGGACTCGCTCCCCCACAACGTGCTTATTTGTGGTGACTTCAACATGGTTGAGGACCCTATGGACAGATGGATGGGCAAGGGCAGGGTCATCGATAGTCGGGAGAAAGAAACATGGGACAAAACTAAACTACACTTGGACTTGGTCGAATTCAAAGACTCGAAGGGCTTTTCTTGGTCTAATCTCCAAGCAGGCGAGGACCTGAGGAAAGCTAGACTTGATAGATGCTACATTTCTCAGAGTTTTAATCATCAGTGGGGCCACCCCTCCCTCTCGCAACGCACTAACCTCACCATCTCTGATCACTACCCGATCGTCATCACTTTTCAACCCCCCACCAAGATCCGGAAGGCTCCGTGGTTCCATGCTAGTGTGCACTCCTTCTCTCTCCCCTCCGTCCATCAAGAAATTTCTGATGTGTGGAAGGAGGCATTCGCCTCTGGCTTGTCCCCAGCCAAGTGTTGGAGAAGTACGGTCGATAAGTCACGACAGATCATGATTAGATCCAAGAAGATGCTTGAGATTGTGCGGCGGGCTCGGAGAGAAGCTCTATATCATAGACTCTGGCGGCTCGAGGAGGAAGTGAACAAAGGAAAATCTCAAGCCCAGAAAGGACTTCGAAAGATCAGAGCGATGCTGAGATACGAGGAAGAGATACAAAGGAAAAATTTGCAAATTTTCTTCAAGGAGTGGTGGGCTGGCAAAGCCGAAAAACCCACCAAAGAGATGTGTCGTATCCTCAAAAGGAAACACAACAGAGAATCGATCCCCTTATTGCTAGATGCAAATGGCAATGTATGCAATACGGAAGAAGATAATTTTGGGATCATTGAAGGGCACTTCACGAGACTCCTGGGGACCTCAAACCCCCTCTCCCACCATAGAAGGGACTGTATGGCTGCCATATCTAGGGTTTCCCCCCACAAGATACCACCCAACCTTCACTCTCTGCTTCATGCCTCTATCTCTGAAGCCGAAATCATTGAGGTCATTGATGCCCTCCCCTCAGGTAAAAGCCCGGGACCCGACGGGCTCACTAATGAGTTCTATAAATCCTTCAAGTTGGTGGTTGCCACCCCTCTTCGTTTGGTTTGGCAAGAGGCTCTCAAGTTTGGCGCGCTTCCTTCTTGTCTCAACAATGGCATTATCAAGTTAGTACACAAAAAAGGGGAAAAGAACAGAATAGAGAACTGGCGTCCCATTACAATGCTCCAAACAGGATACAAGATCATCGCCAAAGTCATTGCCAACAGAATCTCTTGCCACTTGAGAGCGTGGTTAAGCGAGGACCAAAAAGGGTTCATCAAAGGCAGGTCAATTTTGGAAACCATTATAGATATCTGGGAAGGTCTTGAATTTGCAAATGAGTCTAAACAAGAAGTTGTTTTCCTCAAGATCGACTTTGATAAAGCCTACAACAGGCTTGAATGGGACTATATTCTACAGTTGCTACAAGATCTTGGGTGTAGTCAGAAATTCACCAAGATGATCGCGACCCTTCTCGGAAACGCATCGACCCAAATTAACATTAATGGAAATCTTTCAAAGGTAATCAAACTTAGAAGATCTATCAGACAAGGGTGCCCATTGGCTCCCCTTCTCTTTGCCATTGCCACAGAAGGGCTTAGCAGGCTGGTGGAGCATCAGGTGGAAGCGGGTAACATTAAAGGCCTTCGTTTGCAGCATGACCACAGTCAGATCACCATGAGACTTTTTGCCGACGATATGAACGCTTTTGTGCACAATGATAGTACCAGCCTTGAGACGTTCTGGAAGTGTCTTGCTACTTTTTGTGAAGCCTCTGGATCCATAATCAACCACTCTAAGACCGCCTTTAGAGCTATTGGTGGGCCACAGCCCGACCTTCTCATTGATCATGGCTGTCAAATCATTCCGCAGGGCCAATTTTTTCGGCTTCTTGGGATTCCCTTGGGGTTTGGCATATCTATGGAACAGCGGTGGAACTGGGTGCTTGCCAAACTCGAAAACAAGCTTAACTATTGGAGAGGTATGCAAATCAATCTTGCTAGTCGTGCTATGGTTATCAACACGTTCCTCTTATCATCTACCATTTATTTCCTTTCTTGTTGGAGACCGAAAGAGCATGATCTGTCCAAACTGGATAGTATTTGTAGAAACTTCCTTTGGACGGGCGACCACAATAGGAGGGGGGTGCCTAAAATCAAATGGTCCATCTGCACCAGCCATAGAGATAGTGGGGGACTTGGTATCTTGGACATTGGGTGCATGGCTAACAAACTGTCGGCCAAATGGATGATTAAGGCTTGGTGCAACGGGGAGGCCTCGTGGGCCAAGCTGATCTTCAGAAACAAAAATGAGTTGGCACTCATGGGATTCCCAAATTGGAAGAATCTTGACATCTTGACCTTGTTGTTTTCCCCGATCCCCGTCTTCCCGAAAGGCTCTAATCTGGTGTGCTCCCTATGGAAGAGTTGGAATAAAGTCAAAAGCTTCACAAGAATAAGTGAAGACTGGAAGTGGGCTGCCGGTATCAGACAAAACGACTCTATCTGGTTTCCGATCCATGGCATCCGGAGTGTGGAATCTTGGAACATTCAAAATGCCAAGAAGCTATGGAACAAAGGCTTCAAAAAATGGAAACATCTCTGGAAACAAGACACCAACCGCTGGATCAACTTTGAGGATATTGATCCTAGCATCAACATTTCGCATGAAGAATGGAACACGCTGCAAAGCAGATGTCTCGCCTGGGACCGACACAAAGTTCGCCTTCTCATGGTACACGACATGTTGAGCTCGCTTGGTCTCAAATGGCACAATGGGAATAGCCTATCAAAAGTCCTGAACATCAAAGAAACGATCGACTATCAGGCTAACCTCAACAAAAAGTGGTGCCTGTCATGGACGCGGCTTCGGTGGGACATGAAGTTCATGGCTATCTGGCACCCCCTCATAGAAATCAAAAAGTCTGTCCTGTTATGGAAAATCCTTCATCATGGAATCTGGACCAATCTTAACGCTAGCAAAATTTGTGGGATCCCTCCCTGGTGCAAACGCTGCCACCGGTCTATCGAAGATGTTTCACACATCTTCTTTACCTGCCCCAACTCCAACAGACTCTGACAGGTGGTTGGAGAGAGAATTAGACTTCAAAAACGTCTCAGCTGGCAGCAAGCCCTGCTGGGAGAAGCGATCGGCTGCTCCGCGTCTCTCTGGAACGCCATCAGAGGGGAGGTCCTATGGAAAATCTGGCGGGAAAGATGTGCTTTCAACTTCGGTGACTCCCCCAAGGAGTGGTCAATTGAGAAATCTCTGTTCCTCCTTGGCAAAAGGATTGTCAACTGTAAAAAATCCCCCCCCCTTTAGGCATCATCAAGTACTCCTTTTCATCGATAACAAGCTTAAACCCAAGTGGGCCCCACATGAGGGTGATGAGAGGGTAATTAACCTTCTTTGTAATTTCATCTAAGCTCTGTAAAAGCTTCCCCTGCTTTGTGGGATTTGGGGGGTCCCGTGGGCACTAGTCCCATTCCCTTGTACTTTTCTTTATTTAATTCAAGTCCGGGAGAGTAGGCTATTGCCGAACTTCCTTGATATTAAAAAAAAAGAACGTTTTCGAGTTTGAAAACGTTTCTTTGGTTTTGTTTTTGCTTTTGCTTTCCGAGCTGTGGCCCAGCCCATCATTATTTAAAGACAAACAATCCTTCGTTGCCCCCATTGAGATTTTCGTAGTTGAAGGAAATGAAGCAGCCTCAAGCAAAGCCATGCATTGCTGCTGCACAGGAGAAGAAGAAGAGGAACCAAAATGCCGCCGACATGTGCGCTCTGATACGTGGCTTGCCAGACGACCTCGTCGTAACAGACATCTTGCCCAGGCTGCCGCCATGGAAGACAGAGCAGCTTCGCTCCGTCAACAGCGCTTGGCGAGACTGGATCCAATGTTCACGTAAGCACTTTGTTCGCGTAAGAGCATCACTCGGCCTCAGTCAACGATGTCTTGTCCTCTTCCACGCGGAGAGAGTGAAGGGACATGCGGAAGACTTGGAAATTATGCTCTTAGATATCACCTCCGGTGCTCAGTACACGGGCATTCCGAAACTGCGTGTAAGACGGGACGCGTATTTCATAGAGGCACATCAAAATAACATCCTGGTCCTCACCAATGTCTTCAGAGATCCATACTCTCCTTGGAAAACCAAACGTTCGTATCTACACACCTTCAACATGCAGGAAAAGCAATGGTACCGATCCATAATCAGAAGCAAAGTTTCGGACATCTGCCGGCCCTCCATCAATGAAATTCACAACTCAAGATGTATTGCTGGTGGATATCTGTATGTTATGTACAACGGGAGACAGGTGAGCCGTCTAAATGTCGATGAATGTTGCTCAACCAGAGCTCGTGCCGCCCAATCTGCTGCTGCTGCTCCATCGATACTTGATTGGGAAAGCCTCCCGTTGCTGACGCAAAATCGCGTGGCGGCCAGCATCAAAGTAGTTGACGAAAAAGTTTATGTTCTCGGAGGATTCTCTTCTTGGGAGGGACTTCGGCTCAGAATATATCTGTCAGGAGAAGTGTTGGACCTACGTGAGAATGTGAGGGAGTGGAAGTATGTTCCGGAATTATACCCTGCGGAGATTCTTGGCGGGGAGTATACTGGCCCGGTTGTACATGTAGTTCAAGGACAACTGTGCGCCCTCTCCAAGGTCAAGCTGAATGAGCCAATCTTTCGTTATGATAGCACGGACAAAGCCTGGAAGCCATGGATTCGTATGGAGGGTCTGTCGAAGGATTTCCATGTCAGAAGGCCTCTTCTCTTCTTCACGAGTCATCATAATGACGACAGGCTGTCCATTCTTCTGGAAGGTAAAGGCGTACATAAAAAATCTGATAAACGTCTGCATTCTGTAACGTATCCCGCTCGCAACAAAGGTGGTGGAACTAGTCATTTGACAGTAGTTCAACAACAATCAGGAAATAGAGTGCAGGCTTCTGATGATGATGATGAGAAGCAGCGTGTATCAATTCTCGCACTCCCTACGAACAAAAGGAAGTTTGTCCACTCGGCATCCGCCGAATCATCACTGCTCACTACGATTCCTAGCAACACCACCAAGAAGAAGAAGACGAAAAGCATGAAGACTGCGCATCCCTTTGCCTCTTACACAACTCGTTTGATTTATCTTTAGGTTATTTTGAGAGTTGTGTTCTTTCATGGAATATTCCCTTTGTTATCGCATTGATGGTACTTCTCCTGGACCCCTGACACAAGCGGACCACTAGTCCCCTTAGCCCCCCCTGTCAAAGTTGCTCCCAGCTACCTTTGACCCCACAATTGAGGACCTTGGTCATTGCTTTCCTTATAATACCTTATATGGTCTGATTCAACCTTCATCCAACATGCAAGTTGGGAATCCCATCAATTGGGTAACACACGATTGGCTTCTCCTCATAATGGAGGCCTTACAAAATGTGCATTA
Source organism: Ceratopteris richardii (assembly GCA_020310875.1). Lineage (NCBI taxonomy): Eukaryota > Viridiplantae > Streptophyta > Polypodiopsida > Polypodiales > Pteridaceae > Ceratopteris > Ceratopteris richardii. The sequence continues at coordinate 59,242,834 of CM035406.1, read as the reverse complement.
GCACATACAATCATGAGGGAAATACATTGATCATATACTAACAACCCCCCTCAATGCTACCGAATGATAAATCAAGTAGCTTCGGTTCTTATGCCCATCTTCAAAGACGCCTATTGAGCAGTTATTTTCCAAGTGCTTTGGTGAAGACATCATCACAATTTGCCTCTACTTAACAATATTATAGCTCCACAACATCATCTTCTATCAGCTTATGAATGTAATGGTACGTTAATTCTATATGCTTAGTGCAAGCATAAAATGTTGGATCTTTGCAATGGCCATAACAGTTTGATTGTCACATTTAAGTATTGTCACCATTGTGATGGAATGACTAGATCAGCAAGAATTCTCCTTAATCAAACTACCTCACGAGGCAAAAGCAAGCTTCTCTGTACTCTATTTCAATGGAGGAGATTGTGAGAAATGGTTGTTTCTTACTTTCCCCAAAGAAAATATTCCTAAATCAAGTGAGAAACAATATCAAAAAATTGATTTCTCGAATCATAACACAATACCCCTGAAGTGTATCACATGTGGTATAAAAACTACCAAAATCCAAGGTTTCTACAATATATCTTGGAATTCACATGCCTACATTATAATGCCTCTCTTTTGGTTTGTTAGAGAACTTGCTCAAACATTTTGAGGTCTGAGGAAGCACACAAACATCACGAGGAAGAAGAAGAATCCTATAGCACAATACAAAATAGAATGTATTATCAAGTTAATGTACAAATTTAAGTGGTCCATTAGGGTTTTAGGCATATATATAAGCCGAGGGAAAAACTTTCTAAAGTGCGAAAAAAGATCTCAGGGGTCCTATGTGTGTTCACACACATTACTAACAAAGTATGTCAAAAAATCCCTCTGCGCGTGATGTGGTGAATGATGGGATGGCAATCATGTATAAGGAAGTGTCTACTATGTGGAAAGAGACAAATTCACAAAAGGAAGTAAGCTGAAAGCTTTGCAAAAAGCTTCTCCCTAGGTAGAGCCTTTGTGAAAAGGTCTACATCATTATCCTATGTGGGCACATAATCCAAACTAATGTCTCCTAGAGAGAACCTCTTCTATGCATGATGATAATGCAACTCAATGTGCTTGTTGTGAGCATCAAACATAGGGTTCCTTGCAAACACCAATGCACACTCTAACTCTTGATGAAGATGGTGGTGGTAGAAGAGTGACCAACGCCCAAATCAAGCAAAAGGCATCTGAGCGACATACACTCAATGGTCATTGTAAAAATTTCCCTATACTCATCCTCACAACTAGAAGTTCCCACAATAGGCTACTTCTTGTCCAAACAAGATATGCATGAGCTATACAGAATGAAGAAAACACCATTGGTGGAAACACAACTATCATAGAAACTAGCCCCATCTGAGTCAAAAAAGCATGTAAATATAGCACGAATGATCCCCACTTGGGATAAAACAATCCAAGTAGCAAGGTACCACTCAAGTAGTGAAAGATGTGCTTAATCCCTTGCCAATTCTTTACACTTGGGCAATGCATAAACCTACTCATCTAGGAGAAAACAAGCTGAATATCATGTAGTGTTATGCATAAATAAAGCAAGCATCCAACATCATGCCTATAGAGAACAACATCAAATGCATTTCCAGCATCATAAAGACTCAACCGTAAACCTGCTTCCATGGGAGTGGCAATAGGTTTGCAATCTTTAAGGCCAAAATGCTATAATAATGTGTCAAAATGTTTTGATTGATAAAAAGTTATTTTTCCATTACGTTGAGTAAAATGAATGTCCAAATAATGATGCAAATGCCCTTAATTTGAAATCTCAAAATAGGCATGCAAATCAGCCTCAAAATTCAGCAATGTGCTTCTCATTAGGACTAATGAGCGGCATGTCATCAACATATACAACAATGATTATAAGTACATCATCTGCAAGCTTAAGATATAAAGTGATCTCAGTTGGACTCTTTGTTACCATCACTACAACATACCAAGGGTATACCGACGTTCGGCATACCGACGATCCGCATCGGCGTGAGTAAGACCTTCAGAACATTTTGGCAAACCGCTTAGCCTCGGAACAACTGCGTCGGTATGACGGTCGGTATGAGCATCGGTAGCTTACTAGAAATTATCGACGCTCATATTGACGCTCATATCAACAGTCAGTTTTAATCGGGCCCGAGACCTAACATTTGACATTTCAGTGTTTTGAACTTAGATCTTGTACTGTCGACTTTGCGCACACGAACAACATATCTCTGTTTGTCACTCTGTCTCTCCCTCTCTCTCTCTCTCCTTCCCTCTCTCTCTCTCTCCCCTCCCTCTCCCTCTCTCTCCCCTCCCTCTCTCTCTCTCTAAGCACACCTCTATCTTTCTAGATCTAGAGTTTTGGTAAGTATATCACACATACTATAGCACTCTTTTTTCTTTTTCTCTCTTTAATTTTGCAAGAGATTTTGGGATCAAGTCTTTGGAAATTCGACGAAGGACAACTTCAAGTGGATTTTGACGACCACAATTCAAACAATTTCATCGATGTAAGTGATTGTTTTGTTTTCGATTGACATAGAGAGAGAGATACATATACATACAAACTCACATATGTATAAAAACATCCATGCATATCCATACACACATACACACATGCATATGCATACACACATGCATATGAATATGCATACACACATGCACCTGCATACACACAATGCATATGCATACACACATACACACATGCATATGCATTCAAACATGCACATGCATACACACATACACACATGCATATGCATTCAAACATGCACATGCATACACACATGCATATGCATATACATGCATATGCATACACACATACACAATGCATATCCATACACACATACACAACGCATATGCATACACACATGCATATGCATACACACATACACAATGCATATGCATACACACATGCATATTCATACACACAATGCATATGCATACACACAATGCATATGCATACAGACATGCATATGCACACACACACATACATGTATATATAAGCATACAAACATGCCTATGCATACAAACATACACAATGCATATGCATACACATATGCATATGCAAACACACACACATGCACATGCATACACACAATGCATATGCATACACACATACACGCATGCATAGGCATACAAAAATGCACATGTATACACACATGCATATGCATACACACATACACAATGCATATACACATGCATAAGCATACACACATGCATATGCATACACACAATGCATATGCATACACACATACACACATGCATATGCAGACAAACATGCACATGCATACACACATGCCTATGCATACACATGCATATGCATACACACATGCATATGCATACAAAAATGCACATGCATACACACGTGCATATGCATACACATACACAATGCATATGCATACACATATGCATATGCATACACACATGCATATGCATACACATAATGCATATGCATACACACATCCACACATGCATATGCATACACACATGCATATGCATACACAGAATGCATATGCATACACACATACACAATGCATATGCATACACACATGCATATGCATACACACAATGCATATGCATACACACATGCATATGCATACAAAAATGCACATGCATACACACATGCATATGCATACACACATACAGAATGCATATGCAAACACACAATGCATATACATACACACAATGCATATGCATACACACATGTATATGCATACACACATACACAATGCATACACACATACACAATGCATATGCATACACACAATGCATATACATACACACATACACACATGCATATGCATACACACATACACACATGCATATCCATACACACACATGCACATGCATACACACATGCATATGCATAGACACAATGCATATGCATTCACACATACACACATGCATATGCATACAAAAATGCACATGCATACACACATGCATATGCATACACACATACACAATGCATATGCATACACACATGCATATGCATACACACATGCATATGCATACACAATGCATATGCGTACACACATGCATATGCATACACACATACACAATGCATATGCATACACACATACACACATGCATATGCATACAAACATGCACATGCATACACACATGCATATGCATACACACATGCATATGCATACACACATGCATATGCATACACACATGCATATGCATACACACATGCATATGCATCCACATGCATATGCATACACACAATGCATATGCATACACACAATGCATATGCATTCACACATACACACATGCATATGCATACAAAAATGCACATGCATACACACATGCATATGCATACACACATACACAATGCATATGCATACACACATGCATATGCATACACACATACACAATGCATATGCGTACACACATGCATATGCATACACACATACACAATGCATATGCATACACACATACACACATGCATATGCATACAAACATGCACATGCATACACACATGCACATGCATACACACATGCATATGCATACACATGCATATGCATACACATGCATATGCATACACACATACACAATGCATATGCATACACACATGCATGTATATATATGCATACACATGCATATGCATACACATGCATATGCATACACATGCATATGCATACACATGCATATGCATACACATGCATATGCATACACATGCATATGCATACACACATACACAATGCATATGCATACACACATGCATATGCATACACACACATGCACATGCATACACACATGCATGTGCATACACACAATGCATATGCATACACACATACACACATGCATATGCATACACACATGCACATGCGTACACACATGCATATGCATACACACATTGTAGAGGAGGTATTGGGGTATCTACTTTTAACAAGAGCAAAAAATATGCACTTCCAGTACTTCGTCTACTCAAGGGAGGTCCTCCTTAGGGAAGTATACCCTTTAACATTTCTGTGAGCAGGCAAATCGCAATAATTGTACAGTAAATTTAGATGTTCAGAGAGAAGATCAATGACAATGGCAATAGTAAAGGACGAAACCACTCCTTAGTCCACACAAATGATTACAATATAGGAAAAAGAAATGCTCAAAAGTTGATGCTCTGTGCTAACATGCCACTCGGAACTAAGCAGCATCAATACAAGAGATTCATCCAATCCGTACAATGAACACAACTAGATGCAGACCGGGACTGATCAGTAGAAAGTGTGAAGACTTGCTCCAAGGGGAAGAGCGCAAAAATACCACTAACTCCAAAAATACTACTGACTCACAATGAATGACAAATCCAAGCAACTTCCTTCAGACTATAGTGCTATTAGCCCTCCACTAGGAATCCCACGCTCTGTATCCTCACAATAGAGTGATTTCCTACAGTAGGCTTGTAGCCGAAGAGTGCAAAGAGAGGAACCCCTGTACGTACGTATGTATATGTGTATCTGTATCCCAAATGAACACAAGTCCATTGCTTTTATAGGCTCCAATAGGCCAAGAGGGCCTTGCCGACTCCTCACGTCCATTGATTATGTGCCAATTGATTGCCCAAAATTGGAGGGGTAGATCAAATATGCTAGTAGATTTGAATTGGATCCTCAAAAATAGGCAGTCGTCATGAACGCTTGCTGGCAACAGACATTTCTCCACTTTCACTTTTACGACTTACACTTTTACTGCCACTTTTGCATGTAAGTTGAGATCCTCATTTACATGCCGCCTATGATATTTGAATAACTCTCAGAAGCACATCCTTCACAAAATTCTTGTAATCGCTTTTGACCTTCACCTATTGAGGGTGATAGATGGTGATGTGGATGGAGGGATGGTGGGATGGAGAGTTGATTCTAACTCCACCAATCTAAGAGCCTAATGGATTCCTTAATTGGAAGAGTCATTTTCTTCATACTTGAAAAGCACCAACGTAACAATCATCAAAAGATCAAGAACTTTTGCCAAGGGGATGATTAGGGAGCTGATTTATGTCTTTGAATATCTGACACGTGAGGAGCCAATTGAATTCTTTGGGATAGTCATCTAAATTTTATCAAGCATGGATGTGGAGAGAGGATGGGAGTGGAGGTAGTGGATATGGAGGGGGGAAAGAAGGAGGTGGGTGTGGGGGAAAAGATGAGGGGGTGGTGGAGATGGTGATGGGGGTGGGTGTGGGGGTTGTGGGGAAAAAGATGAGGGGGTGGAGGGGGTGGTGGAGATGGTGGTGGGGGTGGGTGTGGAGGTTGCCGGGAAAAAGATGAGGGGGATGGAGAGGGACAGTGGAGATGGTGGTGGAGGTGGGTGTGGGGGTTGTGGGGGAAAAGATGTGGGGTTTGTAAGCTGTCGGATTGGCATTTTGTATTTTCAAAATTCCTATAGTTTCATATTCCGCACGAACCGAACTTCAAACCTGTTTTGCGACATTGCTCAAAGATTTCCTTGAGATTTTCCAAATGATCATGGAAATCTTGAACTGTTGCTCTTCTATCTGTGCCTGAAAACACTAAAAATTTATCCATGAAAATGCAAAGAAAGGTTGTTAACCACTTGCCCAATATCAGATACATTGTTCTATTAAATGAAGCTGGTGCATTCTTCAAGCCAAAAGCCATGCGAGTATAGACATAAGTGCCCCATGCAGTAACAAAGGTTGTTTTGTCCTTATCATCAGGATGGATCACTATCTCATTGTAGCCACTAAAACCATCCAAGAGGCTATACAAAGTGTGACCGGCTAGTTCCTCAAGTACTTACTCTGTAAAGGGCTGAGGAAATCCATCTTGAACAATCACCTTATTTAAGGCACGAAAATCAACGCAAACTCTTATTTTTCCACTATTTTTCTTGGGTACAATAACCATAGAAGAAAACCACCTGGAATGTTCTACTGGAACAATTATACCTGCTTCTTCTAGTTTTGTAATGTCCAACTTTACCGCCCCTGCATACTTTGGATTGAGTCGATACGGCCTACTTCTTAGACGCGCGGCTCCCTCAACTACGGGTATTCTATGTAATCCAAGATCCTCTGGTATCCCTGTACCATGCGAGGACATTTTTGTAAGCAAAAAGTAAAGAAGTTACCTTCTCCAGCAAAGGAGGATAATGCCATAGCGAAGAGGCCAAGTGGACTACTTGAGGATTCTCTTCATCCCCTAAATTTACTTCTTGAACCAGTGTTTTAGGACTCATCTTACTTGAGAAATCATCTCCACTGTATGCAGGAGTGGAATTTAGCTTATATTCTGCAATATGTTCTCTAGTCCATCCTTGAGGTATATCCGAAAAGGGGAGATCTTCTCTGCATTTAGGCTCATAACTTTCCTTTTCTAAAACTTCTATAGTTTCTGCCCCTACAATGTTTGTATTCTCTTGCAAACTCTTATTCTCCAAATCCCTGGGAACTTCATGGCCTTTTCCTGCAACTCCTTCATCTGCAACTTCTTCCTCTATTTCATTGATTTCAACTGCGCAACACTCTAAACTTCCCATCATCCAATTCAAAAATGTATCTTCTTCTTGGGGTAGAGAGGGCATTACCTAAGTGTCCACAGTATACCCAGTAGTTTTTCCTGAGTCAAATCCTTCTTCCAAATGTAGTTGCAGTTGGCTATTGGTTCTTGTTGAAATCCACAGTTTGTTTTTCCTCCAATCTTGCAAAGCTTTTGCTTGCCTATACCAAGGCCTCCTCAGGAGTAAAGGGTAAGAAGTCTCCTGTGGAAGTGCAATAACAACAAAATCTAGAACAAAGTGACAACCCTGTACTATCATCACTACCTTTTCAATAATGCAAATTGGCGCAACTCGATGTTGATCTGCTAGAGTAACTGTGAATGGTGCTATCTTGGTGGGGTTCAAATTCAATTTCCTCATTGTGAAATATGGCATCAAATTAATGCGAGAGCCTCCATCTATAATCACACCTTTGAGAGCTTCATCCTTTATAAGAACAGATAGCCTTGAGCTTTGGTAGTCTGCCAGGGGTGCAGGGGAAAAATCAACCATGAAACCATCTATGCTAGGTGGTTGGCTCAAGTAAGCAGAGTGTACAATCTTTAAAAGGTCACTTCTTATTTTTGAATCCATTTTTATGAGTTCGTATAGACTCACCTTGTGATGAATACCTTTCAACGTCTGCTCAATGTTTACCTCATGTGTGTCTTCTTGTAGACTTGTTGGTTGATCCTTTAGTGAAGTAGCCATCCTTTCATAAGCTCCTTCAATATTTTCTTGGTCCTTCCACCCAACCTTCTTTTCCTCCTCTTTATCCTAAAGGCCCTCTTGTTCCTCTCTACGGGTTGCTCCCACTTGTCTCGCTCTAGTCATCATGGGTATTGAAGAAGATGAAACAGCATAAGACTGAGTGCTCATACCTTCTTCTTGTGGAGAGACTGCAATCATATGGATTGGAGCAAGACAGCTTCTTGGGCAATCTTTGGTGTAGTGATCCATAGCCTCTGGACAATGCTGACAAGGAGGTGCATCTTCTGGAAGGGAACACCTATTTTGCATATGGCCATACTCACCACAACGATAACACATCAATGGCCTATTATATCTAGGCTTTGTTGTACGATTCTCCTCTCTATTAGGTGCATTTAAAGTACTATCATAATATGAATCCAAAGCTTGAGAGTTACCTCGTTGCTGTGTACCCTTGAGGTAGGAACAGTCTCTAGCTTCATGGCCATCCTTTCCACAAAGATGACAGCTTACCTTGTTAGGACAATTAGCATTGGAATGTCCATTGTTGTTACATATTGTGCACCAAATCTACCTTCTTATATCCTGAGCCATAAATCTTCTTACTCACGACGAAGTTGGGTTGCTTCATCATTAGTGCGACGCACTGGTGGCAAGACCTTCTCTTCTTGTTGATTTTGTTGCATTCTCAATGCCTCTAGTTCCTTCCTCAGTTGCCGAATTGGGTCTAGTTCTGCAGCATAATTCGGTTGTGTATCCTCTTCAAAATGTTGCCTAGCTTCTTCAATGTGTGATGCTGCTGCAACAAAATCATTGAGGGTTGCATCCAATCTAAGAGACTCATGTAACTTCTGCTGAGATGACCTGGGAAGAAATCACCCAAGAAATCAAGAAATCACCTGGAGCATGTGGAGAACGTGAAACAAGTGCCTTTGTACTAGTGTGAAGTTCATGAAAGGATTCACCTGGACTCAGCCTTAAGTTCTCTAGCTGATCTAGAGCTCTTTCGGAGGAGTCACTTGGTCGAAATGTCTGTGAGAACGCCGTCTTCAAAGCCTCCCATGTAGCAAAATGGCCATCTGCATATTGACTGTACCATTTATCTGCAAGGCCTTCCAATGTGGATGGGAAGAGTACGAGCATTGCATCCTCTCTATTCTGCAAACCTCGTCCATGGCATAAGAAGATGAACCTCCTCACATGATGATCAGCATCCTCATAAGCTAGTCCCTTGAAAGTAGGGAACTTGATATTGAGTCTGGAGAGTAAATGAGAGAGATCCTTCATTTGCACTGGTGTTTCTTCTGATGTATCCGAGGAGAAGTCTAATGTTCTCCTATGCTTCTCCTTTGACAGTGGTGTCACACCCAAATCAATAGATAAGTTCAAGGATTGTAGAGGGGAGGTAGGTTCACTAGTCGAAGATATAGCTGACTTGTTAAGGCTGCTTTGTACACGAAGAGCTCCTTATCTGCTCACATATGGGTCATGTATCTACTTGCAAAATGCAATAGGGCAAAGAATACTAAAAAAAGGACTATTTACTATGCTCAGGGCCTCTCATAGAAATGCAAGTGTCCCACCAGGCATGCCAAACTGTAGAGGACATACGGGGGGATCTACTTTTAACTAGACTAAAAATATGCACTTCCAGTACTTCATCTACTCAAGGGAGAGCGCAAAAACACCACTAACTCCAAAAATACTACTGACTCACAATGAATGACAAATCCAAGCAACTTCCTTCAGACTATAGTGCTATTAGCCCTCCACTAGGAAGCCCACGCTCTGTATCCTCACAATAGAGTGACTTCCTACAGTAGGCTTGTAGCCACAGAGTGCAAAGAGAGGAACCCCTGTACGTACGTATGTATATGTGTATCTGTATCTCAAATGAACACAAGTCCATTGCTTTTATAGGCTCCAATAGGCCAAGAGGGCCTTGTTGATTCCTCACTTCCATTGATTATGTGCCAGTTGATTGCCCAAAATTGGAGGGGTAGATCAAATATGCCACTAGATTTGAATTGGATCCTCAAAAATAGGCAGTAGTCATGAACGCTTGGTGGCAACAAACATTTATCCACTTTCACTTTTACCACTTAAACTTTTACTGCCACTTTTGCATGTAAGTTGAGATCCTCATTTACATGCCGCCTATGATATTTGAATGACTCTCAGAAGCACATCCTTCACAAAATTCTTGTAATCGCTTTTGACCTTCACCTATTGAGGGTGATAGATGGTGATGTGGATGGAGGGATGGTGGGATGGAGAGTTGATTCTAACTCCACCAATCTAAGAGCCTAATGGATTCCTTAATTGGAAGAGTCATTTTCTTCATACTTGAAAAGCACCAACGTAACAATCATCAAAAGATCAAGAACTTTTGCCAAAGGGATGATCAAGGAGCTGATTTATGTCTTTGAATATCTGACACCTGAGGAGCCAATTGAATTCTTTGGGATAGTCATCTAAATTTTATCAAGCATGGATGTGGAGAGAGGATGGGAGCAGAGGTAGTGGATATGGAGGGGGGAAAGAAGGAGGTGGGTGTGGGGGCTGTGGGGGAAAAGATGAGGGGGTGGTTGAGATGGTGGTGGGGGTGGGTGTGGGGGTTGTGGGGGAAAAGATGAGGGGGTGGAGGGGGTGGTGGGGGTGGGTGTGGAGCTTGCCAGAAAAAAGATGAGAGGGATGGAGGGGGACGGTGGAGATGGTGGTGGAGGTGGGTGTGGGGTTGTGGGGGAAAAGATGTGGGGTTTGTAAGCTGCCGGATTGGCATTTTGTATTTTCAAAATTCTTATAGTTTCATATTCCACACGAACCGAAAGGTCGTATGAAGAGATGTATCGACTTATCAACTAATGAAAAGACATTGCGTTGCACTCGAGTAATGACAAGCGGGATCGCCAGACTGTGTGTCTCGGCGATTGCGGTCTGTGGAGAAGCCGTAGTGCAGTGTTCGAGAAGTCTGAGCATTGTCGTCCTTACTTTTGTTTAATTTCATTAATTTGTGATTAACACATAAGGTTCTGTTGTCGATATTCGTCTGTGTAACGGTAATCAGCAATTGCTACGTGATGCACTGTGAATAGTATTAATTTGAGTATGAACAGTAATCAGTGAAAGGACTAACCAGAGGCTTGTTAGTAATTCGGATTGAACAGAGTTTTGAATATTAATGTACTGTGGTTAGATAAGTCAACTGGGAAAACCAAGTTACAGGGCCTCTGATTTATCAGACCCCTACCACTCCCAAGAACCCGATAAAAACTTAAAATGCTTGTAATGTAAAAGAGCATTTTAACATTGGCGCCGTCTATGGGAAAGTGGCACTCTGAATAATCAGTAAGGTGGAGTAGTATGCAAGTGGTGCCGACGTGATATATGCCGGTTACTCGGTCCAGCGAGTTGTATCCAAAGTACAGGAAGGAACAGAGTCTATTAGTAGCGATTTCGGTAAAATTCAGGTGATACAGGAGGAAATTCTGGAAAATTCGGGTGTAATTTCGGTGGAGTCTGCAAAAGGTACAGTATCTTTGGAGTGTAGAAGGACACAGTGCATAGTTGACCCGACACTGTCTGGTAAGGATTCGAACTCCTTCGAGAATAAAGTGGTGAAAGAATACCTTGTTTTGGGGAAAGTTCGACCAAAGAGATCATTGCCGGTGAAAGAATACCTTGTTTTGGGGAAAGTTCGACAAATTCCGACGGCAGTTCGGTCCCAGTTGCAGGGAATTTACAGTTTTTCGGTGACAGTGTGCTACTCCCTGGTGAATCTTCATTTCGGACACCACTGTTCAGGGCAAATTTCCCTACCAGGGATATCCAAGCTGAGGATAGGCTCTTCGATTTGGAGATCCGTAAGAGATTAAACGCTATTTTCAAGCTGGAAAGTGAGCACTCTGACCATACAGACTCCGAAGGACCAGAAACACCTCCTCAGAACTCAAGAGACAACCACGGTACCACAGCTAGCACCATGAGTGGTCAACAACAGCAGCAACAGCAACAACAACAACAGCAGCAACAGCAACAGCCCCTTCCATTACAACCAGTTCCAGTAGGGGTAACTTACACAAAGTTCGATGGATTTCCAGGTGACGACCGTGATGCCCATGTGCGTACTTTTGAGATAAGGTATGCCGTGCTAAACCATCCACTCGATCCGGCATACAAGGCCATCGTATTCCAGTCTACATTAGTCAATGAAGCAACGAGATGGTTAACAAACTATGATTTCAATCATTTCGTTACCTATGAGGCAGTAAGAGATGCATTATAGCGGTTCCAGTTGAAAAAAAACCCTGCCGAAATCTTCGGCTATCTACAGAACAATCGACAGAAGTTGCACCAGACTCTTCAGGAATACGCCACATTATTTAGAACTCATTTAAGACAACTGCGTCCGGCGCATGCTAACCTGCCGGATGATGTGATAACCCAATGGTTCATTAATGGTTTGACCCCACAGCTAAGACAAATCATGATTATCTACTGTGTAGGTGCTATGACACTAGATGCTGTTATCGCGATGGCCCTACAACTAGAGCATAGGGTTGGAGGATTCACCGAAGACTTAGAGTGGCTAAAGGCCAGTAAAAACGTTACAGATGATCCGGTTTAACAGATGTATCGCACTAAGTGCAAAAATCCCGAGCACACCAGTGCCACCTGTGCCCTTAATCAGATGTATTGCACCATCTGCAATATCATCGGACACTCAACCGAAAATTGTGTGTATAATGCCAAAGTGCAGGGACGAGCAGCTCTAAATGCCATCATACAAGAACCAGGTCAACCCGCAACCCACTATGTACCATCGGAGATGCGAAATAATCAATCGCAAGGATACCGAAATTACCGGGGACTGCGGAATACCAACTTCAATACAAATCGATGGCAGGCCAGTACATCAGCGGAGAATACTTCTCTGCCTCCACCACGATGTCACTTTTGCGGTGAGCTTGGCCACATCCGGAGATTCTGCAAGGATGCAACCGAATAGGACCAGTGAAAGAACGAGCGTCAAAATCCGATGACCAACATGGTCTATATCTCACCAGTAGAATCGCAAGCAGCAGTGGTCCAGACAAGATCCAGTAAGCAGTTGCAACCCGCAACTGACGTTTTTGAACCTGGCATCCGTGAACAACATCGAATGTATACTAAAGCCAGCCAATGGACCGCCAAAGAGCCTACCGTGTTCCCCGATCCAATTCCGGTGACATAGATCCCCCTGCCAAATGGGAAAGCAGATAAACAAGACTCTACTGTAGTAACAAGAGAATCATCATCGGAACTAGTGAAGAGTGCGATGCCAACAGACCAGGTATGGGATATTCTCTCGAAGGCTTCAATTACACTTCCTTTGGGGCAATTACTCACCTTGGTGCCCGGAGTTAGGCAAGAATTCCAGCAACAGGTCAGTCCTGAATCTCCCAGTACTCCGGCGACCGCAACAATACAACCGGAAACTGACTCTACGGTGGATCATTCTATCCCTTTAATCACTGTGTGGCATAAAAATCACAAGATTAGGCAAGTGCTAATTGATGGTGATTCCGGTGTGAACATAGCAACTGCACCTCTCTACAAGAAGTTAGGGTGGACCCTAATTGAGCCCGTTCAATTCTTTGTCAGAATGGCAGATCAATCCCGAGTCCATCCAATGGGATTAGTCCGGAATATCCCGATTACTTTACAGGGTACAACATTCAAAATGACTTTTGTAGTCTTAGAACTCCCATAATCCAGCCTCGACTATAATCTTCTATTCGGTCGACCATGGTTGAAACAGGCTAAAGTTATACAGGATTGGTTAGCGCAGGAATTGACTTTCAAAGACTACCACCATAAATATGTTCTCAAACTAGATGCCATTCAACCTTGTGAGCTTCATGTCAGGCCCTATGTAGTAGAGCTGGTCCACATGTTGGATGGCTTATCTGATGACGAAGAAGAGGCATTTTTGATGAACAATAAAGATCTGATTTCCTTAGGTACTATAGATCTTCAATCTCTCGTAGACAACTGGAGTCCGGCAGCCTGTACGGTTGTTCCCATGACCAGAGACATAGATGTAGATGATATTGTTGCTATGGATGAAGCCACTCTGCAACAACTTTTATAGTCAGCCGACGATCCGGGGAAACCTCGAGAATTCTATGTCCCAGAAGACCAGTTAGTAACCTATAATTTGGGTGATGAAAGCAACCTGTGTCCTGTTAAAATTAAGGCAGGCTTGTCCGAGGCATTTCAAGAAGATTTGATCCGACTCCAGCGAGAATTTTTTGATGTTTTTGTGTGGGATTACCGGGATATTAAGGGTCTTGATCCACGCATCTATAAACATCGAGTCGTGCTTAAGCCGGAAGCGAAGCCAATTAAACAATCGAGTTACCGCATGAATCCCAATTATGCAGCACAAGGTCAAAGCAGAGCTCGATAGGTTATTGAAGGTGGGATTCATCGTACCAATAGAACACGCTGAATGGATATCTCCAATCCTAATTGTTCTTAAGAAAAATAAGCAGCTACGAATCTGTGGGGATTACCGAAAATTGAATGCGGCCATGGTACCTGATCCGTTTCCTCTTCCCTTTCTTGACTCAATGCTTGGTAGAGTGGTCGGGCATGAGATGTACTTCTTTTTGGATGGCTATAGTGGTTATAACCATGTCAGAATGGCTGAACAAGACATAGCAAAAACAGCTTTCATTACAAACTGGGGTGTTTTTGCGTGTACGGTCATGTGGTTTGGGTTACAGAATGCTCCCAGCACATTTCAACATTGTATGCAGGAAGTTTTCTCACCCTACCTAACCACTTTTATGCAAGTCTATTTAGATGAATTCTCCTTATTCGGCAAGATTGCGGCGCACCTATATCATTTACGGTGCTATTTTGAGAAATGTCGTGAATACCGACTCTGCCTGAACCCGACAAAATCTGTTTTTGCGGTGTCTTGTGGTAAACTCCTTGGACATATCATATCGGCACAAGGTATCCAAGTTGATCCAGACAAAGTCGCAGCTGTGTTGGAAGCACCCATTCCTACAACGCCGAAAAAGGTTATGCGCTTCTTGGGTCGAATCCGGTGGCACAACAGGCATCTACGGTGGCTCGCCCATTTAGCAACACCACTCAATCGGCTAATGAATAGTACTCCACGACAGTTCCAATGGACTCCAGAATGCCAAGCTGCATTTGATCGTCTAAAAGGATTATTGATGTAGGCTCCCATTTTGCCACCTCCTGATTGGGAACGCCCATTCCATGTCTTTGTAGATGCATCGGATATAGCCATTGGCAATGTTTTAATGCAGCAAACGGACAAATGGTTTTGGCTTGTTTACTATGCAAGTCGCCGACTCGCTCCGACAAAAAGGAATTATTCTATCACTGAATGAGAATGCCTCGGGTTGGTATATTCAGTAAAGAAATTCAGGCACTATTTGCTAGGCCGCAAATTTACCTTTCATGTGGATCATACTGCACTTGTATATGTGGTCCGGCAGCAACATTTAGGTGGTCGCTTGGCTCGTTGGGTCTTATTGCTACAAGAATTCGACTACAAAGTGATTCATCGACCAGGGTCAGCCCATGCCTTAGGAGACTTTCTCTCTCGGTTGGATTCTGGCGAAGCTCCGGTGGGTGTTGACGATACCACACCAGCAATTTACGCTGCTGAATCAGCTTGTGACGAATCTATCAACCATCCTGTGCCGTCTTCCTATTATGATACGTTGTTAACTTTCCTTACTAATGGATGTCTTCCTCTTAATACACCTCCTGCTATGCGACAGAAGATTGCAGTTTATAGTGGCAGATTCAGGTTGCTGGTAGGACAATTATACTATATGGATCACACGGGTGTCTTGCTTCACTGCATTCCACCACATGAAGCAAATTCAGTCATCACTATGGCACATTCGATACCCTGCGGTGGACATTTTGCAGAAGATCTCACTCATCGGAAGATTTTGCAAAGCGGGCTTTGGTGGCCAACCATGTATAAAGACGTACTTCAGTTCTTACAGCACTACGATAGTTGTGAACGGGCTGGCCAACCACTACAAACACACTTTTTTC
Source organism: Ceratopteris richardii (assembly GCA_020310875.1). Classification (NCBI taxonomy): domain Eukaryota; kingdom Viridiplantae; phylum Streptophyta; class Polypodiopsida; order Polypodiales; family Pteridaceae; genus Ceratopteris; species Ceratopteris richardii. Next base: position 59,226,514 of record CM035406.1, on the reverse strand, counting down.
CTCTGCAACCTGTATTACCTTTGGAACCTTTTCAGAAGTGGGGCCTTGATTTTATTGGACCTATCACACCGCCAGCGACCCTTAGCAATAATCGTTACATTTTGACCTGTACAGATTACGCTACCAGATGGGCAGAAGCTTGGGCCTTACGGTCCGCTACAACTGTTTTGGTGGCAAAATGCCTGATGAAGGATGTTTTTCCGCGTTATGGATTACCTCTAGAACTTATGACAGATCAAGGAACACACTTTGCTAATATTTTAATGCAAGTACTAACGCATAATTTTCAAATTCTGCATAAATTGAGTTCCCCATACTATCCTCGTGCTAATGACTTAGTTGAAAGTACCAACAAGACGATGTTGACTATGCTTTGCAAATTGATAGTGGAATCACCAGAAAGATGGGATCAATTACTACCTGCAGTCTTATGGGCATATTGGACTACATACAAAGTTGCAACCGGACTAACTCCTTTCAAGCTTGCTTATGGGTTGGAAGCAATCGCGTATATGGACATGGTCCTGCCAAGCTTACGCGTGGCCATAACTCAGAAGCTGTTACCCGAAGACTCTTTGTCATTTCGGTTGGAAGCACTCAGAGACTTGGATGAACATCATTGGGAAGCTTTCTCACTCTTGAAGAAGTTCAGTTACGGCAAGCCTGAACTCATGATCGTTTCCTCAAGACTCTTGTGTTTACGGTGGGCCAACTTGTGCTGTTTTATAATGCAAAATCAAATCGTTGTGCTCGGAAATTTAAATTACGGTGGTTTGGTCCTTACCGGATTAGTGAGCAAGTGGGACTATATACTTTTCGGTTGACTACCTTGACCAGAGTTCCTCTTCCTAAAAAGATCAATGGTTCAAAATTGCGGCCGTATCACCAAGCGCCTAATTCTCACTGACGTGTTCTTCGTTTTTTTTTCACGCGTGCCACTTATTTTCTTTTTTATTTTTTCTCCGTGTTAGTTGAATAAGACCGTAAGCTCCTCGTTTTGATACATAATCATAATTGATTGCCGCCTTGTGTTATTGCTTCTGTTCATGCATGCCTGTCGTAATTATGGAGGTTATCATCTCAACATCGCGAGATAATTAAGAATTTTCGATCCCTTCCCGTTGTCGAGTGTCTACTTAATCCTCTTCGTTTCCCTATTAATCGCTATCGTGTCTGTGTGTTTTAGCGTTGTGTTTCCTGTGTTTGCCGTGTTTTTGTGTTCTTGTGATTTTGAGTGCGCATCATGGAAGCTTTAGCTAATTTTGCTACCTTCCCTGACGGACTCCCTCATGACGTGAGTGAGTTCTAGCATATTTGCGGCCTGTCGAACTTCACTGAATTGCCTTGGCATTCAGTGGAGTGTCACCCTTATTATGCACAGATTATTGTTGCCATCGTTGCCACTCCTGCTACCGAGCAGAGTTGGCCGATTACATGTTTATCATCTCGCATCATAATCACATTAGCATCATTCACTCCAGCATTCTGTTTGCCCATAGAAGCCCTGGAGAATGGTCCTCTCCTTCCTATTGCTACTATGATAGAATTATTCCCACGGGACTCATCGAATGAGTATGCCATCTTGTCTCGCCCTGATCCATATCAAAACGCATTACAATTCTTACTTTCCATATTGAATTTACAGAAACGTACTTATGGGATTTCACGCCCGTTTTATTCGATGATTGACATGGCTTCTCGTGAGCCTATTAATTTTGCCTCGTTTTATTTCCGACGCATTCACCGTGAATGCCTTACGGTTATTAAGCATGTTAACAAGGGAGAGCTTCCGCATTCGCGTTTACCACATATACTTACCTTTCTGTTTCCATCCATTCAAGCCGCACAACCCCCGCCAAGAGCTCCAATTTTGTATCATGAAGAGTTTGCCCAAGTGCTCGAAGATACAGAAGAAGATGATGAAGATCTCTTCCAACTCCTTCGCTAGAAACACACACGGATAAGCCCTTCTGAGAGTCAAGTACAAGGCTCCACCGCAGGACATGAGGAAGAGGTTTTCCATGACACTACCACTTCAATCCATGTGGAATCTTCTAGTCCATCTTCTCCGAATAAGCCGCAGGAATTCGAAAGGAAAGAGATGCTTAGTACCAGACCATTCAATATCAGTCTCAGGAGTTAGAGAGAAGAGAGAAACAGTTAGGTGTTCAAGCAGAACGTTTATCCAGAATTGACAAACAGGTTGAAGACATGAAATTGAGTCGTGATGCCACCCTTGCAAATGATTTCTACCTGCAAGAGGCCTTTTTGCAGACACAGGCTGAAATATTAATGAGTCAAGTAATTACCGCAAGCTCTATTTGTACTGACACACAGTTAGTCGAACCAGACACTCTAAAATTGATGTTGGATTCTCTGAAGCAGAAAATTTACCAAACTTTTAAATTAGCTCACGCCATGTATCTACAGGTTATAGTAGATGAACCCTAAATTTTGTTTCCATTGCGGGTTCAAGTCCACCGTGCGTGCCAGTGTAAGCCGCGAGATTGGCATTTTGTATTTTCAAAATTCCTATAGTTTCATATTCCCCACGAACCGAAAGGTCGTGTGAAGAGATGTATCGACTTATCAACTAATAAAAAGACATTGCGGTGATGCTCCGGTAACGAAAAGCGGGATCGCCAGACTGCCTGTATGGGCGATTGCGGTCTGTGGAGAAGCCGTAGTGTAGTGTTCGAGAACTCTGAGTATTGTCGTCCTTACCTTTGTTTAATTTCATTAATTTGTGATTAACACACAAGGTTCTATTGTCGATATTCGTCTATGCGACGGTAATCAGCAATTGCTACGTGACGCACTGTGAACAGTATTAATCTGAGTATGAACACTAATCGGTGAAAGGACTAACCAGAGTCTTGTCAGTAATTCGGATTGAACAGAGTTTTGAATGTTAATGTACTGCGGTTAGATAAGTTAATTGGGAAAATCAAGTTACAGGGCCTCTGATTTATCAGACCCCTACCACTCCCAAGAACCCGAAAAAAACTTAAAATGCCTGTAATGTAAAAGAGCATTTTAACAGGTTGGAGGGGGTGGTGGAGATTGTGGTGGGGGTGGGTGTGGGGTTGTGGGGGAAAAGATGAGGGGGATGGAGGGGGACAGTGGAGACGGTGGTGGAGGTGGGTGTGGGGGTTGTGGGGGAAAAGATGAGGGGGTGGTGGGGGTGGTGGACATGGTGGTGGGGGTGGGTGTGGGGGTTGTGGGGAAAAAGATGAGGGGGTGTAGGGGGTGGTGGAGATGTTGGTGGGGGTGGATGTGGGGGTTGTGGGGAAAACGATGAGGGGGATGGAGGGGGACGGTGGAGATGGTGGTGTGGGTGGGTGTGGGGGTTGTGGGGGAAAAGATGAGGGAGTGGAGGGGGTGGTGTAGATGGTGGTGGGGGTGGATGTGAGGGTTGTGGGGGAAAAGATGAGGGAGTGGAGGGGGTGGTGGAGATGGGTCTGGGGGTGGGTGGTGCAGATGGTGGTCAGGGTGAAACTCTAATGACCAGTTAGGAACACTCAAAAGTGGAGCAGTACATAGCCTCAATTTTAGTTCACAAAATGCTTTCTCAGCTTTAGGACTCCATGAAAAAGGGATCTTTTTACTGGTAAGCCTTGATAAGGGCTTAGCTATTTTTGAATACATTCGTATAAATCTTCTATGGTATCTTGCATGGCCCAAAAAACTTTGAACTTCCTTTGGGCTTTGTGGAATAGGCATGGAAAGAATAGCAGTAACCTTTGCAAGGTCAACGGTTATCCCTTCAACAGACACTATGTGACCAAGAAGAGTGCCCTTGGTGACCGAAAAATGACATTTAGCAGGATTTAACTTCAAACCTGTTTTGCGACATTGCTCAAAGATTTCCTTTAGATTTTCCAAATGATCATGGAAATCTTGAACTGTTGCTCTTCTATCTGTGCTTGAAAACGCTAAAAATTCATCCATGAAAATGCAAAGAAAGGTTGTTAACCACTTGCCCAATATCAGATACATTGTTCTATTAAATGAAGCTGGTGCATTCTTCAAGCCAAAAGCCATGCGAGTATAGACATAAGTGCCCCATGGAGTAACAAAGGTTGTTTTGTCCCTATCATCAGGATGGATCACTATCTGATTGTAGCCACTAAAACCATCCAAGAGGCTATACAAAGTGTGAGCGGCTAGTTCCTCAAGTACTTGCTCTGTAAAGGGCTGAGGAAATCCATCTTGAACAATCACCTTATTTAAGGCACGAAAATCAACGCAAACTCTTATTTTTCCACTATTTTTCTTGGGTACAATTACCATAGAAGAAAGCCACCTGGAATGTTCTACTGGAACAATTATACCTGCTTCTTCTAGTTTTGTAATTTCCAACTTTACCGCCCCTGCATACTTTGGATTCAGTCAATACGGCCTACTTCTTAGAGGCGCGGCTCCCTCAACTACGGGTATTCTATGTAATCCAAGCTCCTCTGGTATCCCTGTTAGATCTTTTTAGGACCATGCGAGGACACTTTTATAAGCAAAAAGTAAAGAAGTTACCTTCTGCAGTAAAGGAGGATAATGCCATAGCCAAGAGGCCAAGTGGACTACTTGAGGATTCTCTTCATCCCCTAAATTTACTTGAGGATTCTCTTCATCCCCTAAATTTACTTGTTGAACCAGTGTTTTAGGACTGATCTTACTTGAGAAATCATCTCCACTGTATGCAGGAGTGGAATTTTGCTTATATTCTACAATATGTTCTCTAGTCCATCCTTGAGGTATATCCAAAAAGGGGAGATCTTCTCTGCATTCAGGCTCATAACTTTCCTTTTCTAAAACTTCTATAGTTGTTGCCCCTACAATGTTTGTATTCTCCTGCAAACTCTCATTCTCCAACTCCCTGGGAACTTCATGGCCTTTTCGTGCAACTCCTTCATCTACAACTTCTTCTCCTATTTCATTGAGTTCAACTGTGCAACACTCTACACTTCCCATCATCCAATTCAAAAATGTATCTTCTTCTTGGGGTAGAGAGGGCATTACCTGAGTGTCCATAGTATACCCAGTAGTTTTTCCTGAGTGGAATCCTTCTTTCAAATGTAGTTCCAGTTGGCTATTGGTTCTTGTTGAAATCCACAGTTTGTTTTTCCCCCAATCTTGCAAAGCTTTTGCTTGCCTATACCAAGGCCTCCCCAGGAGTAAAGGGTAAGAAGTCTCCTGTGGAAGTGCAATAACAACAAAATCTAGAACAAAGTGACAACCCTGTACTATCATCACTACCTTTTCAATAATGCCAATTGGTGCAACTCGATGTTGATCTGCTAGAGTAACTGTGAATGGTGCTATCTTGGTGGGGTTCAAATTCAGTTTCCTCATTGTGAAATCTAGCATCAAATTAATGCGAGAGCCTCCATCTATAATCACACCTGTGAGAGCTTCATTGTTTTTAAGAACAGATAGCCTTGAGCTTTGGTAGTCTGCCAGGGGTGCAGGGGGAAAATCAACGATGAAACCATCTATGCTAGGTGGTTGGCTCAAGTAAGTAGAGTGTACAGTCTTTAATAGGTCACTTCTTATTTTTGAATCCATTTTTATGAGTTCATAAACTAACCTTGTGATGAATACCTTTCAAGGTCTGCTCAATGTTTACCTCATGTGTGTCTTCTTGCAGACTTCTTGGTTGATCCTTCAGTGAAGTAGCCATCCTTTCATAAGCTCCTTCAATATTTGCTTGGTCCTTCCACCCAACCTTATTTTCCTCCTCTTTATCCTAAAGGCCCTCTTGTTCCTCTCTACGGGTTGCTCCCACTTGTCTCGCTCTAGTCATCATGGGTATTGAAGAAGATGAAACAGCATAAGACTGAGTGCTCATACCTCCTTCTTGTGGAGAGACTGCAATCATGTGGATTGGAGCAAGACAGCTTCTTGGGCAATCTTTGGTGTAGTGATCCTTAGCCTCTGGACAATGCTCACAAGGAGGTGCATCTTCTGGAAGGGAACACCTATTTTGCATATGGCCATACTCACCACAGCGATAACACATCAATGGCCTATTATATCTAGGCTTTGCTGTACCATTCTCCTCTCTATTAGGTGCATTTGAAGTACTCTCATAATATGAATCCAAAGCTTGAGAGTTACCTCGTTGCTGTGTACCCTTGCGGTAGGAACAGTCTCTAGCTTCATGGCTATCCTTTCCACAAAGGAAACAGCTTACCTTGTTAGGACAATTAGCCTTGGAATGTCCATTGTTGTTACATATTGTGCACCAAATCTGCCTTCTTATATCCTCAGTGGTCCATAAATCTTCTTACTCACAACGAAGTTGGGCCGCTTCATCATTAGTGCGACGCAGTGGTGGCAAGACCTTCTCTTCTTGTTGATTTTGTTGCATTCTCAATGCCTCTAGTTCTTTCCTCAGTTGCCCAATCGGGTCTAGTTTTGCAGCATAATTCGGTTGTGTATCCCATTCAAAATGTTTCCTAGCGTCTTCAATGTGTGATGCTGCTGCAACAAAATTATTGAGGGTTGCATCCAATCTAAGAGACTCATGTAACTTCTGTTGAGATGACCTGGGAAAAGCTTTTTCTATCCGTTTTTTAACCAAGAAATCACCTGGAGCATGTTGGAGGAGGTGAAACAAGTGCTTTTGTCCTAGTGTGAAGTTCATGAAAGGATTCACCTGACTCAGCCTTAAGTTCTCTAGCTGATCTAGAGCTCTTTCAGAGGAGTCACTTGGTCGAAATGTCTGTGAGAATGCCGTCTTCAAAGCCTCCCATGTAGCAAAATGGCCATCTGCATATTGACTATACCATTTATCTGCAAGGCCTTCCAATGTGGATGGGAAGAGTACGAGCGTTGCGTCCTCTCTATTCCGCAAACCTCATCCATGGCATAAGAAGATGAACCTCCTCACATGATCATCAGCATCCTCATAAGCTTGTCCCTTGAAAGTAGGGAACTTGATATTGAGTCTGGAGAGTAAATGAGAGAGATCCTTCATTTGCACTAGTGTTTCTTCTGATGTATCCGAGGAGAAGTCTAATGTTCTCCTATGCTTCTCCTTTGACAGTGGTGTCACACCCAAATCAATAGATAAATTCAAGGATTGTAGAGGGGAGGTAGGTTCACTAGTCGAAGATATAACTGACTTGTTAAGGCTCCTTTGTACACGAAGAGCTCCTTATCTGCTCGCGTATGGGTCATGTATCTACTTGCAAAATGCAATAGGGCAAATAATACTAAAAAAAGGACTATTTACTATGCTAAGGGCCTCTCACAGAAATGCAAGTGTCCCACCAGGCGTGCCAAACTGTAGAGGACATACTGGGGAATCTACTTTTAACAAGAGTAAAAAATATGCACTTCCAGTACTTCATCTACTCAAGGGAGGTCCTCCTTAGGGAAGTATACCCTTTAACATTTCTGTGAGCACGCAGATCGCAATAATTGTACAATAAATGTAGACGCTCAGAGAGAAGATCAATGACAATGGCAATAGTAATGGACGAAACCACTCCTTAGTCCACAGAGATGATTACAATATAGGCAAAAGAAATGCTGAAAAGTTGATGCTCTGTGCTAACATGCCACTCAGAACTAAGCAACATCAATACAAGAGATTCATCCAATCCGTACAATGAACACAACTAGATGCAGACCGGGACTGATCAGTACAAAGTGTGAAGACTTGCTCCAAAGGGAGGAGCGCAAAAATACCACTAACTCCAAAAATACTACTGACTCACAATGAATGACAAATCCAAGCAACTTCCTTCAGACTATAGTGCTATTAGCCCTCCACTAGGAAGCCCACACTCTGTATCCTCACAATAGAGTGACTTCCTATAGTAGGCTTGTAGCCACAGAGTGCAAAGAGAGGAACCCCTGTATGTACCTATGTATATGTGTATCTATATCCCAAATGAACACAAGTCCATTTCTTTTATATGCTCCAATAGGCCAAGAGGGCCTTGCCGATTCCTCACGTCCATTGATTATGTGCCAATTGATTGCCCAAAATTGGAGGGGTAGATCAAATATGCCACTAGATTTGAAATGGATCCTCAAAAATAGGCAGTCGTCATGAACGCTTGGTGGCAACATACATTTCTCCACTTTCACTTTTACCACTTACACTTTTACTGCCACTATTGCATGTAAGTTGAGATCCTCATTTACATGCCGCCTATGATATTTGAATGACTCTCAGAAGCACATCCTTCACAAAATTCTTGTAATTGCTTTTGACCTTCACCTATTGAGGGTGATAGATGGTGATGTGGATGGAGGGATGGTGGCATGGAGAGTTGATTCTAACTCCACCAATCTAAGAGCCTAATGGATTCCTTAATTGGAAGAGTCATTTTCTTCATACTTGAAAAGCACCAACGTAACAATCATCAAAAGATCAAGAACTTTTGCCAAAGGGATGATGAGGGAGCTGATTTATGTCTTTGAATATCTGACATGTGAGGAGCCAATTGAATTCTTTGGGATAGTCATCTAAATTTTATCAAGCATGGATGTGGAGAGAGGATGGGAGCGGAGGTAGTGGATATGGAGGGGGGAAAGAAGGAGCTGGGTGTGGGGGCTATGGGGGAAAAGATGAGGGGGTGGTGGAGATGGTGGTGGGGGTGGGTGTGGGGGTTGTGGGGGAAAAGATGAGGGGGTGGAGGGGGTGGTGGAGATGGTGGTGGTGGTGGGTGTGGAGGTTGCCGGGAAAAAGATGAGGGGGATGGAGGGGGACGGTGGAGATGGTGGTGGAGGTGGGTGTGGGGGTTGTGGGGGAAAAGATGTGGGGTTTGTAAGCTTCCGGATTGGCATTTTGTATTTTCAAAATTCTTATAGTTTCATATTCCGCACGAACCGAAAGGTCGTGTGAAGAGATGTATCGACTTATCAACTAATAAAAAGACATTGCGGTGACGCTCTAGTAACGACAAGCAGGATCGCCAGACTGTCTGTCTCGACGATTGCGGTCTGAGGAGAAGCCATAGTGCAGTGTTCGAGAAGTCTGAGCATTGTCGTCCTTACCTTTGTTTAATTTCATTAATTTGTGATTAACACATAAGGTTCTGTTGTCCATATTCGTATGTGCGACGGTAATCAGCAATTGCTACATGACGCACTGTGGACGACCAGAGTTTTGAATGTTAATGTACTGTGGTTAGATAAGTTAATTGGTAAAATCAAGTTATAGGGCCTCTGATTTATCAGACCCCTACCACTCCCAAGAACCCGAAAAAAACTTAAAATGCTTGTAATGTAAAAGAGCATTTTAACACTAGCGCCGTCTGTGGGAAAGTGGCACAAAACTGTGAATAATCAGTAAGGTGGAGTAGTACGCAAGTGGTGCAGACGTGATATATGCGGGTTACTTGGTCCGGCGAGTCGTATCCAAAGTACAGGAGAGACCAGCATCCCTGGACAGTATCAAATTTGTTAGGGACACCCCCAATCGATAGAAGCATAGACTGGTTAAGTCGAGTTGTCGAAGGAACAGAGTCTGTTAGTAGCAATTTCGGTAAAATTCAGGTGATACAGGAGGAAATTCTGGAAAATTCAAGTGTAATTTTGGTGGAGTCTGCAGAAGGTACAGTAACTTCGGAGTGTAGAAGGACACAGTGCGCAGTTGACCCGACACTGTCTGGTAAGGATTCGAACTCCTCCGAGAATAAAGAGGTGAAAGAATACCTTGTTTTGGGGAAAGTTCGACTAGAGAGATCATTGTCGGTGAAAGAATACCTTGTTTTGGGGAAAGTTCGACAAATTCCAATGACAGTTCGGTCCCACTTGCAGGGAATTTACAATTTTTTGGGTGACCGTGTGCTACTCCCTGGTGAATCTTCATTTTGGACACCACTGTTCGGGGAAAATTTGCCTACCTGGGATATCCAAGCTGAGGATAGGCTCTTCGATTTGGAGATCCGTAAGAGATTAAACGCTATTTTCAAGCCGGAAAGTGAGCACTCTGACTATACAGACTCCGAAGGACCAGAAACACCTCCTCAGAACTCAGGAGACAACCACGGTACCACAGCTAGCACCATGAGTGGTCAGCAACAGCCCCTTCCATTGCGACCAGTTCCAATAGGGGTAACTTACACAAAGTTCGGTGGATTTCCAGGTGACGACACTGATGCCCATGTGTGTACTTTTGAGATAAGGTATGCCGTGCTAAACCATCCACTCCATCCAGCATACAAGGCCATCGTATTCCAGTCTACATTAGTCAATGAAGCAGCGAGATGGTTAACAGAGTATGATATCAATCATTTTGTTACCTATGAGGCAGTAAGAGATGCATTTTTACAGCGGTTGCAGTTGAAAAAAAACCCTGCCGAAATCTTCGACTATCTGTAGAACAATCAACAAAAGCTGCACCGGACTCTTCAAGAATACGCCACATTATTTAGAACTCATTTAAGACAACTGCCTCCGACGCATGCTAACCTGCCGGATGATGTGATAACCCAATGGTTCATTAATGGTTTGACCCCACAGCTAAGACAAATCATGATTATCTACTGTGTAGGTGCTATGACACTGGATGCTGTTATGGCGATGGCCCTGCAACTAGAGCATAAGGTTGGAGGATTCACCAAAGACTTGGAGTGGCTGAAGGCCAATAAAAACGTTACAGATGATCCGGTTAAATAGATGTATCGCACTAAGTGCAAAAATCCCGAGCACACCAGTGCCACCTGTGCCCTTAATCAGATGTATTGCGCCATCTGCAATATCACCGGACACTCAATCGAAAATTGTGTGTATAATGCCAAAGTGCAGGGACGAGCAGCTGTAAACCCCATCATACAAGAACCAGGTCAACCCGCAACCCACTATGTACCATCGCAAATGTGAAACAATCAATCGCAAGGATACCAAAATTACCGGGGATAGTGGAATACCAACTTCAATACAAATCGATGGCAGGCCAGTACATTAGCGGAGAATACTTCTCTGCCTCCACCACGATGTCACTTTTGCGGTGAGCTTGGCCACATTCAGAGATTCTGCAAGGATGCAACCGAATACGACCAACGAAATAAAGAGCGTCAAAATCCAATGACCAACATGGTCTATATCTCACCAATAGAATCGCAAGCAGTGGTGGTCTAGACAAGGTCCGGTAAGCAGTTGCAACCCGCAGCTGAGGTTTTTGAACCTAGCATCCGTGAACAACATTGAATGTATACTAAAGCCAGCCAATGGACCGCCAAAGAGCCTACGATGTTCCTCGATCCAATTTCGGTGACACAGGTCCCCCTGCCAAATGGGAAAGCACATAAACAAGACTCTACTCGAGTAATAGGAGAATCATCATCGGAACCAGTGAAGAGTGCGATGCGAACGGACCAGGTATGGGATATAATCTCGAAGGCTTCAATTACACTTCCTTTGGGGCAACTACTCACCTTGGTGCCCAGAGTTAGGCAAGAATTCTAGCAACACGTCAGTCCTGAATCTCCCAGTACTCGAGCGACCGCAATAATACAACCGGAAACTGACTCTACGGTGGATCATTCTGTCCCTTTAATCACTGTGTGGCATAAAAATCACAAGATTACGCAAGTGCTAATTGATGGTGGTTCCGATGTGAACATAGCAACTGCAACTCTCTGCAAGAAGTTAGGATGGACCCAAATTGAGCCTGTTCAATTCTTTGTCAGAATGGCAGATCAATCCCGAGTCCATCCGGTGGGATTAGTCCGGAATATCCCGATTACTTTATAGGGTACAACATTAAAGATGACTGTCGTAGTCTTAGAACTCCCATAATCCAGCCTCGACTATAATCTTTTGTTCGGTCGACCATGGTTGAAACAGGCTAAAGTTATACAGGATTGGTCAGCGCAGGAACTGACTTTCAAAGACAACCACCATAAATATGTTGTCAAACTAGATGCCATTCAACCCTGTGAGCTTCATGCCAGGCCCTATGTAGCAGAGCCAGTCCACATGTTGGATGGCATATCTGATGACGAAGAAGAGGCATTTTTGATGAACAATAAAGATGTGATGTCCTTAGGTACTATAGATCTTCAATCTGTCGTAGACAACTGGAGTCCGGCAGCCTGTACGGTTGTTCCCGTGACCGGAGACACAGATGAAGATGATAATGTTGCTATGTTGTCCCCTAGCTCCCCTCCTGTTTGCTACTAGTAGTGATAGGCTTGGTTGGTTGATCATAGTTTGCTTGGAACAAGGTACTATCAAAGGGCTTCCCATTTCTGGTGCCTCCTCCTCTATTGGCCTCCAGATGTTTGCTGATGACACTAACATGATAACCTTGGCTGATAACTTGTCTGCTGACAATTTCATGAACTGTTTGCACTTGTTTTGTCTTGCTAGTGGGTCTAAGGTAAACCATTCTAAAACAGGTTTTTTGCTTCCAATAAAGTTACCCCTAACTGTGTTGTTAACAACAATTGTGAAATTATAAAGGAAGGTGTTGTTTTTAGGTTCTTAGGAATTCCCATGGGCTTTGTGGTTTCCCTTGAGTAGAGATGGAACTGGGTCTTTAGCAAATTCAGAGATAAAGTGTTTTGTTGGATGACCTTCCAATAGAATTCATCCCAAAGAGTTTTTGTTTTGAAGCATTACATCTTACCTGTGCTAGCTTACTTTTTTGCTTGTTGGATGCCCAGTAAGAAGCACATTGCTCAAACCATTGCCTTATCAAGAAGATTTTTGTGAGTGGCACCCAACAAACCAGCAAGATCCCAAAAGTTGCTTGGAAAATGTGTTGTATGAAAAAAGATGAAGGAGGGCTGGAGCTAATTTGTCCCACCAAGATGGCGTGTCAAATGGCTACTAAGTGGGTTCTCAGGGCTATTAGCTCTAATGATTATTGTTCTATTCTAATAAAAAGAAATGTTGGTGATTTTTTTGTCACAGGTTACAAGAGTTGGACTAGGCTCAATATGTGGGATGTTATCACTTCTCCCTACCAGGTTACTCCTAAGGGAAGCAATCTTTCTTGCTCTTTTTAGAAAGCTTGGATGTTTATTAAGGGGAATTACAAGATCCCAGTTTACTTTGAGAATAACCTATCCTATCTCATGTAGAGTTCAATTTGGATAGGGTGGTTTAATGTTGATAAACTCTATCCTCTGACCATAAGGATGAACAAGTGTAGAAAAGCTAGGTTTGAGTCTTGGAGTTCTCTTACCAATAACAATGAGGTGCTGGATAACTCTTTTTTTCATGATACTCATGGTCTATCTTCTGTTTGCAAATAGATGCTGATTATAAAAAAAAGATGGCTTGCTGGCAAACTAGACAGTTACAACTATCATAAATGGATCGGCCTCCAAACTACTGCGAAAGACATTTAGGAACAATTCAAGGCTGCTAGTCACTCTGGCAGTTGGGATGTTAGCAAACTTAACTCTAATTGGAAGATCCAATGGAACACCTTTCAATAGAAGTATAGATTCAGAACAGTGTGGGCCTTTTCGCCTACCTCAAAGCTAGCCCATTTTCTGTGGATGATTTCACATCATGGTCTTTGGACAGGAAATAGAGCCAAGAAGATTAACATTAGTGCAGGAAAATGTCCTTTCTGTAACCAGCATGAAGACCTTCCCCACATTTTTATCAATTGCAGGAATGCAAAGAAATTTTGGAAGCTCTTGAACTTATATTGTGTTGGCAGAGGCTTGCCAGTCCTTGGATACAAAGAAATCCTTCTATGTGTTTGTAAAGGGCTGGACCTTTCTCTCTCGCAGCTGCTTAGATGTTAGATTATCTGTTTTATCTGGAAAAATAGGAACCAAAAGATCTTCTCTAGTAAAGCCGAAGATCATTTTTTTGCTTGTACCCAAAGTATTAGGAGGATAATGGTCTGTTGTAAAGAGTCCATTGAAGATACCTCCCAATGTAATTTTGACACTTACTACATCCTGAGAGGGATGAGTCCGAGTAGATGGAAGACTGCCCTTCTAAAGTTGTACTCCCCAAAGAGACTCTCCATGATCCATTTTTCGGAGACTCTGTTGGATAAGCCCTAGTGCTCTGGCACTCTATTGTATCTGTATTATTTTCATACACTAATTTTAATCTTTCTGTTCTCTCAAAAAAAAAGAATATATCTGTCAGGAGAAGTGTTGGACCTACGTGAGAAATTGAGGGAGTGGAAGTATGTTCCGGAATTATACCCTGCGGAGATTTTTGGTGGGGAGTATAATGGCCCGATTGTACATGTAGTTCAAGGACAACTGTGCCCTCTCTCCAAGGTCAAGCTGAATGAGCCAATCTTTCATTATGATAGCACGGACAAAACCTGGAAGACATGGATTCGTATGGAGGGTCTGTCGAAGGATTTCCATGTCAGAAGGCCTCTTCTCTTCTTCAGGAGTGATCATGATGACGACAGGCTGTCCATTCTTCTGGAAGGTAAAGGCGTACATAAAAAATCTGATAAACGTCTGCATTTTGTAACGTATCCCGCTCGCAACAACAATCAGGAAATAGAGTGCAGGCTTCTGATAATGATGATGAGAAGTAGCGTGTATCAATTCTCGCACTTCCTATGAAGAAAAGGAAGTTTGTCCACTCGGCATCCGCCGAACCATCACTGCTCACTACCATTCCTAGCAACACCACCAAGAAGAAGAAGACGAAAAGCATGAAGACTGCGCATCCCTTTGCCTCTTACACAACTCGTTTGATTTCACTTTGAGAATGAATTGCTGCCATATTTTTCCAGAGCATAATGCAAACCTACGTATACTCACAGTGGATGCACCTGTTACAATAGACTCTTCAAAACAACATTACCATTAACAAAGACTAATCTAATTATGTTTCATATAATAGTCAATGGCATCTCATGATGTTTCATGTATAATCAATCAGTGTTAGCCACCGGATTGGATCTCTATGTAATTTTATTTTTCTATATATTCGCACACACCTAAAAGGCGTGGCGAAAAGATGTAACCCTCTTTTGAGTAATGAAAAGGCAAGAAAAGCATTTTTCGGAGCAAAGGGAATCGCCAGACTGTCTGTCCGGGCGATAGCGTTGGAGATACTGTGTTGCAGATTTTGAAGAACTCTAAGTACTGTGTTTGATTATTAAGTTTCAGTAATTAATCGTTAATTACCATAACATTGCGATTAATCTTAAGAGTTCTGTGCGAATTCATAAATGCTTCATACGCATGGTAGACACATTGCATAGTGATAAGTGTTGAATCGCAAAGTAGTTAGTTGTTAACTGAATGTTGGATTGGGAAAATTAAAAGGGCCTCTGTACTATCAGACCCCTATCCATCCCAAGAACCCAGAAACGAGATTAAAAGGGCTTAACAGAAAGCACTTTTAACACTGGTGTCGTCTGTGGGAAATGGAGTAGTTGTTTGCACAGAAGATTAAAGATTGACGAAGAATTCTTTGATATATGCCGGTAACACGCTCTAGTGAATCGTACCCCAAATACTGCAAAGATCAACATATCTGGGTAGTTCCAAACTTATAAGGAACACCCCGTGGTGGTAGAAGTACATGCCACTTAAGTCGAGTTGTAGAAGGCTTGGTACATCCAACCAGCAGCGATTCCGATGGTAGTTCGGCAGTACATGATGAGATTCTAGTGAATTCCAGTGTGAGTCCAGTACCGTTTGGAGAAAGTACGGTGATTTCTAGTTGTACAACGATGCAGTGCGGAGACAGTTCCGCACTTTGGTCAGAATTCGGTCACTATATGATGACAGGTTTACGTTATCTGGCGATAACGTTTACGGTGACAATGTAGTATGGTCTGGTGAGAATTCAACGAGTTTCGATGAGCATTCGATATTACGTGGTGGCGATTCGAAGTTTTTCGGTGAAACTCCGGTGCTTTTCGGTGGACACTTATTGCATTCACCACTTCTTGGTGCACGTTTAGCTGATTTTGACACCAAAGTTGAGGGAGGGCAGATAGATTTGGAGTTCAGCAATCGGTTCAACGACATTTTTGGACCGAAAAGTTAGTAGGTTCACCATCCAGTCTAGGAAGCTCACGAGAAACCTCCCCAAAATTCAGGGAACAACAACGCCAGCAACAATAGCACCATGAGTGTCTCACAGCAACAACAACAAATACCGCCACAACCGCAAGCGCAATTTCAGCAGCAACAACAACAGCAGCCACAGCCAGTTGTTCCACCTCGATCGGTCCCAGCCAGAGTGATCTATATGAAATTTGGTGGATTTCCTGGGGATGACCCCGACACAGATGTTCACACATTCAAAATCAGTTATGGAGTGTTGAACCACCCACCAGATCCGGCGTATAAGGCCATCGTGTTTCAAGCCACGCTGGTTAATGAAGCAACAATGTGGCTGATAGAATACGATATTAATCATTTTGGTAATAAGGCCTATTCAAGAAAAATGGGAATTACACAGGATTTTGAGACAGTTCTCTGTGTCCTAATGTTTTACTTTTTGACTCATTCACACACCAAAATATGTTATTATCTCTTGATAGGATTATATTAAATTAACAATTTACTATTAAGGATGATTGTATTGTAGATGGGGTATCAAGGTTGGACTCAAACCTAAGACTTTAACATAGTAAAAAATATAAATGGGACTTGAATAATTCCCAAATTTCTTGAATAGGCCTTTAATTATGATGATGTGAAGGATGCGTTCTTGCAGAGGTGTTGCTTGAAGAAGAACCTTGCAGAAATTTTTGACTATTTTCAAAACATTCAGCAGAAACCACACGAGAGTGTCGAGGAGTATGCCACACTATTTAGAACTCACTTGCGGCAGTTGCCTCCGGTGCATGCCAACCTACGAGACGATGTCATAACACAATGGATTATCAACGGATTGAATCCATGGTTAAAACAGATCATGATCATTCGATGTGTGGGCGGAATGACATTGGACGCTGTCATTGCAATGGCCTTATAGTTGGAGCACAAAATTGGAGGGTTTATGGAGGATCTGGAATGGTTGAAAGCAAGTAAGAACGTGACCAAGGATCCATCCAAACAAGTGTAGTATACTAAGTGTAAAAATCCGGGTCACACTAGTTCCACATGTGCTCTCAACCAAATGTATTGTGCCATTTGTAACACGTCAGGGCACTCAACAAAAACCTATGCATACAATGCAAAGGTGCAGGGTAGGGCGGCAGTAAAAGCCGTAATACAAGAGCAAGGGCATCTAGCCAACCATTACGTACCGCCACAGTTGTGGACCAACCAACAGCAGGGATACAAGAACTATCAGGATCCGCGGAGTAACAATTTCAATCAAAATCGATGGCATGCGAGTACATCGACTGAAGGCACCTCTCTCCCACCCCCTCATTGTCATTTCTGCGACGAGCTTGGGCATATTCGTAGATTTTGTAAAGAAGCCACAGAGTA
Source organism: Ceratopteris richardii (assembly GCA_020310875.1). Taxonomy (NCBI): domain Eukaryota; kingdom Viridiplantae; phylum Streptophyta; class Polypodiopsida; order Polypodiales; family Pteridaceae; genus Ceratopteris; species Ceratopteris richardii. The sequence continues at coordinate 59,209,160 of CM035406.1, read as the reverse complement.
TGACAAAAGAAAAAAGGAAAGACAAAATCCGATGACAAATATGGTTTATATTTCCCTCGTTGCTTCTCAAGCAACTGTAGTACAGACAAGATCGGGAAAAAAGTTGCAACCAGCAGCTAAAGGTTTTGAGCCCGGAATTTGTGCGCAACATAGGATTTTTACAAAGGACAATCAATGGACAACTAAGGAGACAATGGTATTCCTTTACCCAATTTCGGTAACTCAGCCTCCTCTGCCAAATGCACGACTACACAGAATTCCGCCCTGGCAACATCAGAATCACAGCCAGAGTCGGTGATGACCACGGCACAAACAGACCAGGTATGGGACGTTATATCTAAGGCCTCAATCACACTCCCTCTAGGATAGTTGTTGGCCCTAGTTCCTAGTGTAAGACAGCAATTCCAACAGCAGATGAGCCCCGGACCTTCATGTACTCCGCCAACTGCGACCATACAACCTGAAATGGATCCTATGGTGGATCATACAGTACCGCTGATTACTGTTTGGTATAAAAACGAGAGGATCCCACAAGTTTTAATTGATGGAGGGTCTGGAGTGAATATTGCAACAGTTGCACTCTGTAAGAAACTAGGTTGGATCCAAATCGAACCAGTGCAGTTCTTTGTGCGAATGGCCGACCAATCCAGAGTCCATCCAGATGGACTAGTGCATAATGTTCCTATATCCTTGCAGGGAACTACATTTAAAATGACTTTTGTAGTCCTGGAGTTACCCGAATCTAGCCTTGACTACAACTTACTCTTCCGTCGACCATGGCTAAAGCAAGCCAAGGTCGCGCAGGATTGGTCAGCTCAAGAGTTAAATTTTAAGAATAATCACTAGAAATATGTTGTTACATTGGATGTTATGCAACCTTGTGATCTACACGCTTATGCAACCTTGTGATCTACACGCATACGAATCTAGCCTTGACTACAACTTACTCTTCGGTCGACCATGGCTAAAGCAAGCCAAGGTCGTGTAGGATTGGTCAGCTCAAGAGTTAATTTTTAAGAATAATCACCGGAAATATGTCGTTACATTGGATGCTATGCAACCTTGTGATCTACACGCATGCCCATATGTAGCAGAGCAATTCCATATGTTGGATGGGCTATCTGATGATGAGGAGGAGTCTTTCCTCGAGACAAATAAGGACCTCATTGCATTAGATACTGTAGATTTCGAGTCGGTAGCAGATAATTGGAATCCGGTAGCTTGTAAGTGATGACTTGGCAAAGCCTTGGCAGTTCTATGTACCGGAGGATCAGTTGGTAACATACAATTTGGGTGACACGGTCAACTCGAGACTAGTAAAAATTAGGGCAAGGTTAGCAGACAAATTCCAAGACGATTTGGTGCAACTCCTGTGCAAATTCTCAGATTTCTTCACTTGGGATTACAGAGACATAAAGGGTCTCGACCCAAGAATTTATCAACAGAGGGTGGTGTTGAAGCCAGATGCACGGCCCTTCAAGCAATCCAGCTACCGAATGAACCCGCATTATGCAGCCTAGGTAAAAGTGGAACTATATCGCTTGCTGAAGGTTTGATTCATTGCTCCTATTGAACATGCAGAGTGGATCTCGCCAATATTAATAATTCCTAAGAAAAATAAATAGTTACGCATTTGTGTCGACTACCGAAAGCTTAACGTAGCCACCGTACCGGATCTGTTCCCTCTTCCGTTTCTAGATACGATGCTCGATGAAGTAGCAGGTCACGAAATGTATTCTTTCCTGAATGGCTATAGTGGATACAATCAAGAGAGGATGGTGGAACAGGATATACCGAAGATGGCATTCATCACCAACTGGGGCATCTATGCATGCGTCGTAATGTGGTTCGGATTGCGGAACGCCCCGAGTACATTCCAAATATCACCTTACCTGATAATGTTTATGCAAGTCTATTTGGATGATTTTTCATTATTTGGCAATACTTCGGCGCACATGTATCATTTACGGTGTTGTTTTGAAAAGTGCCGAGAGTATCAATTATGTTTGAACCCTACAAAATGGGTCTTTTCAGTCTCCTGTGGGAAGCTGCTCGGTCATATCATCTCCAAACAAGGGATACAGGTAGACCCTGATAAGGTAGCAGCAGTGTTGGAGGCACCAGTCCCAAAGACACCCAAAGAAGTTATGCGGTTTCTTGGGCAGATCAGGTGGCATGGCAGACACTTACGATGGTTGGCTCATCTAGTGACACACTCAACCGACTTATGACCAGCACCTCACATAAGTACGAATGGACTAATGAGTCTCAAAGGGCATTTGATTGTTTGAAGGTCTTACTCAGGCACGCTCCGATCCTCCAACCACCTGATTAGGAAAGTCCATTCCATGTATTTGTGGATGCCTCAGACATAGCGATTGGCAGTGTGTTGATGCAAGAAACCGATAAATGGTTTTGACGAGTGTACTATGCGAGCCGTAGATTAGCTCTTGCAGAGAGAAATTACTCCGTGATAGAACGAGAATGTCTTGGTCTAGTATACTCTGTTAAGAAGTTTCGGCATTACTTGCTGGGATGAAGATTTACTTTCCATGTGGATCATGCCGCACTGGTGTATTTGGTTCACCAACAACAATTAGGCGGCAGACTTGCAAGATGGGTTTTACTATTACAAGAGTTTGATTAAGAAGTTATTCATCAACCAGGTACGGCCCATGTCTTGGCGGACTTTTTATCTCGTCTCGATTCCGATGAGACTCAAGCAGGTGTCGATGATACAACGCCAGCTATTTACGTAACTGATGCAGCTCCTGAAGAATCTGCAGAACTTCCTATTGCCCCTACATACTATGATACATTAATGATTTTTCTTACTGATGGTTGTCTCCCTCCTAATACTCGCGCTACTGTGCGCCAAAAAATTACAGTCTACGATCGATGATTTCAGTTGATTGTGGGTCAACTCTATTACATAGATCAGACTGGTGTCCTGCTCAGATGTCTCCCTCCACATGAATCGGCATCAGTTAATTCCATGGCTCACTCCTCACCCACTGGAGGACACTTCGCAGCTGATCTCACTCATCGGAAAATCCTGCAAAGTGGGCTATGGTGGCTTACAATGTACAGAAATGTTGTTAAATTTGTGCAGCAATGTGATGTCTGTCGACGTTCTGGAAAGCCCTTGCAACCATATTTCTTTCCTCTCCAACCTGTCTTGCCTCTTGAACCCTTTCAGAAGTGGGGTTTAGATTTCATTGGCCCAATTACACACCCAGCTACCGTCACCAACAACCGATATATTTTGACGTGTACAGACTATGCCACTAGGTGGGCTGAAGCTTGGGCTCTACGTTCTGCCACAGCTATTTTGGTGGCCAAATGTTTGATGAAGGATGTCTTCCCTCGATATGGATTACTGTTGAAGCTCAAGGTCAAGGACAAAGCATGGAAGCACATCAAAGAAGTGGACATAGAAGAAGAGAGAGCAAGTAGGGAGCTCCAAGAAGTGTATGTCAAATTTTCAGAAGAATCCCCTACAAAAATAGTGATTTTCATCACTAGAAACCATTGTAAATACCATTATCTATTTTTAGTAACTCCATTTTGTTCAAGCCGAGGAGTCCTCGAGCTTGAGGAGTATTAGAAGTACCATCGTACCAATTTTCATAATTTTTAGACTTCGTTTGAGCCCTCAAATAAGCCCTGGAACCTAATTTTTAACTAGGCCGGACACTAGGTCTGGACAGGGCCAAAACTAGTCAAAAAACTATAAAAAGAGCTAGAGAGCTCATTTTCGGGGTTAGCTTGTTAGAGAATAGAACTTTTGTAAGAGAACTCTTTTGCAATCTAAGCTTTCCATTGTTCCTCTCTTTGATCTTACTTTGTGCACGTGTGTGTGTATGTGTGTGCATGTTTGTGTGCTTTCACTCACGCACTTGTGCCTTCACTTGCTCGTGGTCTTCATACCGGTCCTCACATCTCCGCGGATTGACAAGTAAAGGAGGTGGTGCTTATGCTTGAGCTACACCAAATTTTGGCGCCGTTGTCGGGGAGAGAGCTTCGAGGACGAGCGTTGTGATGGTAAGATCGTAGATTTGCAACGTTGGAAGGTAAAAAAACTATCATTTCAGTTCATTTTCTGTTTTTTTTTCTCTTCATCTTCATCATCATCATCATCTCCACCTTCTTCCATCTTCTTCTTCATAGAAATTTCTTGTTTTTTAGTGCATTTTCACCATTTTCATTCCATTTTTCATGCATTATTGTGTGTGAAGGAGTTAGGAGGTGCAAGGGAGAGCAAGCGCTGTATTTTTTTCATGATTTTCTGCTCATACGGAGCTCGCCATAGCCGGCGCTCAGAAATTTGAATTTCCCGCCAAAAAACGCGATTCTGTGATGAAAATCGCGATTCTGTGAAAATTCAAAATTTTTTGAAAAATCACGATTTTCAGTTTTCCCGCCTAAAAGTTGGTTGAAAAAAAAATCGCGATTCTGTGTTTTTCTCAAAAAAACACGATTCTCTGCTCAAAATCGCGATTCTCAAAAAACACGATTCTCTGCTCAAAATCGCGATTCTCACCAATCACGATTTTCAGCAAAAACACGATTTTGTGAAAAAGGCGATTCTGTGAAAACACGATTTTTTGCTCAAAATCGCGATTTTCAAAAACACGATTTTGTGCTCAACATCGCGATTTTCATGTGAAAAATACGATTTTCAAAAAACACGATTCTCTGCTCAAAATCGCGATTCTCACCAATCACGATTTTCAGCAAAAAAACACGATTTTGTGAAAAACACGATTCTGTGGGACAAAATCGCGATTTTCAAGTCAAAAACACGATTTTGAGAAAACACGAAATTTTGCTCAAAATCGCGATTTTCAATTCACGATTTTCTGCTCAAAATCGTGATTTTCATGTCAAAAACACGATTCTGAGAAAACACGATTCTGAGAAAACACGATTTTCAGCAAAAAAACACGATTTTGTGAATCACGATTCTCTGAGTCAACATCGCGATTCTCTGAAACACGATTTTGTGATCAACATCGCGATTCTCTGAAACACGATTTTGTGATCAACATCGCGATTCTCTGAAACACGATTTTGTGATCAACATCGCGATTCTCTAAAGCACGATTTTGTGATCAAAATCGCGATTTTCAAATCACGATTTTCTGCACAACATCGCGATTTTCAAATCACGATTTTCTGCTCAAAATCGCGATTTTCAGAAACACGATTTTGTGATCAACATCGCGATTCTCTGAAACACGATTTTGTGATCAACATCGCGATTTTCAGAAACACGATTTTGTGATCAACATCGCGATTTTCTCCAAAGGTCCTGTTTGCCTGTTTTGACCCCCAGGAGCCTGATTTGGCATAACTTTTTCATACAAAGTCCATTTTTTGAGCTCTATAGCTTGTTGGAAAGCTCCTTTCAAATCCTACACGATCTCAACTGTTTTTTTCAAGAATAATGCGTTGATTTTGAGATAGGATAATTTGAAGTTGACCCTCAGGTGGGACTAGGGAACCAAGGGGACTCCAAAGAATTTTGAACCATACTACGGGGAAATTTTGGACTCTTGACTAAAGCTTATGAACCTGAGATCTGGTATACACTTAGGTAAGGATAAACAAAGCATTAGATCTTCTGAGGCTAGTGTCAACCATACATCCAAGTCTTGGGCACAACAACTAAGTGGTCATCTTTTACTAAGTTCAGACACAAGTGGTTCAGAAATGTCTTTTAGCATGGGAAAACCTGCAGGTGGCTCAGGGACTGCCCATCTACAAACACCGGAAGGTCCCTATAAGACACAGTTGGAATATATTCGGACCAACCAATTAGGTGCTCGCATCTATGAGGATGGTCTGAGGCGATCAGTGGTCCAACTCAAAAATCCAGATCAATCCTTTGGACTTGAACACCCGGTGGTCAAGTTCGAAGAGGGTTCATACATTGATAAGGAAGGAACCATGTATGTGGTTACCAACCAACCCGATAGGACCGATGAGTTTGGAAATATCATTCATGAGAATGAGATAGGAGACCTAGAACAAGGAAATATAGGACAAGGACCCCAGACTCCTAGAGGCAAGTCAGTTTTGACCCGAGTGATCACTCCAGACTGGATCCCTCAAGACAACAAAAGCATAGAACTATTTTTTAATAGAGAAACAGAGGAAGCCTTTTGGAGGTTCAAGCCAGATCAAACTAGCCAATTGGGCATAGTTATCATCTATGAATTCAAAGATCCTGAGATACCAGGCAAAGTTGTCTACCTGGATAACACATCAGAGAAAATTTTCTTGGTAACAGAACATGATAAACATGCATATACTTGGAAGAATGAAATGATTTTCCCCCCACCAAGATCCAATGTTTCCCATGGCCTCCAAGGGGTAGGATCATCCCAGGCTCATGAAGCCCAGAGAGAAAGAACTAGAGAGAGACCTGAGGTAAGTTTTGCACACACCGTGGGCAGGAATAGGTCAGGATTTGAAAATGAAAGACCTGAAAGAGAGAGATATCAAGCACATAGGCAACAAAGAGACGATCATGATTTCCCATTGCTTAGACCAAGAGAGCACTCAAGAACCCTTAGACCCTCTCAAGTGGTTAAGACAATGAAGAACTACTTTGATGGATTTGGAGATCCTTATGATCATGTGGCGGAGTTCAAACAAGTGCTAAGAGCTGAACAGGTTGAAGACTTGTTCACCCAGTTCGAGGCATTTGGTTTGACTCTTAAGGGTACTGCCTTAGCTTGGTTTCAACCTCTAAACAGTCGCAACTATAGGGAGATAGGTCAGCTTCTAGAAGAATTCATTGTAGAATTTTCCAAGAGTGGTATCAGACATAACACATCATCCTTGATCCACAGTTTCAAGCAGACACCCCAAGAAACAGTGCGACTAGCAGGTAGAAGGTTCAGACAGTACCTAGAAAGATGCCCTGCTCCAGAGCTACCCACACCAGCCAAACAAGTGGCTTTGTTTTTAGATGGCTTACTGAGCACAAAGTTAAGATCCTATGTATACTTGAAAGATCCTAGATCTATAGAAGAGTGTGTGCGGACGTGCATAGACATAGAAGATAACCTGGGTGAGGAGTTAGGATTGTCCAAACTCTACAAAGATTCGGATAGTTCTACTAGTCATACTTCAAAGATCTCCACAGAAATAGAAGAGATAGCTGAGCAAGTTGCCAAGAAGCTGGGAGTCCAAAATAAACAAACACAGAGAGTCACTTCATTGAATCGGTGTTATACTTGCGGAGGTGACCACATGGCTAACGTATGCCCAATGCAAAACCAAAACATTAGAGAAAGGAATGCTCCATATTGCACTATTGAGAGAAAATACACAAACCACACGGCTCAAGATTGTCCCTACAATAGGCAGGCTGTTAGACAAAATTATCAGCAACCTTACCCACAAGGTAGGTATCAGAATCAATACCAACAGCCATATTATAGACCACAACCGCAGTATCAGGTACCATATAGGCCACAACCTGTCTTGGGAAACCAACCACCAGCTCCAGCCAACGTGATTCCAGTCAAGTATGCTGTGGGAGAGGAAAATCCAAATAGAGCATTGGTGCCCCTAACCCCATGGACACCAGATAATGATTCTCATGCTCATAGTTCAGACTACTCCCATGAAGGTAGTCCACATGCGTATTACACAGAGTCACCTGAGCATAGTGAGATTTACTCGTATCAATATGAGGCACCGCCTATGGAGCAAAATTGGGAGCCAGAATACTCCAATGTCATGTACACAAATCCTAACCCTAGGCCCCAGTTGAGACAAATGAGACCACAAGCCCCTAGAGGATCTTGTTTCAGATGTTATGGTGACCATTTCATTCGTGACTGTCCCCACCCACCATCTCCGAGTCAAGGACAGACTATCACAATACAGGCTTTTTGTCCTGATTGTGGCAAAGACCATCTCCCCAGAGATTGTCCAAGAAACCCCTCTAGTGCACCCAAGATTACACCCATTAATGTGGTAGGCTTAGTGGCAGATCCAAGTTCAAGTAGTAGCAATGTGGCTCCTATACAAGCTGTCACTAGAGCACAAGCCTTAAAACAGGATAAACCAGTAGAACAATCAGAGTCGAGTGAATCGGGAGAGCCTAGTAAGAGGAAAACAAGAACATGGAAGGATACCAGAGAGAAGGCCAATCGTAAGTGGAATAAAAAGTTATCGGAACTAGAAGAAAGTTTAAAAGAAGCGAAAACAAAAATAGAAGACATTGCATCTCAAAGCCCCTCGCATGCCAAAACTCCATCCACTCCACCTCATCCCACCCCACCACCCATTGTAAATAGACCGCAACCAGGGTCTGTTCTCGCAGATCCAACCCCAGAAGGTTTGGACATGATGTTCAAGGCCTACCAGGCTCGACTTCAAGAAGGGCCTACAGCTGCAAACCTAGACAAGAGTTACCCTAGAGCAGATTTAGAGATTGAACGAATGAAAATGTGCATGAAAATGGTAGAACAAGCTCAAGCCATACTTGAGACTAGTCAAAAGTTCAATCAGACAAACTCTATCAAAGCAGATTTGCATTTCCAGGGCTTACTAGAAAGATTAGAGCAATTGGTAAACAAACCACAAGTTTCTTTACCTCCACAGGCTCAACCAGTTATTGAAAGAGGAAGCTCACCACCAATGGGAGCTTATGTTCCTAATTCCACGGATCCAAGAATACCTCCTTCAATTCAACAGTACTCTCAAGAATTCTTGCGGGAAATACAAGAAGAGAAATGGGCCAAGGAGAAGGGTAATTCCCCTCCTATTCCTGAGATTGATGATCTTCATGATCAATTTCCCCAAGACATTCCATCTATTTACGAAGACGAAGCAGAACAAGAAGACGAAAAATTAGATTTTGAATCTAATACCTCAGAAGAACTGCCTCAATTTCCAGGCCCATGGGAATCGGAATCACTCCAGATTAGAGCTCCCAGAATACTAGTAAGAAATGAAGACTCAGTGGTTCCAAGGAACACTGATGTCGTGAAGAACACTAAGGTTCAGTGTCATCTCACTGTAGAAGAGCTGCTCAAAGCAAAACCTGAGTTATGGAATCATGTGAAGGATCAGGTCCCAGAACTTGATTCCAACATGCCAAAAGCAGGCTCCAAGCAAAGGGTACTCGAGATACCTCTAGACAAAATAGGGGACATGTGTGAAGGTGAAGAAGGTAATACTTATCTTCCAATCACCTACCAAGATTACACAACCAAAGCAATCATAGATTCAGGTGCTGGTGTTGCTATTGCGACCACCTCCTTGTGGAAGCAATGGGGCAAGCCCACATTAAGACCAACTAGAATGAAGCTTCAAATGGCTGATGGTCATTTTGAAAGACCTCTAGGATTGCTAGAAGGGATCACTCTAACCACTTGTGGTGTAGAGTTTGAGCACACATTTGCTATATGTGACTTTGAGAAAAATAATGTCTATGAGATGATCCTAGGAAGACCCTTCCTACGACAATTGCAAATAGTACAGGATTGGGGAACTAACTCCTTGTACTTATAGCACTTAGGGGTTACCACCAAGGTCAATTTGAAGGATTACACCTTCAGAGATGTACCACCCCTACTAGTGGAATTCTATCCACAAAGTGAAAGAAGATTCCATCTCTGTGCATTCTGAAAGTTCACCTGATCCATCATGGCTGCATGAAGATACTCATTTGTGGATGTGCAAAGTCGCAAAGGAAGAGGAAAAACGTTTAAAGGCAAGGGAAGAAGGAACTTCACTAGGAGATAGACCAGTTAGAGACCCAGCCTACACACCGATGATCTTTCCAGATGAGGAGTTTGAGCCTCATGGCTGGCCAGAAATCTTAGCCACCATGGACATTGTTGTCAATGAGGAACAGTGGACACCTCATTGTGATGAGGAGGGTTATGATATCTCAGTGTTCATGTGTCAACCCTTGCTAGAAGAATGTGACCCTAGTGATGTCATAGAAGAAGAAGAGAATGACGATGATCTGGAGTCTATTGTGATGGATAGTTGCTTTAACTCAGAGCAGCACTATCTAGAAGATATAGGAGTGTTCACCCAGAAAGAAGAAGAACCTCTCACAAGTATTAAAACAGTAAACTCAAAGGATGGAAGTGAGAGTAGTCAAAAGAAAAAGAAAAGAAAAGCAGTGAAACAAGAAAAGGAGGAATCATTGTTTGAAGTACCAGAAAACTTCAAGAAATATGAAGTTGACGACCGCAAAATTTTGGTACGAATGCCTAAGAGAGAGGCCATCATAGGAGAATCATATGATAATAAAGAAAAGACCAAGAAGATTGTAGTGACCATTGAAGAGAACGAAGAGAGATGCACATATATAGGAGATGACCTAAGTGCAAGAGAAGAAATGGAGCTCATAGCTCTATTAAGGGAATATAGGGATGTGTTTGCATGGCACTATAGAGACTTGAAAGGGGTAGATCCAAGAATTTGCTCGCATACTATCCCCATGACTGCTGACGCTAAGCCCACCAAACAGAAGCCCTACACATATAATGATACCTATGCAGCCAAAATCAAAGAAGAAATTGATAGGTTGATTGAGGCTGGATTCATCTATGAGATTGAGCATACCGAATGGGTGTCCCCCATTGTTGTGGTACCCAAGAAGAACGGGAAGTTGCGAGTGTGTATTAACCTTAAAAAAGTTAATGCCGCTACGATTAGAGATAGTTATCCACTTCCAATCACAGAACACCTATTGGAGCGTGTTGCAGGCAAGGAAGTTTATAGGTTCCTTGATGGATTTTCAGGTTACAATCAAGTAGCCATTGCCCCAGAAGATCAACACAAAACAGCTTTTGCTACAGAGTGGGGAATCTTTGCATTTCGGGTGATGCCATTTGGGCTCACCAATGCACCTGCAACATTCCAAAGGCTCATGTGTCATGTCTTCAAAGAGTTCTTGCGAAAGAGCTTAGAAGTGTATGTGGATGATTTATGTGCTCATTCCCAAGAAAGAAGGGTTCACATCCCTGAACTCAGACAAATCTTCAACAAGTGTAGAGAATATCGAGTGTGTCTGAACCCAAAAAAGTGTGTGTTCATGGTGCGTCAAGGTAAAATCCTCGGTCATATTGTTTCTAAGAATGGAATCTCAACGGATGAAGATAAGGTACAAGCCATAGCGGAGCTGCCAAGGCCAAGGAATGTTAAAGAGGTACAAGCCTTTATGGGCCATTGTGGATATTACCGTAGGTTTATCCACATGTACGCGATCATAGCTAGACCCCTTTATGCCTTGTTGTCTAATTTTGAGTGGAACGACGAATGCGAGAATTCTTTCAATGAACTGAAGAAACATTTGTGCACAGCACCAATACTGACCACTCCTGATTGGAATAAACCATTCCATGTCCATGTGGATGCATCCAATCATGCCATAGGATGTGTGCTGGCACAACCCATAGGTGAAGGGAATTTAGATTTGCCCATAGCATATGCTAGTAGACAACTAAACCCAGCCGAAAGAAATTATACCACAACCGAGCGAGAAGGGTTAGGCATGGTATATGCCGTAAAGAAGTTTAGACACTATTTATTGGCCAACAAGTTCAAGTTTTTCACTGATCATCAAGCTTTGTTATATTTGGTCAATAAACCTTGCAATACTGGACGCTTAGTAAGATGGTTCCTCTTACTAATGGAGTATGACTTTGAAGTTGTTGTCAGGAAAGGTAGAACCCACCTTCGGGCAGATCACCTTTCTTGCATTACTTCAGGCGAGTCACCACAAGGAGTGTCTGATGAACTACCTGATGCTTATCTGTTCAATTTGGAAGTTGTTCCTAAATGGGCAAATAAGTTGGTACCAGTCCTAACTTTCGGCCCTGCAAATAAGAATGTGAAAACATCACAAGAAGAAATTGTAAAATCACAAAAATATCACATATTGGCAGGAAGCATGTACAAACAAGATACTGAGGGTGTTTTAGCTTGCTGTGTCGAGGATGATGAACATAGTAGTTGGTTGCAGCAAGCTCATGAGGGATTGCTAGGAAATCACTATTCTAAACAATGAACATTGCAGAATTTGAAACGTTTAGGAGTGTATTGGCCTAGCATGGACAAAGAAATACATGAGTGGATCAAGAATTGTCCAATGTGCAGAGAAAGACCACCAGTGGAGCATGCGACCCTTTATCAAGTATCATTAATTCCAGATTGGAGTGCTCCATTGGTAGAGTTTATGAGATCGGGAAGATTACCCAAAGAGGCCAGTCTAGCAAGAAGACGAAATATGGAGCAAGAGGCTCAAGGCTATGCCTTAGTAGGAGAGAACCTATACCGAAGAGGTAAAGATGGTTACTTAAGACTGTGCGTTCATGAATCAGACTATTTAAGGGTCTTAGAGACTGCACACAGTGGTGTTGCAGGTGGACATTTTGGTCCTGACCGAGTGATTAAGACCATTCTGTTCTCAGGACTTTGGTGGCCCACTCTTCATATGGATGCACATACCTATGTGAAGAAATGTGACACATGCCAAGGTGCACAATATCCAGTGAGAAAAGACGAGATGCCCTTGAGGCCAATGATGGGAGGACGTGCATTTTCGAAGTGGGGCATAGACTTCATAGGTCCCATTAACCCCCCAGCTAGAAACTCCCATGCAGAGTACATCATTGTAGCCACAGATTACCTTACAAAGTGGGTAGAAGTCAAAGCCACAACAAAGAATGATGCTCAGACTACGGCTAAGTTCTTATTCGAGAATGTGTTCACGAGATATGGACTACCAATAGAGTTGGTGAGCGATAGAGGCACACACTTCTTGAATGAAGTCATTGAAAATCTTCTCCAAGAATTCTTGGTGATACATAAGAAATCCGCCCCCTATCATCCACAAGCCAACGGACAAGCCGAGAGTACCAATAAGATCCTCTGTAACGTATTGACAAAACTGGTGAATAATAAACGCTCTGATTGGGACAAACAACTTCATCATGCTGTTTGGGCTTATCGAGTTGCCTACAAAACGGTACTCAACGCCACCCCATTTCAGATGGTCTTCGGACAGAACGTTGTGCTACCATTAGATTTCTTAATCCCTGCCTTAAAAGTAGCACAAGAGTATGAGTGGAATGGGCATGAATTGTCCTCTAGGATCTTTGATCTCGAACGCTTGGGTGAAACGAGGCTACGAGCGGCAGCAGGCATCTACGCTGCAAAGAAGAGGCAAAAGGCATACTTTGATGCACACATCAAGGATAAGGGATTGAAAGAGGGAGATCTAGTGTTGGTATACACACTAAAACAACATGCCCGTAAGTTGGAAAAAAGAGGATATGGACCCATGATCATTAATAGAATTTCCACTAGTGGTGCAGTTCAGTTGGCCACTCTAGAAGGAGATATCTTGCCAAACTATATTAGTGGCTGTAGAGTCAAGCTATATCAAGAACCTCTTACTGAGGATATGCTAATGAGACTCAACACTGCAAAGAAGCGAAAAGAAGAAGAGTTAAGAGTGAGAGAAGAAGCACAGGTAGAGGCCAGAGAGCGTATTAGGTGAAATAAGCTAAGGCGATTAGGCCTAGATGTCAACTCAAAAGCCCCAAAATATCACATGGATATGTGTCAAAAGTCAGGCATTGCGACTTCTCAGGTCATTGACCGAAGACCCTTTGTGACCATAGAGATAGGACAAGGGAAGGGTGCAAGGACGGTGAAAGCATTGATTGACTCAGGTGCAGCAAGTAGTGCAGTTAAACTTTCCTACTGCCAAGACTTGGGGTTGAACATCAATCCCATAGAAGCTTATCTCATAGGATTGGGAGGTGGGGAAACCCCTTGTTTGGGCGAGGTGGAACTTCCCATCTACCTTCAAGATGTTCCAATGAAAGTCAAAGCGCTAGTATGTCAAGATGAGAACCTTACAGAACCACTTGTCTTGGGTCAAGATGGGATCTATGACCATGCAGTTAACTTAAACCTAAGAAGTCAAATTCTTCAAGTTTGGGTACAAGAACAATGCATTACATTAGAATCAGAGAACTGCATGCTCCTAGATCATGGCACCACACACTCTCTTAGTTCTTCCAAGACTAATCATATGAAAGAAGATGTTGTATGTGTCAAAAGCTCTATGATGCAGAAGGAGTCAATCGTGGAAGACCAGGTTCGAAGGCGGGTGGATCTTTCTTCTTCTCCCAAGACTCAAGTAGCCACAGTAGTGAGCCCACCACACAAGCAAACACAACCGTTCACGACAACTGCTACATCAAATAGAAAGACACCATTCGATAAAAAAGCGGTTCCGGGCATGAAGCAGATCTGGGTACGCAAAGGAGAGCAACCACCAGCCTTATCCCCACAAATCCCATCCATGCACACTAACCAGGCCAGAAGACGAAGGAAGAAGCTCAGACAAGCTCCATCACAAGGTATTCAACAAGTTTGGGTGCCCAAGAAGTTAGCTGCAGCTCAACAAGGGCAATTACAGATGTGGGTACCTAAGAAGCTCTTACATCCACAACAACCTATGTTCTCCCACATGCGAAAGGTCTCACCCAAGAAGCCAAAAAGGGAAGAGGGTAAGAACCACGTACAGAGACCGAAAGAAGATCAAATCAGCTCTTCAAGAAAAGTAGGAAGACGTGCAAAAAGGATAAGGGTTTGGAAGCCAAAAGTACAAGCAGCCTCCATCGAACCAAAGCGCCAACCACACTGGATACCACCGTTCAGAACGCATCCAAAGAGGAAGACGGCTGAAGTGATCTCTACAGTGCCAAATGATGTTCTAAAATGGACTCCAATAAGGAGGATTACATCAGTTCGAGACTCAATGGATACCTCCACCAAGGTCGGCATCAACCTCCACAAATAACATCGAAGGCCTCGAACGAGCAACAACCATGTGCTCCATGCACAACCCTGTCCTTTGCACCATTTAGGTCATGCATTTCCAAAGTATGCATTAATATAGGGCCACATTACACGGCCATGCATAGACACGCTTGAGAATCCCATGCACAAGAGCACAGTGACATATGTCGAACATTTCTATTGATACTAACTTTTGTGTTCTTGTTTTGTGATATCCTTTTTCTCAAAAAAAAAAAAAAAAAAAAAAAAAAGAAGTGGGAGAGAGCTTGTTCCCAGTGTGTCTCGGCCAGCAGTGGAATTATTGCTGCCTTATCTGGTAGATGACAAGCATTTGGCATGAACATGGCATCTACAACTATGATTTTCTCTTGCCATGGTAGGAATGAAGAGCTTGAAGGTCCGCAACTTGAGTGATGCTTAACTACTTCATGTACCAGAGCATCCAAGGAGATATCTGCAAAAGGTAGTTTTGGAGGAGAAGACTCCTGCATATGGTGAGCTAAAGAGAATATGTGAAACTCAGCTTGGTGTAGTTAACCGATGTTGCTTGCCAAGGAATGTAAAGCAATTCAATTCTCAGTATTTTCTGAACCAGTATGGAACAGTAGCACTGGTGAATGGTCTATGTCAATCAGCATGGTAATCTCTTAGAAACCGACACGTGCCCAATATTCCTCTGAGTGTCAATATAGGGAACTGAACGTGCATGAGCCCAAGCTCAGAAATGCACATTGTTAGTGACAAATGTTGCTTTGAAAAGAGGAGGGGGGATCCACCACCCAAAAGATCTCATCCGTGGACAATCAACATGGACATACATCAACAAGGTTCCATTCCAAAGGCCGAGTGTACAACACGAAGAGACAAACATCCATTAACCTTCTCCATGGTAAGTCTCTTTACTCTGGAAACACCATAACCATGATAGTTTAGGAAACCTCTTCGTCAGCATACCCTTGAGCACTTAGCTCAAGAACCGCAATTTTTGCACCATACTTCTTCCAATGCATTTTCCAAGTAAGCATGCGTAGGGCTACATTACAAGGCCGTGCACAAGGCACATACTTTTTTCAACCCAGGCACGAACACACTTACCCATCATTCATTATGGGTTATGAGTAGTTGGCATGACTGCTCTCAACATCATCTTTGGAAGAGCTAGCGGACATCATGGGACCAACATCCATATCTCGGAAGCAAATTGAAGCCAGTAGTTGCTCCAGATCACTCTTGACAACCTCTTCTGAGCAACTTGCAGTTTTGAAAGCTCACAACGACACATTCTTGCTGGAATCCAAGGAACCAGCTCATACAACGGATGGACATCACCTCTCAAAGCACTACACAGAACAGCCCTTCCAACAAGGGTCTGTCAGGGACGACAGACTCGAGAGGGGGGGGAGTGTTGAAGCTCAAGGTCAAGGACAAAGCATGGAAGCACATCAAAGAAGTGGACATAGAAGAAGAGAGAGCAAGTAGGGAGCTCCAAGAAGTGTATGTCAAATTTTTAGAAGAATCCCCTACAAAAATAGTGATTTTCATCACTAGAAACCATTGTAAATACCATTATCTATTTTTAGTAACTCCATTTTGTTCAAGCCGAGGAGTCCTCGAGCTTGAGGAGTATTAGAAGTACCATCGTACCAATTTTCATAATTTTTAGACTTCGTTTGAGCCCTCAAATAAGCCCTGGAACCTAATTTTTAACTAGGCCGGACACTAGGTCTCGGACAGGGCCAAAACTAGTCAAAAAACTATAAAAAGAGCTAGAGAGCTCATTTTGGGGGTTAGCTTGTTAGAGAATAGAACTTTTGTAAGAGAACTCTTTTGCAATCTAAGCTTTCCATTGTTCCTCTCTTTGATCTTACTTTGTGCGCGTGTGTGTGTATGTCTGTGCATGTTTGTGTGCTTTCACTCACGCACTTGTGCCTTCACTTGCTCGTGGTCTTCATACCGGTCCTCACGTCTCCGCGGATTGACAAGTAAAGGAGGTGGTGCTTACGCTTGAGCTACAATTACCTCTAGAGATAGTGACGGACCAAGGTACACACTTTGCAAATACCTTAATGCAAGTGCTGACTTAGACTTTCCAGATTGTGCATAAGTTTATCTCACCTTACTATCTGCGAGCGAATGGGCTTGTTGAGAGCACTAATAAGACTCTACTGAATATTCTCTCTGAAAATTGATCATGGAGTGTCTGGAACCACGGAACGAGCTCTTACCTGCCGTTTTGTGGGCTTACCAGACCACGTATAAAGTAGCTACCGGAATGACTCTGTTTAAGCTTGCTTATGGACTGGAAGCTATTACACCAATGGAAGTGGTGGTGCCAAGCCTGCGTGTAGCCTTATCCCAGAAATTGCTGTCGAAAGAATCTTTTCCATTCTGGTTGGATGTTCTTAGATCATTGGATGAACAACGCTTGGAAAGCTTCATGATTCTTCAAGAAGTTTAGCTACACCAAGCCTGTACTCATGACCGCTTTTTAAAAACCCTTGTATTTACAATTCACCAACTCGTTTTATTCTATAATGCTAAAGTGTGGGAGAGATTCGTGACGATTGGCGGATCAATTCAATCATCTCGCTAACGGCGCACACAAGGTGACTATGCAAAACAAGTATTTTACTTTTTCTAACGTTCATAAAGCAAAGCGTTTTTATATCTTTCAACTGTGTCTAAATAGGATGGTAAGATTAATTCCTCACTAACTACTTTAATGATTTCTGTTAGGATTAACTAGGAAATAGTATTTCAAATGTAGATGGAGGTAAAAAATATATTAGTAGATGAATCTCCTTTAGACATAAAAGATGAAATATAAAGAGATTAATAATTTATTTCCTATACAAAGCTATAAGATATTGTTTATAAAATGATATCCTATACAAACTAAACAATATATTTTTAGATAAGTATATTCTTTCCACACTTCAAATCTTCAATTCGTCTTCAACAAGGCTGCATATCATCTGAAAAATCACATGAACTTGTGAATACGACTCCCCTCTTTATATAGATGAGAGTAGCCCACCATAGCCCACATTTTCCCTTAGTTAACTCATCCGTGCAGCCTACATTTACTCCTCTTCAACACTTCATCTCTTCAACAAGAAATTAGGCGTGGGATTTTCCTCCATTAGATTTTTTCAAAATACACACAACTACTCAAATTAAATATTTATTTGAGCATAGACTTTATATTTAAATACAACCTTTCAAATCCTTTGTATTTATTTAATTTCTTTAGAATAAATACAAAATTTTTTAATAAATTAAATTAAACCCATCAATAAATTTAATTGTTACCATAACCTTAGTGAAAATAATAACAATTAATAATTAACATATTTTTTATTTGAAATATTTTGTTAAGGTTCCATTTATTATATTTACCCTATTTATTAACTCATTTAGAGACTAAAACATACTTAATTAACCTTGTTAACCATAGGTTTATCCTTGAACTAACTTCGAACCATGTTTTTAATCCTGAAGTAACCCATAGACTAATCTTCTACCCTTCCATAACCCTCTAGATTTAATAATTATCACTTAATTAACCTTGAAATTAAGCTTGAACCCTATAAAGCATGTTCAAAACCTACATTTAATCCTTAAATACCCTTGAATTATCTTTCAAAATTTAGATGAACCCTTGACTTACCCTTGCTTTTTCATCTATACCCATAATTATATTAGAAAACACCTAGATAAATACTTCCCATCTTGATATTAATCATCAAACTTCTTCTCCTGCAAAAATTAAAATCAAACATTAGTAATAAATTTCATAAATTATTCAAACTTATAACAATCAATTAATCTTTTAATTTTAGTAATAATTTCAGAGTAATAAATTCTTTCCGACATCCGTCCCCACTAAACCTGCACATTGTCCCCATGGGCCAACCTCCAGATTCAAGTAGAACATATCAAATTCTTTTGAAAATAAGGTTTAAATTTTTCAAAGTTTTATTTTATCATGCATTCATACTTTGTGCAATTAAAAAGATTAGTACAAACCATTTAAAAAAATGAAGTAGATGTAAGTCATATAAATATCACGTTATATCTCTGAATCTACATTTAAACAAGCATTTATAGGAATAAATCATAAGTTTCATAGTCCCTCTATTCATGTAACTTGCTTCGAATAAGTAACTTATCCTACATAATAGCATATACCAAAACTTTTTCCATCAGATAATAGAATTATATTCCTCCTACTTTTATTTCCTATGGTCTGACTCTCTATTCATTGGTTTTTTTCATATCATTTTTTTTTCTTTTGCTTTATTACTTCATCCCAACTCAGCTCTTTATTTATTTTTCACCAATCGGCCTATACCGAAATTGGGTGCGACTCATGGACTTGTCCAGCCGGCCAAGTTTATTCCACTTGTCTACCAACCCGGCATAGCACACGGCAAAACTATGTCAGCCCTACATGAAATTGACGTCAGCTCGTGGCTCTAATCGCCCGACCAGAGTAACTCCGTCCGCCTACCCACCCATGCAGGCGCATGACAACATAAAGGTTAGGCCTATGATGAAACTAGCGTCAGCTCATGGCCTTGATCACCTGACCAAGGTTGTTCCACCCACCTACTAGCCCAACATAGCGCACCAACTACAAACACATACATATATGCTAATTGGGTATGAAGTTTTATTTTTTTTAATTCATTTAGAGGTCAGATCTCATAAGGAATAAACAACAAGATACAAAAAATCCCACTTACTACTGGATAAAATTTTCAGCATATACATGTATTCATAATAAGCCTACCATTTCTTCCACAAGCTTCCAATTCCAAAATTTCTATTTAACTATCTCATTCAGTTCATATAAATACAAGTTTTCATGCTTCAATCATAAATATATCAGATATTTAATATCTTGAATTCTACTTGATTTTTTTAAATAAATTTGAACATATCCTTTTAACACATGCAGTAATGCTATGCATATACAAAAAAAATCAAAGAATCTCTAATTAAAACTTTTTCACCTGACTTTAAATAGATTTTTTTTTAATCATCATCTTCATCTTCATCAGTATCATCATCAGCATCAATCTCGTCAATCTTATACTCTTCATTATTTCTCTTCTTGAACAGTTTAACTCTTTTACCTGCAATCAAATTCTTCAACAAAGAACCATCAAATTCTCTAAGTTTAAATGTATCATTATCAAATACAGTGACAACTACATACGGACCAAACCATCTTTTAATTAATTTCTTCGTAGCATCATATTGAGTATCAAAAGTAATATCGTAAACTAATACCCAATCATCTACTTCTATAGTACGAGGTCTAAGTCTATGCTTTTTATCAAAATAGATTTTATGTTTAAGACGTGATTCTCTAAATTTTTGTACAGCTTCTTCAATCATTTTATTTCCTAGATTTAACTGCATAATCCTAACAGAAATCATATCTTCATGAGTCATCTCATTATTCCACAGAAGTGTTGTCCATGAAATAATCTAGGTCTGGATTGGAAAAATCGGCTTCTGAGAGTACATTAGTTCTGCAGGCATCCTGTAGATCTAGTATACATCATCCTATCTTTCCATTGTGCAAAAGGAAGGAATCTAAGCCACTGCGTTGTATCACCATTGCAGGCCTTAGAAATTGCCTTCACAATAGAGGGATGACCCCGCTCAAACTTACCATTAGATTCCGAATTATAAGCAGTAGTGAGAGATAGACAAATCCCATATTGGTCAAAGAATTGTCTAGCCTCTCTAGCATCTAACTCACCCCTATCTACTATTATCTTTTCTACATAGCCAAATCTAGAAATAACTTCTTCTAACAAAAATTTACATACGTTATAAGTAGTTTTAGTACAAAGAGCTCTACCCTCTACATGATTAGTCAAGTCTTTCCTAGCTAAAACTATATATCTCATCCTATCTAAACCTTTAGGCATGGTCACTAAATCAACTACCCACTTGTAATGAATACAAGGAGGATAGGTAGGGTGCAGAGGTTCTCTATGTCTAATCGACGAATGTACCATACAAGTAGTACAAGAACTTACAAAGTCACATATATTCACATACATACCCGACCACCGATAAGCTTCTCTAATTTTATCATAAGTCGCATAAAAGCCTTTACGTCCTGCCCAAAGAGTTTCATGCATATCTATCATAACTCTATTTTGAAGATTTTTATTTCCTAAAACTCGCTGCGGATATCTAATTTTTCCTTTTGCATGACGCCAAATAAAACCATCTTTTAGAAAGAAATTAAATGCTCGTTTCCTAATTTCTCTAAATCTATTAGCTGACCAAACAAGTAATTGCTTCAAAGTGCTAAGATAATATCCTATATCATACCAAATTCCCTCATACTCATTTTCATTAAATTTTTCATACACATAAACATCATAAATACAATTAATCACATTTAATTCAGTTTCAGTCATGTCATCATCTTCAAATTTAGCCCTAGAAAGCATATCTGCAATAGAGTTAGTTTTTCTAGAAATATGATTCAAAACAAGATTAATAAACTTAATATAAGATATCCACCTTAACATTGCTATATCTGGAGAAGAACAATTAGTAATCAATCCTATTAATGGTAAACAATCTATTTCTATCACTACATTAGCTCCTATAAAATACTCCTTATCACTGTTTAACGCAGTAACTAAACCCCATAATTTCCGTTTTATTTGTGGATAATTTTTTTGAGTTTCATGCAAAATTTTAGCCCCAAATCTAATAGTGTATCTATTTTCCTCACTATCATCTTTTCCTATTACCCATCCTATTCCTATGGGACTAGTATCTACAGTTAAAATAATTGGTTTATTATTAGAGTAATTTACACGTTTTAAAACACGTGCATTAGAAAGTACACTTTTTGATTTCTTCATTGCTTTAACATGAGTTTCAGACCATTTAAATTTCCTATTTTTCCTAAGTAAATCATACAACGGATTAGCTACATGGGCATAATGCGGAATCCAAATAGCATAAAATACACATGCTCCTAAGAAACGTCTAACCTCACTAATATTCTTACAAGTTTCGGATAATTTATTTATAGCATCTACTTTTTGAGGATAAGGCCTACGACCATAGTAACCACAGAAATGTCCTACAATTAACACTTCATTAACTCCAAAAGCTGAATTTCTATGGAAAAAGTTAATCCTACTTCTTCAAATCTTTTAAGTATTTTCTCACAATCTAAAATATGATTAGATACAAACTTCCTACATCCCAAAGAATCTAATGTTTCATCTTTTTCTTTTTCGTCACAGCCTTTAATTGGAATATCATCTATAAACGGCATGGTCACATTAGGAATAAAATCATGAAGAACCATATTCATCGCGTTCATCATATGTGCTATCCAATTTGTAGCTCCTTGAGGAAGAGTACACATACGAACTAATCCTAAAGGAGTCTTCATCGTAGTAATATCTCTACTCAATAGCAAGCTGGAATTGATCATAACATGAAAATAAATCATCCATAGAATAGATAGAATGCCCAACAAATGCTTCGATAAATTCTCCTACAATAGGGCCGGTTCCTACGTTCGTAATTGTAAATTTATTTATGGGTTTTAAGTCTTGGATGAATCTAAGTTTACCATTCATTTTATGAACAGTAAACCATATATTAAAATAAGGTACGGAGGAAGGTTCTAAAATTTTCATATGCATCTTCTCCTTAAGCAGTTTCATTAGCTCAGGTTAATGAGCCATTGGAACTGGTATAGGGCAAAGATTCCAAGGTATATGGGCTACGGTAAAATTGATCATAGGAGATACTATTCTATGGTCAACACATCCTATTTCATGAGGATAAAGAGAAAAAGCTTTTCCATGTTTTATAATCATTTCACAAAATAATTCACGTTCAGTAGACAGTAAAAAAGAATCTATCCATCTATCCTATTTTTATTAATTTAATAGTTTCATCAGTAAATTTATGTCCTGTTTTTGAAATATCACGTAAGATGGGATCATTAGCTACTTGTTTTATTTTTTGGTCACTTCCTTCAGGTAAAGCTTGAGGTACAGGTTTCACTTTTTTATCTACTATTTTATACTTTGTATTAATTTTAGCTTCATGAAAATTAGAAACAAATTTAAAAATAAATCATATTCATTTAATGAGTTTAAAAGAATAACATGTAATAATTTTTCATCATGTAAGGTTTCATTAATTTCTTCAAATAAGGTAGAAGAAAAAGAAGTTTCAATTACATTTTCAATATTTTCATTCATAGACATATGTCCTTTATCTTTAAAATATTTTTCATGTCTTTTCATTATTTTCCTACGAATATCTTTACTATTTAAAATTTCTAATTTTGAAGATGTAAAATACAGAGAAAAAATTTTCTATTTTATGTACATATTTATGTGAGATTTCAAACGAGTTACTACTGTTGTCCCGCTCAACAATGGTCTCTAGTAAAAATTCTGATCAAAGTATGTTCCAGAATCACTAAGAGGTAGATGAATCTCGTGCATCTTCTCTTGTGATCTGATAGGTGTTTTTCGAATTTGTTCTCTATTTCTAATATGGTTTGGGTTAACAGTCATTACTTGTAAGGATTCTAAATCATCTTTTGATCTAAATCTGGCATACGCAGAGCCATCTTCCATTATTTTTGTTTCCATTCTAGTTTGACAGATAAAGGGTTGTCCTAAGATGATTTCATAAGAACAGTTATCTTGTATGAAAAAGTGAAATGTTTCACTTATTCCACCTATTGAAATTGGAATGTTTGCACAAGCTCCTAGAAGTGCACCACATCCGTTGTCTATTGTTCTCATAATCCACCCATGCTCTTTATCTATAGGCCATCTAAATTTATCATATAATTCTTTTGATATTACACTTATTTTTGAACCTCAATCTAGTAAAGCTAAAGATGTACAAGAATTTTTCCTATCTCCTAAATTTACTTTAATCTCAGGTATTCCCCTGGCCCAAAAATTCTTTTTGTAATTGCTTTCAGATTTTTCCTGTATATTATTTGGAAGAATTGGTCCAAAAAACTTTTATTAACGTATCCTTCACTTTATTCCTCATCATTAGAGTCACAAGAAAAGGAATCTTTAGAAATATGAGTTACGTCTACATTGTCATGCATTTCAGTATCAGTATTTAATGGAAGTCATTTTCTTTTAATAATTTTAATAAAGTTATCTTTAAATTCTAATTTAGCTATAGTAAATAATTGTTCAAGTGACATAGTCACTTGACTTTTTAAAAGAATATCATACAGTATTTCCTTTGTGTCACTTTTTTGTTCAAGTTCTGAAGTTAAAATAGCTTTTGGAATCCTTTTGGGTTTCTTTGTTTTTCCCTCATTTTTATTTGTTTCTTCATTAATCTTTGAATCTAATTCACTAGGTTTGTTTGATATCTCAGGTTGTTTGCCCTCCCTTGTATCTCTTCTTTTCTGCTCATTTGAATCTAAATTTGTATTTTCATTAAATTGTACATTTTTAGGTTCTTTTCTTAATTGTTTTCTAGTTACTCTTTGATCAGTTTCATCTAAATCTTGAGTTTCATCTCTTTTTCTCTTTTCTTCCACATTTGCTATATCTGAAAAAATAGAGAAATTATCTATAGGTGAGTTCCATGCTATTTTGTTCATTATATCATCTCTAGCTTTTATTAATGCTTTTATTGAATAATTTTTGGTTTCATTTGATCTTTCATCATCTACATCACTTTCATCACATTCTAATCTAACCCCAGATGAGCTTCTTTGTGCCTCAGATATATTTTCATATAGTTTTTGCATTCCACCTTTTCCCCAATTTACAGCTAGTGGGAGGTGGGTGGGGTAATCACATAGTTTTTTATCAATATCAATTACTAGTTTTCTTTCTTTTGCCCCCTTTAAAGATTCACAAGCATAAGATATATGTTTAGTGGAGTCGCACCAAACACATCTTCAGGTGGGTGCGCCTCTTCGTTCATCATTCTGAGCTACTGGTTGATTCACTAAAGGTGCTATAGGTATAGGATTTATTTGTGGGGCATGAGTAAACTGAGGACCTAACTATCTTGACTACTTAAGGAATGAACTATGTTTTGAAGTGTTGCCACTTCCTTAGTTATATTCGTACGCAGCTGCATCATATTATCTATTTTATTAAATAGTATTTCAAACAGTAACTCACTAGGGATTTTAGATGTTGATGCTTGTTCAGTTGAAGTAGAGTTTATATTAATTTTAGGATTTTGAGTAGTTGGTCCTACTGTTGGGAAACTTAAATTCATATCATATAATAATGATTGCCTCTATTTCATTTGTGCTACTACTTCTACTACTTGTTTTAAAACTGCCCAGTCCTCCGTTAAACCATATCTTTTCCTAGGTTCTTCTAGTCTTCTTTCTACTTCACTTTTAATATCTGTAGGTAAAACTTTTAGGAAATAAAGAACTATATCTGGTGTAAGTGCAGTCCTATCTTGTTCAGGCAATTGTGAAAATCTCTTCATAAATTCACCATGTAGTTGTGTAAGGGATGTTTGGGACTTAGGAGTGCTAAGCCACTTCATAAATCCCTCCCTATTGTGTTGACTATAATCTTTTAAGTAAAATTCTTTATGCATTTGTTTTTTTTAATTCTTCCCACTCAAATACTCACACACTTGCAAAGGCCTTAGAAAAATGCATTAAAACTCCTGAAAGGTTCTGTTTGTCTGGTTAACCCCCTAAACCCTGAACGGTCATAACTTTTTCATACGAAATCCATTTTTTGAGCTCTAGGGCTTGTCAGAAAGCTCGTGGCATATACTACACGCCCTCAACTGTTTTTTATAAGAATAATGCGTTGATTTTCAGATAGGATATTTGGAAGTTGACACACTGAGGGGTAGGAACACCAAGGGAGCTCTAGAGGAAATTTTTAGCAATACAAAAGGGGGAACAAGGATCATTAAAAAAGTGTCTGAAATAAATTGTCTGCCAATTGAAGGATCAACTTGAAGCTTAACTTGGGATTCTTACAGGATCATCGAGAGCTCTTGGAGAAAGCAAAGTAAGTGCCAAGGAGAACAAGCTCGGGAACGTGCTTCCTGGGTAGACCAGCATCGCCAGGAGGAGCGACTTGAGGTTGGAACATCACTTAACCCCCTCAGTCTATTCTTAGCATAGGCTAAGTGCGAGTAGTTGTTCTGATTGACTAGGGGTACGATAGGAACACTCAAGTTTGAAGAGCCCTTAATTTCTCAAGTGCAAGGGTAGGCAAAATGGTAGTCAAGGGATAACTTAAAGGAAAAGAACTTAAACTAAGCAGACGCAGAACATCAAGTACGACCCACGAAAGTGCTCCTGATGACGCTTAACTAAAAACAAGAAAACACATCCAAAGGAACTTAAAAGGAACAAGTGACTGGTACCAAAGAATCAGCAACGTACAAAGGGCATATGAACCTTAGGTCAGGTAGACACGTAGGGAGAGACAGACAAAGTCTTAGATCTTCAGAGGCTAGTGTCAATCATACTGCGAGGTCTTGGGCCCAGCAGTTGAGCCATCATTCGTATTACCCTAGTTCTGAGACTAGCGAGTCTGAGATGTCCCACGGTATGGAGAGACCTATAGGAAGTTCTGGGGTGCCATATTTACATAGGGTGGAAGGCCCTTACAAGATGCCACTCGAGTACCTTAGGACCAACCGATTAGGTGCTAGCATCTATGAGGACGGCCTAGGAAGAGCGGTGGTCCATATTAAAAACCCTGACCAATCCATTGGACTAGAACGCCCAGCTGTCAAGTTTGAAAATGGAGCATACTTGGACAAGGAAGGGACAATATATGTAGTCACCAGTCATCCCGATAGGACAGATGAATTTGGGAATGTGGTCCCGGAAACGGACTTAGGTGACCTAGAGCAAGGAAACATGGGCGAAGAACCTAGAACCCCGCGAGGCAAATCTGTTCTCACGAGGATTCCCCAAGATAATAAGAGCATAGATCTCCTCTTGAACCGAGAGACGGATGAAGCCTTTTGGAGATATAGACCTAGTCAACCGAGTGAGGTAGGAACAATCATGATATATGAGTTCAAAGATCCTGATATTCCAGGAAGAGTGACCTACTTAGATCACTCTTCAGAGAGGATCTTTGGGGTTACAGAAAATGATAGGCATGCTTACACTTGGAAAGGAGAATTTATCTTCCCCCAACCAAGATTGAATGTGTCCTTTGGTCGCCAAGGAGCTGGAACATCTCAAGCTCAGGGGACTCAAAGAGAAAGGAGTCGAGAGAGACCTGAGGTAAGCTTTGCCAACTCTTGGGGAAGAGAAAGAACGAGAATGGACACGAATAGAGGGGAACTTGAGGGACATAGAGCCCCAGGGAACCGAAGAAATGCCGATGATTTCCCTTTGCCAAGACCAAGAGAGCACAGGAGGACCTTGAGACCAACTCAACTGGTGAAGTCCATGAAGAATTACTTCGATGGCACGGGTGACCCTTATGACCATGTGGCAGAGTTTAGGCAAGTCTTGAAAGCTGAACAGGTAGAGGACCTATTCACACAATATAATGCTTTTGGTCTAACCCTTAGGAACACTGCCCTTACGTGGTTTCAACCACTGAATGAGAGGCATTTCAGAAACATAGACCAGCTCTTAGAGGCATTTATCATTGAGTTTTCTAAGAGTGGAATCAGGCACAACACTTCCTCACTAATTCATAGCTTCAAACAAACACCTCAAGAGACGGTCAGACTAGTTGGAAGAAGATTTAGGCAGTACCTAGAGAGATGCCCGATGTTGGAGTTACCCACACCAGCCAAACAAGTGGCCTTGTTCTTAGATGGATTGTTGAGCACCAAGCTCAGGTCATATGTGTATCTGAAGGACCCCAGAACGATAGAAGAGTGCGTGCGCATGTGCATAGACATTGAGGACAATCTGGGTGAGGAATTAGAACTATCAAAAATCTATAAGGATTCTGATAGCTCTAGTAGCCTCACATCTGGTCAATCCACATCCATTGAGGAACTTGCAGAGAAGGTAGCTCAAAAACTAGGTGTCTCTAGCAAACAAATTCCGAGATTTGCCCCAGTTAAGCGGTGTTACACTTGTGGCGGTGACCATATGGCAAATGCATGTCCCATGATGGCCCAACCCCAGGCGAATCCTAGTAGCCAGTACTGCACCATAGAGCGTAGGTACACCAACCACACTGCACAAGACTGCCCATATAACAAACAAACTGTTAGGCAAAATTACCCTCAGCCATATCCACAACAGGGTAGATACCAGAATCAGTACCCACCACAACAATACAACAGACCACAGCAAACTTATCAGCCACCTTATCAAGGGCAACTAAGACCCCAGCCAGTGCTAGCACAGCAACCACCTGCTCCTACTAATGTGATTCCGGTCGCTGCAGAAGAAAACCTGAATAGAGCGATAGTCCCAGTAACCCCATTAATCTCAGAAAGTAATCCCAGTGACCATAGCTTTGATTCTACACATGTTGATAGTCCCCAGGCTTACTACATGCAGTGTCCTGAACATGGTGAGTCTTACTACAGTGAGGAACCGAGTGAACCTATTTGGGAGCCTGAATATGCTAATGTCATGTACACAAACCCCAACTCTAGACCTCAACCTAGGAAGATACGACCCCCTTTTCCTAGAGGACCTTGCTTTAGATGCCAGGGTGATCACCTCATACGTGATTGCCCCATGCCTGCACCTCCACAACCCCAATCAGTGACGATCCAAGGCTTTTGCTAGGAGTGCGGAAAGGAACATCTCTTACGAGATTGTCCCAAGAATCCCAGCAATATGCCAAAAATCACTCCGATTAATGTTATTGGGTTAGTGGTCAATTCCACAGGAAGTGTCACTTCCACTGTACCAGTGCAGGTAATCACTAGAGCTCAAGCATTGCAGCAAAACCAAGGGGTAAGCCAGGAAAAGAGCCCAGACGCTAGCGATACTGAGAGCCAAAATAAGAAGAGAACAAGAGCTTGGAGAGATAGCCGTGAACGTATGAAAAGGCAATGGGCAAAGAAGATGAGTGAACTTGAGGAAAGTCTACGAGAAACCAAGGCCAAAATCATAGAGATCACATCTCAACCGCACTCTCACACATTCCCACCGCTACCATCCCCATCACCCTCCATCTCTCCACCCTCTAATACACCCCACGTAACCCACCCACCACCCCGAGCAGGATCAGTATTAGCTGATCCCACTCTTGAAGACATAGACATGATGCTTCAAGCATATCAGGCCAGAATCCAAGAAGGGCCAAATGTAACGGATCATGACAAGTGCTACCCCAGAGCTGACCTAGAGATAGAAAGAACCAAGCTTTGCGCGAAAATGGTCGCATTGGCTCAGACTATGTTTGAAGCCAGTCGCCTTTTCAATTACTCGGGCTCAACCAAGACGCAATTACACTTGGATGGACTTCTAGAGAAGTTAGAGGGCATAATTGCAAGATCTGCCAAGGAAGAAAAAAATCAAGAAAGAGATAAAGTAAGCAAAAACATGACCCATCCCCCACCGAAAGCTTATGTGCCCAATTCCACTGAACCAGACAACCCCCCCTCCCTAGAAAGAATAGAGAATCTAATTGCACAATCACAAAAGGAGCCCGCCCCTCAACACCATGACAAGGCTAGTGAAAGAGCAGGTCTTCCTACCCAGAAAGCCTATGTGCCTGAGGCCTACGTGCCTAACTCTACGGAGCCAGACACCTCTTCTTCTATGAATCAATACACACCAGAATTCTTGCGAGAGATTCAAGAAGAGAAATGGGCTAAAGAGAGTGAAGTTCCTCCTCCCATTGAACTTGTGGATGACACACACGATCAATTCCCACAAGACCTTCCTTCCCTTTATGGAGAGCAGGAGAGTGCCCAATCTCAAGAAAGATTATACTTCGAGTCTAATTCTTTACAAGAACTACCCCATTTCACAGGCCCATGGGAAGCAAAGTCCACCTGTATGAGAGCACCTATAGTCATGGTAAGAAACGAAGATTCAGTCATACCTAGGAACACAGAGGTAGTGAAGAACACCAAAGTGCAGTGCAATCTCACTTTGGAAGAGCTCCTTAAGGTTAGACCAGAAGTGTGGAAACATGTAGCCAATCAAGTGCCCGAGATAGCAAAACCTCGTTCCCAGGTAGGATCCTAGGGAACAATGCCAGAAATACCCTTAGATAAAGATAGGAGACATGAGTGAGGGCAAAGAGGGAAACACATATCTCCCCATCACTCATCAGGGATACACAACCAAGGCCATCTTGGACTCAGGTGCAGGAGTTGCAATTGTTACCACTTCCTTATGGAAACGATGGGGCAAGCCAGGTCTCAGGCCAACGAGAATGAAATTGCAGACGGCTGACGGGCACATAGAAAGACCCTTAGGACTACTCGAGGGGATAACTCTCACTACTTGTGGTGTAGAGTTTGATCACACATTTGCTATCTGTGACTTTAGCAAAAATCAAGCCTATGAGATGATTTTGGGAAGACCATTTATGCGGCAGTTGCAAGTGGTACAGGACTGGGGAACCAATTCCTTGTATTTGCAGCACTTAGGTGTTACAACCAAAGTCAATCTCAAGGATTACTCTCATAGAGATGTCCCTCCTATCCAATGGAACCCCATCCATAGAGCCAAAGATGATACGGAATCGGTGCATTCCCTAGGATCAGGATCCTCATGGATGCATGAAGACACTCACTTATGGATGTGTAAGGTAGCAGTAGAAGAAGAGAAGAGAGAAAAAGCCAGGGAGATAGGTGCAAAAGAAACCCATAGATCAATGCAAGACCCAGCCTATGCACCTGTAGTTTTTCGAGACGAAGAATTTGAACCTCACGGCTGGGCATAAATTCTAGCAACCATGGATGTAGCCATCAATGAAGAACAATGGACACCTCACTGTGATGAGGATGGCTATGAAATTTCAGTCTTCTCCATAGAGCTGATCATGGGAGAGGCAGTTTTAGAAGAGTGTGAACCTAGCCCTGATGCATTTGAGGATGCGAGAGACTCCGATCTAGAGTCAATCATTATGGACCCACCTTTTGCATCAGATGAAGAATACTTCTATGAAGTAGAATTTCAACCCCAGAAGCACGGAGAGCTTACAAAGGATGTAAGGCTAACCACACATGTAACCCATAAGGAAGAAGGAAAGAAAAGAAAGAAGAGAGAAGTCACACCAGAAGAGGAAGAATCTTTGTTTGAGGTTCCGGAAAATTTTAAGAAGTATGAGATAGATGACAGGAGAGTCATGATAAGAATGCCTAAACGAGAGGCGCAATCGAGAGAGGCCTATGATAACAAAGAAACCACCAAGAAAATAGTGGTAGCCATAGAAGAAGGAGAAGAGAGGTGCACTTACATAGGACATGACCTCACTGAGGAAGAAGAGCATGAGCTGATAGCCTTGCTAAGAGAATACAGAGATGTATTTGCTTGGAGTTACAAGGATTTGAAAGGTGTGGACCCAGACATATGCTCACATATGATTCCCATGACTACAGAGGCTAGACCCTCAAAACAAAAGCCATACACATATAATGACAACTATGCTGCCAAGATCAAAGAAGAGATAGACCGCTTGGTTGAAGCTGGATTTATCTATGAAATTGAGCACACTGAATGGGTATCCCCCATTGTGGTGGTGCCCAAGAAGAACGGCAAATTACGAGTATGCATTAACTTGAAGAAGGTTAACGCAGCCACGATCAGGGATAATTACCCGCTTCCTATCACTCAGCATCTTTTAGAAAGGGTGGCAGGCAAGGAAGTGTACAGCTTCCTAGATGGGTTCTCTGGCTACAATCAAGTGGCCATTGCACCAGAAGATCAGCATAAAACAACTTTTGCCACAGAGTGGGGTATATTCGCTTTTAGGGTAATGCCATTCGGGCTGACCAATGCTCCCGCAACCTTCCAAAGGCTGATGTGCCATGTATTTAAGGAGTTCCTGAGGAAGAACTTAGAAGTCTAAGTTGATGATCTTTGTGCTCATTCCAACATTAGACAAACCCATATTCCTGAACTCAGACAAATCTTTGACAAATGTAGAGAATATCAAGTCTGCCTAAACCCAGAAAAATGTGTTTTATGGTCAGGCAAGGCAAAATTCTAGGACACATAGTGTCAAAGAATGGCATATCTACGGATGAAGAGAAAGTAAAAGCTATAGCCGAATTACCTAGGCCAAAGAATGTCAAGGAAATACAAGCTTTCATGGGGCATTGTGGTTATTACCGACGATTTATACACATGTATGCCATCATTGCAAAGCCTCTGTACGGACTTTTGACAAACTTTGAGTGGACTGAGGAATGTGAGAATTCCTTCAATGAGCTTCAACGGCGATTATGTTCAGCACCAATCTTAACCACACCGGATTGGAATAAGCCTTTCCACGTTCATGTGGATGCATCCAATTATGCCATTGGATGTGTGCTTGCTCAACCTACTGGTGAAGGTAATATGGATCTTCCTATTGCCTATGCTAGTAGGCAATTGAATGCAGCTGAACGAAATTATACCACTACTGAGAGAGAAGGCTTAGGCATGGTATATGCAGTTAAGAAATTTAGACACTATTTGCTTGCAAATAAGTTTGAATTTTTTACTGATCATCAGGCATTGCTATACCTCGTAAACAAGCCATGCAATACAGGAAGATTACTAAGATGGTTTCTCTTGCTAATGGAATATGATTTTGAGGTTGTGGTAAGGAAGGGAAGACTCATTTGAGAGCAGATCACCTTTCTAGGCTCACATCGGGAGAAGCCCCACAAGGAGTGTCAGATGACCTTCCTGATGCTTACTTGTTTAATTTGGAGGTGGTGCCGCAGTGGGCTAAGCCATTGGTACCAGTGTTGACATACGGACCTAACCACCCAGTAATAAACACACAGGATAGAGAGGTAGTAAAAGCCCAAAAGTATCACATCATGGCAGGAAGTATGTACAAGCACACAGATCAAGGGATCTTGGCTTGTTGTGTGGAAGAGGATGAGTACGCTAAATGGTTGCAATTAGCACATGTAGGTGCGTTAGAGCAACACTACTCAAAGCAACGAACCTTACAGACACTAAGGAGACTCGGAGTGCATTGGCCGACTATGGAAGCTGATGTCCAAAAGTTGTGCAAGGATTGCCCAATCTGCTGCACTAAACCACCTGTGGAACATGCCACTCTTTATCAAGTGTCCATAGTGCCAGATTGGAGTGAACCACTATTATCCTTTCTGAGGACAAAAACATTCCCTCCAGACATGACTCTGGCTAGGAAAAGGAGTTTAGAACAAGAAGCCCAGGATTACTCACTCATTGGTGATAATCTATACAAGCGTGGTAAAGATGGTTACCTGAGACTATGTGTCCATGAGAGTGAATATCTCAAAATCTTGGATACTGCTCACCAAGGTGTAGCAGGGGGACACTTTGGACCAGATCGGGTAATCAAGGCAATACTATCTGCAGGCTTTTGGTGGCCAACCCTTCACATGGATGCACATACCTATGTGAAACGGTGTGATGTTTGTCAGAGAACTCAGTACCCTATACGCAAGGATGAGATGCCACTAAAGCCTATGATGGGCGGACGTGCGTTCTCTAAATGGGGAATAGACTTTGTTGGTCCTATTAATCCCCCAGCTAAGGGTTCACATGCTGAATATATCATCGTGGCCACAGACTATCTAACCAAGTGGGTAGAAGCGAAAGCTACTACAAAAAATGATGCTCAAACAACAGCAAAGTTCTTATTTGAAAATGTATTCACGAGGTACGGATTGCCAATAGAGTTGGTGAGTGATAGAGGCACACACTTCTTGAATGAATTCATAGAAAACCTTCTCCAAGAATTCTTGGTGATACATAAGAAATTGGCCCCCTATCACCCACAAGCTAATGGCCAGGCTGAGAGCACTAATAAGATCTTATGCAATGTGCTGACCAAACTAGTGAACAATAAACGCTTTGATTGGGACAAACAGCTACACCATGTTGTTTGGGCATATCGGGTTGCCTATAAAACGGTACTCCAAGCCACCCCCTTTCAGATGGTATTTGGCCAAAATGTTGTGCTACCCCTGGACTTTTTGATACCTACATTGAAGGTAGCACAAGAGCATGACTGGACAGGCCATGAACTCTCCTCTCGAATCTTTGATCTTGAACGTCTAGGCGAAACACGATTGAGAGCTGCAGCAGGAATCTATGCAGTGAAGAAGAGGCAAAAGGCATATTTTGATACACATGTGAAGGATAAAGGCTTGAAAGCAGGCGACCTAGTCCTAGTCTACACATTGAAGCAGCATGCATGGAAATTAGAGAAAAGAGGTTACGGGCCAATGATTATCAATAGAATCTCCACAAGTGGCGCAGTTCCACTAGCCACTTTAGAGGGCGATATTCTACCAAGTTACATAAGTGGATGCAGAGTCAAGTTATATCAGGAACCCCTTACTGAAGAGATGCTAAATCGACTCAACACTGCCAGGGAACGTAAAGAAGAAGAGAAACGAATTAGAAGAGAAGCACAGGAAGAAGCTTTAGAACGCATCCGACGAATGAAATTGAGGAGACAAGGCAGAGACCCGCCTATGCTTGACACTCAAGAATCTGTAGGCTATCCTATGGCCTTGTGCGAGACTTCAGGTGGGCATTCCCATAGAATAATCGACCGATGGCCTTTTTTAACCCTAGGAGTAGGACAAGGAAAGGGTGCAAAGATTGTAAGAGCTTTGATTGACTCAGGTGCATCCACTAGTGCTGTCAAGTTGTCTTACTGTCAAGAATTGAAATTAACTGTCGATCCTATAGAAGCATATCTCATAGGATTGGGAGGTGTGGAAACTCCTTGCATGGGCGAGGTGGATCTTCCCATCTCCATTCAAGACGAAGTGATGACAGTCAAAGTACTAGTGTGTCAAGATGAGGACCTCACTGAGCCTCTTGTCTTGGGTCAGGACTGGATCTATGATCATGTAGTCAACCTCAACCTAAGAAGTGGACTTCTTCAGGTATGGGTAGATCATAGCCGAATTACAGTTGAATTGGAAAATGAGGCACTCAAGGAACTAGGCAAGGCACAAACTCCTGGTCCTTCCAGGGGCGCACATGAAGTTGACAATGCTATTTTTGTCCAAAACTGTATGATGCAGAAAGAGGCTAATCTCAACAATGGAGCCAGGGAGAGGACGGAACTCCCTTCTTTTCCAAAGACCAGAAGGTTGCAACAACCCACGGCAGATCAAATACAGAAGAAGCAGAACACTACCGATACTAAATGCCGAAAAAAGGAGCAAAGCAGATTGTTTCAGCCATGGAAGCAAGTATGGAGGCGAAAAGGCGAATACCCTGTTCAGACCAGGCCGACCCCACGGCCAAAACCTCTTATTAGTAGTCAACAACATGACATTAATGAGAAGTCCTTCATTAATTCTTCTGCGAAGGTGAAGTCTATTTGGGTACCCAAGAAGTCAATGAAGGCCAGCCCACAATCACGACAAATCTGGGTGCCTAAGGCTTGCTTGCGGGCTCAAATAGCTACACCAAGGCCGCAACCGGTACAACATGTTTCACTCACTCGAACATCTGAGGCCCAGTCTTACGCATCACGCACGGACACATATTCTTCCATGAGCACTAGTAGAATCACTTGTAAATGGGTCCCTAAAAAGCCTCATCTTCAAGCAGATACCCCTATCAAACTCTTCAGAGTCTCCACAAAATCAAGATCAAAGCCCATCCACTGCATTTGGCAACCTAAAACTTGTAATAAACCCCCGGACCCCAGTTGTAAATCCATGCCCACCTACTAACTACGTCACTCTCACACTACATCATTCCACTTAGTTCTTAGGTCCAACCAATTCCTAACTACACACACAAGCACCGAGCACTTATTAACCTACTAATCTCTCCCGAACCTCATGATAATGTTGTAATGGGGACAAAAACGGTTCTAACTTGTCCTTTACAATGTTAACACATGTTTCTATATTCTCACAGAATCAGGAGGCAAGAAGTAACATGGCAGAAGCGACAGGTCCGAGCTCACAAGGAGGAATACTTACTGCAGGAATCGATGTGGATAGTCTACCTGTGGATGTGCCACCAACTGAACGACCTGTGGAGTTGCAACACCTTCAGCAGATCCCGGTACCGGATCCACCCACAGGGATCACAGAAAGAGTCCATGCCAATTCTCATTGGTTCAATGGCATGCCAGGTCCATTAGGAGAGGCCAAGTATATATGGGAGTCTAAGTGCGAGTATGACAGATCATGGGTTCGATTCCAATTTTTCTCCAAGGAGTTTGAGACTCTACAGAACACCGAGGATCTCCAGACCATATGGCAACGTGCAGGGCTAGCAGAATACTTTGAAGCACCACTACCTAAACCGGATCTCCTCCGATGCTATTATTTGGTCTCCACATTACAAGCTAATGAAGAAAGGACAAACCAGGATCATTTGTTCTTCCTTCCCTGCTGGGCAACAACGAGTTAAAGAGGTTTGAACTTACTGTGGAGTTGGTGAGCGCTGCTTTGAATATGCACGACACACATGTACCTTCTAAGAAGGATGCTCTCGTTCCTACTAACATGAAGGATAGGAAACTATTGAAGCTTAAAGACATGGCAGCACTCACACCAAACGTGTCCATCCCTCTCCGTATGTGCATGCAACATTTTGCTTTCCCCGGCCAAGACCGCTTCACACAACCACACAAAAGAATCTGGTTCGCTCTCTACTTAGCGGAGGCAGGTGCGTTACCAATTAAGCTGCCGGTATGGATTATAGATCAATTGTATGAAGCAAATAAAAGGTCTTCTAGGAAATTAGTGGTGAACGGTTGCCGTGCAATCACACGCATTATTTACCGGTGCCTAGCATACGATGTTCCAATTGAACGTGCCTTAACTTGGGCACAATTACAAATGTTTAAGAAGCTCAAGACGTCCACACATCAATCCAAGCGCATGAGGGGTGCGATCCCTTGTGCCCAGACAAGGGAAGTTCTGACTACTCCTGAAGTATCGCCACGAAGGGAGACCACTGTACCTCCCTTTAACATTAGGATACCCAGGTCTGGATCTGAAACTACGACACAAGCTACCCCTTCAGCTCCTCCTGCTCCATCTGAATTTGAATTTGCTACAACTGGAGATGCTGAAGGAATGGATCCTCAGGACTTCAAAGCATTCTTACAAAGTACACAACTCTCTGATGTAGAGTATTATTCAGATGCAGAAGAACAAGGCACATCTTCACAAAGAAGAAGAAAATCAACAGACGACCGCCATGTACATTGGAGTGACATCCAGCAAGGTCAACAACAAGGACACCTAGAAGAAGAAGGAGCATATGAAGAGGAGACCACGGAAGCCCCAGCCTATACAGCGGAACTCCGAAGGCTGTATCAAATTATGGAACCAGTGCGATCGCAACAACTGCTCACCAAACAGAGAAGTAGAGTACTCATGACTCAGCTGTTGGAAGAAGCCGGAGTTGACTCAGAATATAGTGAAGGTCTCTTATTGATGGCAGAAACATATGGGGTAGTAGAAGCAGTGCGGACCGCCATTAGGAGGTCTCCAGTTCAATATGATCCACCAAGATTCCAGACATGACCACGCTCAGGTAAGAATATCCAGATCCCCATTACAACGGCAGAAGGGCCAAATATTACATCCGAACCCATCATGACAACCTCCCAAGCAACAGAAACTGCTAGCCAAGAGCACCCAGTCACCCATGAGGAAACCACCGAGCCACTACCACCCACACCCCCACCATCGCCTCCTAGAGCAGAAACCGTGGAAATCACCTCGACCACTCAACCTACCGAACCAACCTTCATCTTCCGTA
Source organism: Ceratopteris richardii (assembly GCA_020310875.1). Classification (NCBI taxonomy): domain Eukaryota; kingdom Viridiplantae; phylum Streptophyta; class Polypodiopsida; order Polypodiales; family Pteridaceae; genus Ceratopteris; species Ceratopteris richardii. The sequence goes on along the minus strand of CM035406.1, from coordinate 59,171,398 downwards.
CTCCCATCTCTAGTTCAACCCTATTCTCCACCTCTGATAACCCAATCTATGAAGCAACCCCCATCACTACACAATCCACCGAATCGCTCATAGAGCCTGCCCTAGGACAACCATCCCCCATGCCCTCAGCCATAGGTCATCCTGACCCTAGATCCATATTCATGGGTTTCCGTGCTACCACGCAACCCTTCATGCCCTCCTCAACTCTACAACCTCAACCCCCGACCTCCATCTCTCCACTTCTCCAATCCCTCCATAACTTCCTTGCTAGAACTTTTCAACCCAGGTCTCAACCATTCCCTTTATTTTCAGCTCCCCACCCCACTTCTCATCTATTCACCACTTTCACACACACACCACCTACCATTCCAATGTATATGGTAGACCCCACACTCACACCCACTCCTGAAAGTATGGACATTTCACCACCCACGGCACCTCCCCCTCCCCCCACGCTCCTCCCATTCCCCCTCCACCAATTTCACCCACACACTCGTCTTCAATAGTCATTCACTCTTCCCCTTCCCCAATTCCCTTCCCATGCATCTTCCATTGTAAACACCACCCCCTCATCTATAGGAAATGCATTGGACACCATGCTAGCTTGTATATCAAACTTAAGGACAGATTACAATCAGCTCTAGCAACAGAATGAACGCCTGCAAGAGCACTCGGAGACACTACAACACAGACTTGCTGCACTAGTGGAGGAAAATGCTCGCCTCCACACACAATTCCAAACTCTCCAAGAGGCTCACAGCATATTGGAGGTACAGTTACAGAACACAGATCAGGAAGCAATACAAGTGGTAGAAGGTCATCTACGGACACAATTGGAACGCAATTCAAAGCTTCAGCGAAATATGGCCCTACTCAAGCGACATCTTGCTGCCGCTCATGAAGAGAATCGACGCCTACAATTACAAAATCAGGAGAACCTAGAAGCAGCTATCGAAACCACACCTAGGGCACCCATCAGCCCATCAAAGTTTCAAGCAGTGACCCCCGACAATATCAAGATCATATTGGAAGACTATGCCATGCTGCTTCAAGCACATGACCTGCTATCAGAGGAACTGGATCAACTGAAGCAGAAACACCAAAAAGAAACAACAGCAGCCTCTCAAACCACCTCCTCCGCGGCTTCACTTCTCACAGACTCAGAGGCCTTAAAAGATCTCCAGAAACAGGTCACCGAATTGCAAACACGTCTACTACAATATGAGAGACCACCTTCCCCTCCAGAGGCTCCCACCGACGAACAAGTAGTACAAATTCCTGTGGAATAGACATTTGAAGAAGAATACGACCATACGAGGACATTTTTATAAGCAAAAAGTAAAGAAGTTACCTTCTGCAGTAAAGGAGGATAATGCCATAGCCAAGAGGCCAAGTGGACTACTTGAGGATTCTCTTCATCCCCTAAATTTACTTCTTGAACCAGTGTTTTAGGACTGATCTTACTTGAGAAATCATCTCCACTGTATGCAGGAGTGGAATTTAGCTTATATTCTCCAATATGTTCTCTAGTCCATCCTTGATATATATCCGAAAAGGGGAGATCTTCTCTGCATTCAGGCTCATAACTTTCCTTTTCTAAAACTTCTATAGTTGTTGCCCCTACAATGTTTGTATTCTCCTGCAAACTCTCATTCTCCAACTCCCTGGGAACTTCATGGCCTTTTCCTGCAAGTCCTTCATCTGCAACTTCTTCTTCTAATTCATTGATTTCAACTGTGCAACACTCTACACTTCCCATCATCCAATTCAAAAATGTATCTTTTTCTTGGGGTAGAGAGGGCATTACCTGAGTGTCCACAGTATACCCAGTAGTTTTTCCTGAGTCGAATCCTTCTTCCAAATGTAGTTGCAGTTGGCTATTGGTTCTTGTTGAAATCCACAGTTTGTTTTTCCCCCAATCTTGCAAAGCTTTTGCTTGCCTATACCAAGGCCTCCCCAGGAGTAAAGGGTAAGAAATCTCCTGTGGAAGTGCAATAACAACAAAATCTAGAACAAAGTGACAACCCTGTACTATCATCACTACCTTTTCAATAATGCCAATTGGTGCAACTCGATGTTGATCTGCTAGAGTAACTGTGAATGGTGCTATCTTGGTGGGGTTCAAATTCAGTTTCCTCATTGTGAAATCAGGCATCAAATTAATGCGAGAGCCTCCATCTATAATCACACCTGTGAGATCTTCATCCTTTATAAGAACAGATAGCCTTGAGCTTTGGTAGTCTGCCAGGGGTGCAAGGGGAAAATCAACCATGAAACCATCTATGCTAGGTGGTTGGCTCAAGTAAGCAGAGTGTACAATCTTTAAAAGGTCACTTCTTATTTTTGAATCCACTTTTATGAGTTCGTATAGACTACCCTTGTGATGTATAACTTTCAAGGTCTGCTCAATGTTTACCTCATGTGTGTCTTCTTGAAGACTTGTTGGTTGATCCTTTAGTGAAGTAGCCATCCTTTCATAAGCTCCTTCAATATTTGCTTGGTCCTTCCACCCAACCTTCTTTTCCTCCTCTTTATCCTAAAGGCCCTCTTGTTCCTCTCTACGGGTTGCTCCCATTTGTCTCGCTCTAGTCATCATGGGTATTGAAGAAGATGAAACAGCATAAGACTGAGTGGTCATACCTTCTTCTTGTGGAGAGACTGCAATCATGTGGATTGGAGCAAGACAGCTTCTTGGGCAATCTTTGGTGTAGTGATCCTTAGCCTCTGGACAATGCTGACAAGGAGGTGCATCTTCTGGAAGGGAACACCTATTTTGCATATGGCCATACTCACCACAGCGATAACACATCAATGGCCTATTATATCTAGGTTTTGTTGTACGATGGTGCATTTGAAGTACTATCATAATATGAATCCAAACCTTGAGAGTTACCTCGTTGTTGTGTACCCTTGAGGTAGGAATAGTCTCTAGCTTCATGGCCATCCTTTCCACAAAGATGACAACTTACCTTGTTAGGACAATTAGCATTGGAATGTCCATTGTTGTTACATATTGTGCACCAAATCTGCCTTCTTATATCATGACTGGTCCATAAATCTTCTTACTCACAACAAAGTTGGGCTGCTTCATCATTAGTGCGATGCAGTGGTGGCAAGACCTTCTCTTCTTGTTGATTTTGTTGCATTCTCAATGCCTCTAGTTCCTTCCTCAGTTGCCCAATTGGGTCTAGTTGTGCAGCATAATTCGGTCGTGTATCCCCTTCAAAATGTTGCCTAGCTTCTTCAATGTATGATGCTGCTGCAACAAAATCATTGAGGGTTGCATCCAATCTAAGAGACTCATGTAACTTCTACTGAGATGACCTGGGAAAAGCTTTTTCTATCCGTTTTTTGACCAAGAAATCACTTGGAGCATGTGGAGGACGTGAAACAAGTGCTTTTGTCCTAGTGTGAAGTTCATGAAAGGATTCACCTAGACTCAGCCTTAAGTTCTCTAGCTGATCTAGAGCTCTTTTGGAGGAGTCACTTGGTCGTAATGTCTGTGAGAACGCCATCTTCAAAGCCTCCCATGTAGCAAAATGGCCATCTACATATTGACTGTACCATTTATCTGCAAGGCCTTCCAATGTGGATGGGAAGAGTACGAGCATTGCATCCTCTCTATTCTGCAAAACCTCGTCCATGGCATAAGAAGATGAACCTCCTCACATGATCATCAGCATCCTCATAAGCTTGTCCCTTGAAAGTAGGGAACTTGATATTGAGTCTGGAGAGTAAATGAGAGAGATCCTTCATTTGCACTGGTGTTTCTTCTGATGTATCCGAGGAGAAGTCTAATGTTCTCCTATGCTTCTCCTTTGACAGTGGTGTCACACCCAAATCAATAGATAAATTCTAGGATTGTAGAGGGGAGGTAGGTTCACTAGTCGAAGATATACCTGACTTGTTAAGGCTGCTTTGTACACGAAGAGCTCCTTATCTGATCGCGTATGGGTTATGTATCTACTTGCAAAATGCAATGTGGCAAAGAACACTAAAAAAAGGACTATTTACTATGCTCAGGGCCTCTCACAGAAATGCAAGTGTCCCACCAGGCGTGCCAAATTGTAGAGGACGTACTGGGGGATCTACTTTTAACAAGATTAAAAAATATGCACTTCCAATACTTCATCTACTCAAGGGAGGTCCTCCTTAGGGAAGTATACCCTTTAACATTTCTGTGAGCAGGCAGATCGCAATAATTGTACAATAAATGTAGATGCTCAGAGAGAAGATCAATGACAATGGCAATAGTAATGGACGAAACCACTCCTTAGTCCACACAGATGATTACAATATAGGCAAAAGAAATGCTCAAAAGTTGATGCTTTGTGCTAACATGCCACTCAGAACTAAGCACCATCAATACAAGAGATTCATCCAATCCGTACCATGAACACAACTAGATGCAGACCGGGACTGATCAGTACAAAGTGTGAAGACTTGCTCCAAGGGGAAGAGCGCAAAAATACCACTAACTCCAAAAATACTACTGACTCACAATGAATGACAAATCCAAGCAACTTCCTTCAGACTATAGTGCTATTAGCCCTCCACTAGGAATCCCACGCTCTGTATCCTCACAATAGAGTGACTTCCTACAGTAGGCTTGTAGCCACAGAGTGCAAAGAGAGGAACCCCTCTACGTACGTATGTATATGTGTATCTGTATCCCAAATGAACACAAGTCCATTGCTTTTATAGGCTCCAATAGGCCAAGAGGGCCTTGCCAATTCCTCATGTCCATTGATTATGTGCCAATTGATTGCCCAAAATTGGAGGGGTAGATCAAATATTCCACTAGATTTGAATTGGATCCTCAAAAATAGGCAGTCGTCATGAACGCTTGGTGGCAACAGACATTTCTCCACTTTCACTTTTACCACTTACACTTTTACTACCACTTTTGCATGTAAGTTGAGATCCTCATTTACATGCCGCCTATGATATTTGAATGACTCTCAGAAGCACATCCTTCACAAAATTCTTGTAATCGCTTTTGACCTTCACCTATTGAGGGTGATAGATGGTGATGTGGATGGAGGGATGGTGGGATGGAGAGTTGATTCTAACTCCACCAATCTAAGAGCCTAATGGATTCCTTAATTGGAAGAGTCATTTTCTTCATACTTGAAAAGCACCAACGTAACAATCATCAAAAGATCAAGAACTTTTGCCAAAGGGATGATCAGGGAGCTGATTTATGTCTTTGAATATCTGACACGTGAGGAGCCAATTGAATTCTTTGGGATAGTCATCTAAATTTTATCAAGCATGGATGTGGAGAGAGGATGGGAGCGGAGGTAGTGGATATGGAGGGGGGAAAGAAGGAGGTGGGTGTGGGGGGTGTGGGGGAAAAGATGAGGGGGTGGTGGAGATGGTGGTGGGGGTGGGTGTGGGGGTTGTGGGGGAAAAGATGAGGGGGTGGAGGGGGTGGTGGAGATGGTGGTGGGGGTGGGTGTGGAGGTTGCCGGGAAAAAGATTAAAGGGATGGAGGGGGACGGTGGAGATGGTGGTGGAGGTGGGTGTGGGGGTTGTGGGGGAAAAGATGTGGTGTTTGTAAGTTGCCGGATTACCGGAAGGCCACTAAAAACATTACACATGATCCGGTTAAACAGATATATCGCACTAAGTGCAAAAATCCCGAGCACACCAGTGCCACCTGTGCCCTTAATCAGATGTATTGCGCCATCTGCAATATCACCGGACACTCAACCAAAAATTGTGTGTATAATGCCAAAGTGCAGGGACGAGCAGCTGTAAATGCCATCATACAAGAACCAGGTCAACCAGCAACCCACTATGTACCATCGCAGATGCAAAACAATCAATCGCAAGGATACCAAAATTACCAGGGACAGCGGAATACCAACTTCAATACAATCGATGGCAGCAGTACATCAGCGGAGATATTCTCTGCCTCCACCACAATGTCACTTTTGCGGTGAGCTTGGCCACATCCGGAGATTCTGCAAGGATGCAACCGAATACGACCAACGAAAGAAAGAGCGTCAAAATCCGATGACCAACATGGTCTATATCTCACCAGCAGAATCGCAAGCAATAGTGGTCCAGAAAAGATCCGATAAGCAGTTGCAACCCGCAACTGAGGTCTTTGAACCTTGCATCCGTGAACAACATCAAATGTATACTAAAGCCAGCCAATGGATCGCCAAAGAGCCTACCGTGTTCCCCGATCCAATTCCGGTGACACAGGTCCCCCTGCCAAATGGGAAAGCACATAAACAAGACTCTACTCCAGTAACAGGAGAATCATCATCGGAACCAGTGAAGAGTGCGATGCCAACGGACCAGGTATGGGATATTCTTTCGAAGGATTCAATTACACTTCCTTTGGGGCAACTACTCACCTTGGTGCCCGGAGTTAGGCAACAATTCCAGCAACAGGTCAGTCCTGAATCTCGCAGTACTCGGGCGACCGCAACAATACAACCGGAAACTGACTCTACGGTGGATCATTCTGTCCCTTTAATCACTATTTCGCATAAAAATCACAAGATTACGCAAGTGCTAATTGATGGTGGTTCCGGTGTGAACATAGCAACTGAAGCTCTCTGCAAGAAGTTAGGGTGGACCCAAATTGAGCCCGTTCAATTCTTTGTCAGAATGGAAGATCAATCCCGAGTCCATCCGGTGGGATTAGTCCGGAATATCCCGATTACTTTGCAGGGTACAACATTCAAAATGACTTTCGTAGTCTTAGAACTCCCATAATCGTGCCTCGACTATAATCTTCTGTTCGATCGACCATGGTTGAAACAGGCTAAAGTTATACAGGATTGGTCAGCGGAGGAACTGACTTTCAAAGACAACTCCATAAATATGTTGTCAAACTAGATGCCATTCAACCCTGTGAGCTTCATGCCAGGCCCTATGTAGCAGAGCTGGTCCACATGTTGGATGGCTTATCTGATGACGAAGAAGAGGCATTCTTGATGAACAATAAAGATCTAATTTCCTTAGGTACTATAGATCTTCAATCTGTCGTAGACAACTAGAGTCCGGCAGCCTGTACGGTTGTTCCCGTGACCGGAGACACAGATGTAGATGATAATGTTGCTATGGATGAAGCCACTCTGCAACAACTTTTATAGTCAGCCGACGATCCGGGGAAACCTTGACAATTCTATGTCCTGGAAGACCAGTTAGTAACCTATAATTTGGGTGATGAAAGCAACCTGCGTCCTGTTAAAATTAAGGCAGGCTTTTCTGAGACATTTCAAGAAGATTTGATCCGACTCCAGCGAGAATTTTCTGATGTTTTTGTGTGGGATTACCGGGATATGAAGGGTCTTGATCCATGCATCTATCAACATCGAGTCGTGCTTAAGCCGGAAGTAAAGCCAATTAAACAATCCAGTTACCGCATGAATCCCAATTATGCAGCACAAGGTCAAAGCAGAGCTCGATAGGTTATTGAAGGTGGGATTCATCGTACCAATAGAACACGCTGAATGGATATCTCCGATCGTTATTGTTCCTAAGAAAAATAAGCAGCTACGAATCTGTGGGGATTACCGAAAACTGAATGCGGCCATGGTACCTGATTCGTTTCCTCTTCCCTTTCTTGACTCAATGCTTGACAGAGTGGCCGGGCATGAGATGTACTTCTTTTTGGATGGCTATAGTGGTTATAACCATGTCAGAATGGTTGAACAAGACATACCGAAAACGGCTTTCATTACAAACTAGGGTGTTTTTGCGTGTACGGTCATGTGGTTTGGGTTACAGAATGCTCCCAGCACATTTCAACGTTGTATGCAGGAAGTTTTCAAGTCTATTTAGATGACTTCTCCTTATTCGGCAAGATTGTGGTGCACCTATATCATTTACGGTGTTGTTTTGAGAAATGCCGTGAATACCAACTGTGCCTAAACACGACAAAATTTGTTTTTGCGGTGTCTTGTGGTAAACTCCTTGGACATATCATATCGGCACAAGGTATCCAAGTTGATCCAGACAAAGTCGCAGCTGTGTTGGAAGCACCGATTTCTACAACGCCGAAAGAGGTTATGTGCTTCTTGGGTCAAATCTGGTGGCACAGCAGGCATCTACAGTGGCTCGCCCATTTAGCAATGACACTCAATTGGCTAATGAATAGTACTCCACGACAGTTCGAATGGACTCCAGAATGCCAAGCTGCATTTGATCATATAAAAGGATTATTGACGCAGGCTCCCATTTGGCAACCTCCTGATTGGGAACGCCTGTTTACTATGCAAGTCTCCGAATCGCTCCGGTGGAAAGGAATTATTCTGTCACTGAATGAGAATGCCTCGGGTTGGTATATTCAGTAAAGAAATTCAGGCACTATTTGCTAGGCCGCAAATTCACCTTTCATGTGGATCATGTTGCACTTGTATATCTGGTCCGGCAGCAACATTTAGGTGGTCGCTTGGCTCGTTGGGTCTTATTGCTACAAGAGTTCGACTACAAAGTGATTCATCGACCAGGTACAGCCCATGCCTTAGCAGACTTTCTCTCTCGGTTGGATTCCGGCGAAGCTCCGGTGGGTGTTGACGATACCACACCAACAATTTTCGCTGCTGAATCAGCTTATGACGAATCTATCAACCATCCTGTGTGGTCTTCCTATTATGATATGTTGTTAACTTTCCTGACTAATGGATGTCTTCCTCTTAATACACCTCCTGCTATGCGACGGAAGATTGCAGTCTATAGTCGCAAATTCTGGTTGCTGGTAGGACAGTTATACTATATGGATCACACAGGTGTCTTGCTTCGCTGCATTTCGCCACATGAAGCAAATTTAGTCATCGCTATGGCACATTCGATACCCTCCGGTGGACATTTTGTAGCATATCAGATTTTGCAAAGTGAGCTTTGGTGGCCAACCATGTATAAAGACGTACTTCAGTTTGTACAGCACTGCGATAGTTGTGAACGGGCTGGCCAACCACTACAAACACACTTTTTTCCTCTGCAACCTGTATTACCTTTGGAACCTTTTCAAAAGTGGGGCCTTGATTTTATTGGACCTATCACACCACCAGCGACCCTTAGCAATAATCGCTACATTCTGACCTAAACAGATTACGCTACCAGGTGGGCAGAAGCTTGGGCCTTACGGTCCGCTACAGCTGTTTCGGTGGCAAAATGCCTGATGAAGGATGTTTTTCCGCGTTATGGATTACCTCTGGAACTTATGACAGATCAAGGAACACACTTTGCTAATAATTTAATGCAAGTACTAACGCATAATTTTTGAATTCTGCATAAATTCAGTTCCCCATACTATCCTTGTGCTAATGGCTTAGCTGAAAGTACCAACAAGACGCTGTTGACTATGCTTCGCAAATTGATTGTGGAATCACCAGAAAGATGGGATCAATTACTACCTGCAGTCTTATGGGCATATCGGACTACATACAAAGTTGCATCTGGACTAACTCCTTTCAAGCTTGTTTATGGTTTGGAAGCAATCGCGTATATGGAGTTGGTTGTGCCAAGCTTATGCATGGCCATAACTCAGAAGCTGTTACCCGAAGACTCTGTCATTTTGGTTGGAAGCACTTAGAGACTTGGATGAACATCGTTGGGAAAGATTTCTCACTCTTCAAGAAGTTCAGTTACGGCAAGCCTGAACTCATGATCGTTTCCTCAAGACTCGTGTGTTTACGGTGGGCCAACTTGTGCTGTTTTATAATGCGAGATCAAATCGTTCTGCTCGGAAATTTAAATTACGGTGGTTTGGGCCTTACCGGATTAGTGAGCAAGTGGGACCAGCTACTTTTCGGTTGACTACCTTGACCAGAGTTCCTCTTCCTAAAGTGATCAATGGTTCAAAATTACGGCCCTATCACCAAGCGCCTAATTCTCGCTGACATGTTCTTCGTTTTTTCTCCCACGTGCCACTTATTTTCTTTTTTATTTTTTCTCCGTGTTAGTTGAATAAGACCGTAAGCTCCTCGTTTTGATTCATAATCATAATTAATCGCCGCCTTGTGTTATTGCTTCTGTTCATGCATGCCTACCGTAATTATGGAGGTTATCATCTCAACATCGCGTGATAATTAAGAATTTTCGATCCATTCCCGTTGTCGAGTGTCTACTTAATCCTCTTCTTTTCCCTGTTAATTGTTATCGTGTTTGTGTGTTTTGAGCGTTGTGTTTCCTGTGTTTACTGTGTTTTCGTGTTCTTGTGATTTCAAGTGCGCATCATGGAAGCTTTAGGTAATTTTGCTACCTTCCCTGACGGACTCCCTCATGACGTGAGTGAGTTCTTGCGTATTTGCGGCCTATCGAACTTCGCTGAATTGCCTTGGCATTCAGTGGAGTGTCACCCTTATTATGCACAGATTATTGCTGCCATCGCTGCCACTCCTGCTACCAAGCAGAATTGGCCGATTACATGTTTATCATCTCGCGTCATAATCACATTAGCATCATTCACTCCAGCATTCGGTTTGCCCATAGAAGGCCTGGAGAATGGTCCTATCCTTCCTATTGCTACTATGGTAGAATTATTCCCACGGCACTCATCGAATGAGTATGCCATCTTGTGTCGCCCTGATCCATATCAAACCGCATTACAATTCTTAGTTTCCATATTGAATTTACAGAAACGTACTTATGGGATTTCACGCCCGTTTTATTCGATGATTGACATGGCTTCTCGTGAGCCTTTTAATTTTGCCTCGTTTTATTTCTAGCGCATTCAGCTTGAATGCCTTACGGTTATTAAGCATGTTAACAAGGGAGAGCTTCCGCGTTCGCGTTTACCACATATACTTACCTTTCTGTTTCCATGCATTCAAGCCCTGCAACCCCCGCCAAGAGCTCCAATTTTGTATCATGAAGAATTTGCCCAAGTGCTCGAAGATACAGAAGAAGATGATGAAGATCTCTTCCAACTCCTTCGCTAGAAACACACACGGATAAGCCCTTCTGAGAGTCAAGTACAAGGCTCCACCGCAGGACATGAGGAAGAGGTTTTCCATGACATTTCCACTTCAATCCATGTGGAATCTTCTGGTCCATCTTCTCCGAATAAGCCGCACGAATTCGAAAGGAAAGAGATGCTTATTACCGGACCATTCAATATCAGTCTCAGGAGTTAGAGAAAAGAGAAACAGTTAGGTGTTCAAGCAGAACGTTTATCCAGAATCGACAAACAGGTTGAAGACATGAAATTGAGTCGTGATGCCGCCCTTGCAAATGATTTCTACCTACAGGAGGCCTTTTTGCAGACACAGGCTGACATATTAATGAGTCAAGTAATTATTGCAAGCTCTGCTCGTACTAATGCACAGTTAGTCGAACCAGACACTTTAAAATTGATGTTGGATTCTCTGAAGCAGAAAATTTCCGGAACTTTTAAATTAGCTCGCGCCATGTATCTACAGGGTATTGTAGATGAACCCTAAATTTTTTTTCCATTGAGGGTTCAAGTCCACCATGCGTGCCAGTGTAAGCCGCCAGATTGGCATTTTGTATTTTCAAAATTCCTATAGTTTCATATTCCGCACGAACCGAAAGGTCGTGTGAAGAGATGTATCGACTTATCAACTAATAAAAAGACATTGCGGTGATGCTCCGGTAATGACAAGTGGGATCGCCAGACTCTCTGTATGGGCGATTGCGGTCTGTGGAGAAGCCGTAGTGCAGTGTTTGAGAACTCTGAGTATTGTCGTCCTTACCTTTGTTTAATTTCATTAATGTGTGATTAACACACAAGGTTCTGTTGTCGATATTCGTCTGTGCGACGGTAATCAGCAATTGCTACGTGACGCACTGTGAACAGTATTAATCTGAGTATGAACACTAAATGGTGAAAGGACTAACCAGAGTCTTGTCAGTAATTCCGATTGAACAGAGTTTTGAATGTTAATGTACTGCGGTTAGATAATTTAATTGGGAAAATCAAGTTACAGGGCCTCTGATTTATCAGACCCCTACCACTCCCAAGAACCCGAAAAAAACTTAAAATGCCTGTAATGTAAAAGATCATTTTAACAGGTTGGAGGGGGTGGTGGAGATGGTGGTGGGGGTGGGTGTGGGGGTTGTGGGGGAAAAGATGAGGGGGATGGAGGGGGACAGTGGAGACGGTGGTGGAGGTGGGTGTGGGGGTTGTGGGGGAAAAGATGAGGGGGTGGTGGGGGTGGTGGAGATGGTGGTGGGGGTGGGTGTGGGGGTTGTGGGGAAAAAGATGAGGCGGTGTAGGGGGTGGTGGAGATGTTGGTGGGGGTGGATGTGGGGGTTGTGGGGAAAAAGATGAGGGGGATGGAGGGGGACGGTGGAGATGGTGGTGTGGGTGGGTGTGGGGGTTGTGGGGGAAAAGATGAGGGAGTGGAGGGGGTGGTGGAGATGGTGGTGGGGGTGGATGTGGGGGTTGTGGGAGAAAAGATGAGGGAGTGGAGGGGGTGGTGGAGATGGGTGTGGGGGTGGGTAGTGCAGATGGTGGTGGGGGTGAAACTCTAATGACCAGTTAGGAACACTCAAAAGTGGAGCAGTACATAGCCTCAATTTTAGTTCACAAAATGCTTTCTCAGCTTTAGGACTCCATGAAGAAGGGATCTTTTTACTAGTAAGCCTTGATAAGGGCTTAGCTATTTCTGAATACATTTGTATAAATCTTCTATGGTATCCTGCATGGCCCAAAAAACTTTGCACTTCCTTTGGGCTTTGTAGAATATGCATGGAAAGAATAGCAGTAACCTTTGCAGTGTCAACGGTTATCCCTTCAGCAGACACTATGTGACCAAAAAGAGTGCCCTTGGTGACCAAAAAATGACATTTAGTAGGATTTAACTTCAAACCTGTTTTGTGACATTGCTCAAAGATTTCCTTTAGATTTTCCAAATGATCATGGAAATCTTGAACTGTTGCTCTTCTATCTGTGCCTGAAAACACTAAAAATTCATCCATGAAAATACAAAGAAAGGTTGTTAACCACTTGCCCAATATCAGATACATTATTCTATTAAATGAAGCTGGTGCATTCTTCAAGCCAAAAGCCATGCGAGTATAGACATAAGTGCCCCATGGAGTAACAAAGGTTGTTTTGTCCCTATCATCAGGATGGATCACTGTCTGATTGTAGCCACTAAAACCATCCAAGAGGCTATACAAAGTGTGACCGGCTAGTTCCTCAAGTACTTGCTCTCTAAAGGGCTGAGGAAATCCATCTTGAACAATCACCTTATTTAAGGCACAAAAATCAACGTAAACTCTTATTTTTCCACTATTTTTCTTGGGTACAATAACCATAGAAGAAAGCCACCTGGAATGTTCTACTGGAACAATTATACCTGCTTCGTCTAGTTTTGTAATTTCCAAATTTACCGCCCCTGCATACTTTGGATTGAGTCGATAGGGCCTACTTCTTAGAGGCGCGGCTCCCTCAACTACGGGTATTCTATGTACTCCAAGCTCCTCTGGTATCCTTGTTAGATCTTTTTAGGACCATGCGAGGACATTTTTATAAGCAAAAAGTAAAGAAGTTACCTTCTGCAGTAAAGGAGGATAATGCCATAGCCAAGAGGCCAAGTGGACTACTTGAGGATTCTCTTCATCCCCTAAATTTACTTCTTGAACCAGTGTTTTAGGAATGATCTTACTTGAGAAATCATCTCCACTGTATGCAGGAGTGGAATTTAGCTTATATTCTGCACTATGTTCTCTAGTCCATCCTTGAGGTATATCCGAAAAGGGAAGATCTTCTCTGCATTCAGGCTCATAACTTTCCTTTTCTAAAACTTCTATAGTTGTTGCCCCTACAATGTTTGTATTCTCTTGCAAACTCTCATTCTCCAACTCCCTGGGAAGTTCATGGCCTTTTCCTGCAACTCCTTCATCTGCAACTTCTTCTTCTATTTCATTGATTTCAACTGTGCAACACTACACTTCCCATCATCCAATTCAATAATGTATCTTCTTCTAGGGGTAGAGAGGGCATTACCTGAGTGTCCACAGTATACCCAGTAGTTTTTCCTGAGTCGAATCCTTCTTCCAAATGTAGTTGCAGTTGGCTATTGGTTCTTGTTGAAATCCACAGTTTGTTTTTCCCCCAATCTTGCAAACCTTTTGCTTGCCTATACCAAGGCCTCCCCAGGAGTAAAGGGTAAGAAGTCTCCTGTGGAAGTGCAATAACAACAAAATCTAGAACAAAGTGACAACCCTGTACTATCATCAGTACCCTTTCAATAATGCCAATTGGCGCAACTCGATGTTGATCTGCTAGAGTAACTGTGAATGGTGCTATCTTGGTGGGGTTCAAATTCAGTTTCCTCATTGTGAAATCTGGCATCAAATCAATGCGAGAGCCTCCATCTATAATCACACCTGTGAGAGCTTCATCCTTTATAAGAACAGATAGCCTTGAGCTTTGGTAGTCTGCCAGGGGTGCAGGGGGAAAATCAACCATGAAACCATCTATGCTAGGTGGTTGGCTCAAGTAAGTAGAGTGTACAATCTTTAATAGGTCACTTCTTATTTTTTAATCCATTTTTATGATTTCGTATAGACTAACCTTGTGATGAATACCTTTCAAGGTCTGCTCAATGTTTACCTCATGTGTGTCTTCTTGCAGACTTGTTGGTCGATCCTTTAGTGAAGTAGCCATCCTTTCATAAGCTCCTTCAATATTTGCTTGGTCCTTCCACCCAACCTTCTTTTCCTCCTCTTTATCCTAAAGGCCCTCTTGTTCCTCTCTACGGGTTGCTCCCACTTGTCTCGCTCTAGTCATCATGGGTATTGAAGAAGATCAAACAGCATAAGACTAAGTGGTCATACCTTCTTCTTGTGGAGAGACTGCAATCATGTGGATTGGAGCAAGACAGCTTCTTGGGCAATCTTTGGTGTAGTGATCCTTAGCCTCTGGACAATGCTGACAAGGAGGTGCATTTCTGGAAGGGAACACCTATTTTGCATATGGCCATACTCACCAAAGCGATAACACCTTGAGGTAGGAACAGTCTCTAGCTTCATGGCCATCCTTTCCACAAAGATGACAGCTTACCTTGTTAGGACAATTAGCATCGGAATGTCCATTGTTGTTACATATTGTGCACCAAATCTGCCTTCTTATATCCTGAGTGGTCCATAAATCTTCTTACTCACAATGACGTTGGGCTGCTTCATCATTAGTGCGACGTAGTGGTGGCAAGACCTTCTCTTCTTGTTGATTTTGTTGCATTCTCAATGCCTCTAGTTCCTTCCTCAGTTGCCCAATTGGGTCTAGTTCTGCAGCATAACTTGGTTGTGTATCCCCTTCAAAATGTTGACTAGCTTCTTCAATGTGTGATGTTGCTGCAACAAAATCATTGAGGGTTGCATCCAATCTAAGAGACTCATGTAACTTCTGTTGAGATGACCTGGAAAAAGCTTTTTCTATCCATTTTTTAACCAAGAAATCACTTGGAGCATGTGGAGGACGTGAAACAAGTGCTTTTGTCCTAGTGTCAAGTTCATGAAAGGATTCACCTGGACTCAGCCTTAAGTTCTCTAGGTTGATCTAGATCTCTTTCGGAGGAGTCACTTGGTCGAAATGTCTGTGAGAACGCCATCTTCAAAGCCTCCCATGTAGCAAAATGGCCATCTGCATATTGATTGTACCATTTATCTGCAAGGCCTTCCAATGTGGATGGGAAGAGTATGAGCATTGCATCCTTTCGATTCTGCAAACCTCGTCCATGGCATAAGAAGATGAGCCTCCTCACATGATCATCATCATCCTCATAAGCTTGTCCCTTGAAAGTAGGGAACTTGATATTGAGTCTGGAGAGTAAATGAGAGAGATCCTTCATTTGCACTGGTGTTTCTTCTGACGTATCCGAGGAGAAGTCTAATGTTCTCCTATGCTTCTCCTTTGATAGTGGTGTCACACCCAAATCAATAGATAAATTCAAGGATTATAGAGGGGAGGTAGGTTCACTAGTCGAAGATATAGCTGACTTGTTAAGGCTCCTTTGTACACGAAGAGATCCTTATCTGCTCGCGTATGGGTCATGTATCTACTTGCAAAATGAAATAGGGCAAATAATACTAAAAAAAGGACTATTTACTATGCTGAGGGCCTCTCACATAAATGCAAGTGTCCTACCAGGCGTGCCAAACTGTAGAGGACGTACAGGGGGATCTACTTTTAACAAGAGTAAAAATTATGCATTTCCAGTACTTCATCTACTCAAGGGAGGTCCTCCTTAGGGAAGTATACCCTTTAACATTTCTGTGAGCAGGAAGATCACAATAATTGTACAATAAATGTAGACGCTCAGAGAGAAGATCAATGACAATGGCAATAGTAATGGACAAAACCACTCCTTAGTCCACACAGATGATTACAATATAGGCAAAAGAAATGCTCAAAAGTTGATGCTCTGTGCTAACATGCCACTCAGAACTAAGCAGCATCAATACATGTGATTCATCCAATCCGTACAATGAACACAACTAGACACAGACCGGGACTGATCAGTACAAAGTGTGAAGACTTGCTCTAAGGGGAAGAGCGCAAAAATACCACTAACTCCAAAAATACTACTGACTCACAATGAATGACAAATCCAAGCAACTTCCTTCAGACTATAGTGCTATTAGCCCTCCACTAGGAAGCCCACGCTCTGTATCCTCACAATAGAGTGAATTCCTACAGTAGGCCTGTAGCCACAGAGTGCAAAGAGAGGAACCCCTATACGTACGTATGTATATGTGTATCTGTATCCCAAATGAACACAAGTCCATTGCTTTTATAGGCTCCAATAGGCCAAGAGGGCCTTGCGGATTCCTCACGTCCATTGATTATGTGCCAATTGATTGCCCAAAATTGGAGGGGTAGATCAAATATGCCACTAGATTTGAATTGGATCCTCAAAAATAGGCAGTCGTCATGAACGCTTGGTGGCAACAGACATTTCTCCACTTTCACTTTTACCACTTACACTTTTACTGCCGCTTTTGCATGTAAGTTGAGATCCTCATTTACATGCTGCCTATGATATTTGAATGACTCTCAGAAGCACATCCTTCACAAAATTCTTGTAATCGCTTTTGACCTTCACCTATTGAGGGTGATAGATGGTGATGTGGATGGAGGGATGGTGGGATGGAGAGCTGATTCTAACTCCACCAATCTAAGAGCCTAATGGATTCCTTAATTAGAAGAGTCATTTTCTTCATACTTGAAAAGCACCAACGTAACAATCATCAAAAGATCAAGAACTTTTGCCAAAGGGATGATCAGGGAGCGTATTTATGTCTTTGAATATCTGACACGTGAGGAGCCAATTGAATTCTTTGGGATAGTCATCTAAATTTTATCAAGCATGGATGTGGAGAGAGGATGGGAGCGGAGGTAGTGGATATGGAGGGGGGAAAGAAGGAGATGGGTGTGGGGGGTGTGGGGGAAAAGATGAGGGGGTGGTGGAGATGGTGGTGGGGGTGGGTGTGGGGGTTGTGGGGGAAAAGATGACGGGGTGGAGGGGGTGGTGGAGATGGTGGTGGGGGTGGGTGTGGAGGTTGCCGGGAAAAAGATGAGAGGGATGGAGGGGGACAGTGGAGATGATGGTGGAGGTGGGTGTGGGGGTTGTGGGGGAAAAGATGTGGGGTTTGTAAGCTGCCGGATTGGCATTTTGTATTTTTGAAATTCTTATAGTTTCATATTCCACACGAACCGAAAGGTCGTGTGAAGAGATGTATCAACTTATCAACTAATAAAAAGACATTGCGGTGATGCTCCAGTAACGACAAGCGGGATCGCCAGACTGTCTGTCTCGGCGATTGCGGTCTGTGGAGAAGCCGTAGTGCAGTGTTCGAGAAGTCTGAGCATTGCCGTCCTTAACTTTGTTTAATTTCATTAATTTGTGATTAACACATAAGGTTCTGTTTATTCGTCTGTGCGATGGTAATCAGCAATTGCTACGTGACGCACTGTGAACAGTATTAATTTGAGTATGAACAGTAGTCGGTGAAAGGACTAACCAGAGTCTTGTTAGTAATTCGGATTGAACAGAGTTCTGAATGTTAATGTACTGTGGTTAGATAAGTTAATTGGGAAAACCAAGTTACAGGGCCTCTGATTTATCAGAACCCTACCACTCCCAAGAACCCGAAAAAAAACTTAAAATGCTTGTAATGTAAAAGAGCATTTTAACACTGGCGCCGTTTGTGGGAAAGTGGCACAAAACTGTGAATAATAAGTAAGGTGGAGTAGTACGCAAGTGGTGCAGACGTGATATATGTTGGTTACTCGGTCCGGCGAGTCGTATCCAAAGTACAGGAGAGACCAGCATCCCTGGATAGTACCAAATTTATCAGGGACACCCCCAGTCGACAGAAGCATAGACCGGTTAAGTCTAGTTGTCGAAGGAACAGAGTCTCTTAGTAGCGATTTCGGTAAATTCAGGTGATACAAGAGGAAATTCCGGAAAATTTGGGTGTAATTTTGGTGGAGTCTGCAGAAGGTACAGTAACTTCGGAGTGTAGAAGGACACAGTGCGTAGTTGACCCGACACTGTCTGGTAAGGATTCGAACTCCTCCGAGAATAAAGTGGTGAAAGAATACCTTGTTTTGGGGAAAGTTCGACCAGAGAGATCATTGCCGATGAAAGAATACCTTGTTTTGGGGAAAGTTCGAAAAATTCCGACGACAGTTCGGTCCCAATTGCAAGGAATTTACAGTTTTCCGGTGACCGTGTGCTACTCCTTGGTGAATCTTCATTTCGGACACCACTGTTCGGGGCAAATCTGCCTACCTGGGATATCCAAGTTGAGGATAGGCTCTTCGATTTGGAGATCCGTAAGAGATTAAACACTATTTTCAAGCCGGAAAGTGAGCACTCTGACCATACAGACTCCGAAGGACCAGAAACACCTCCTCATAACTCAGGAGACAACCACGGTACCACAGCTAGCACCATGAGTGGTCAACAACAACAGCAGCAGCAGCAACAACAACAAGAGCAGCAGCAACAACAACAGCAGCAACAGCAACAGCCCCTTCCATTGCGACCAGTTCCAATAGGGGTAACTTACACAAAGTTCGATGGATTTCCAGGTGACGACCCTGATGCCCATGTGCGTACTTTTGAGATAAGGTATGCCATGCTAAACCATCCACTCGATCCGGCATACAAGGCCATCGTATTCCAGTCTACATTAGTCAATGAAGCAGCGAGATGGTTAACATAGTATGATTTCAATCATTTCGTTACCTATGAGGCAGTAAGCGATGCATTTTTACAGCGGTTCCGGTTGAAAAAAAAACCTTGCCGAAATCTTTGACTATCTGCAGAACAATCGACAGAAGCTGCACCAAACTCTTCAGGAATATGCCATATAATTTAGAACTCATTTAAGACAACTGCCTCCGGCGCATGCTAACCTGCCGGATGATGTGATAACCCAATGGTTCATTAATGGTTTGACCTCACAGCTAAGACAAATCATGATTATCTATTGTGTAGGTGCTATGACACTGGATGCTGTTATCGCGATGGCCCTGCAACTAGAGCATAAGGTTGGAGGATTCACCGAAGACTTGGAGTGGCTGAAGGCTAGTAAAAATGTTATAAATGATCCCGTTAAACAGATGTATCGCACTAAGTGCAAAGATCCCGAGCACACCAGTGCCACTTGTGCCCTTAATCAGATGTATTGCGCCATCTGCAATATCACCGGACACTGAATCAAAAATTGTGTGTATAATGCCAAAGTGCAGGGACGAGCAGCTGTAAATGCCATCATACAAGAACTAGGTCAACCCGCAACCCACTATGTACCATCGCAGATGCGAAACAATCAATCGCAAGGATACCGAAATTACCGAGGACAGCGGAATACCAACTTCAATACAAATCGATGGCAGGCCAGTACATCAACGGAGAATACTTCTCTGCCTCCACCACGATGTCACTTTTGCGGTGAGCTTGGCCACATCCGGAGATTCTGCAAGGATGCAACCGAATACGACCAACGAAAGAAAGAGCGTCAAAATCTGATGACCAACATGGTCTATATCTCACCAGTAGAATCGCAAGCAGCAGTGGTCCAGACAAGATCCGGTAAGCAGTTGCAACCCGCAGTTGAGGTTTTTGAACCTAGCATCCCTGAACAACATCGAATGTATACTAAAGCCAGCCAATGGACCGCCAAAGAGCCTACCGTGTTCCCCGATCCAATTCCAGTGACACAGGTCCCCCTGCCAAATGGGAAAGCACATAAATAAGACTCTACTCCAGTAATAGGAGAATCATCATCGGAACTAGTGAAGAGTGCGATGCCAACGGACTAGGTATGGGATATTCTCTCGAAGGCTTCAATTACA
Organism: Ceratopteris richardii; assembly: GCA_020310875.1. NCBI lineage: Eukaryota > Viridiplantae > Streptophyta > Polypodiopsida > Polypodiales > Pteridaceae > Ceratopteris > Ceratopteris richardii. The sequence continues at coordinate 59,151,093 of CM035406.1, read as the reverse complement.
CTTCCTTTGGGACAACTACTCACCTTGGTGCCCGGAGTTAGGCAACAATTCCAGCAACAGGTCAATCCTGAATCTCCTAGTACTCGGGCGACCGCAACAATACAACCGGAAACTGACTCTACGGTGGATCATTCTGTCCCTTTAATCACTGTGTGGCATAATAATCACAAAATTACGCAAGTGCTAATTGATGGTGGTTTCGGTGTGAACAGAGCAACTGCAGCTCTCTGGAAGAAGTTAGGGTGGACCCAAATTGAGCCCGTTCAATTCTTTGTCAGAATGGTAGATCAATCCCGAGTCCATCCGGTGGGATTAGTTCGGAATATCCCGATTACTTTACAGGGTACAACATTCAAAATGACTTTCATAGTCTTAGAACTCCCTGTTGGCAGCAGTCAGGGAACCGAAGGAGCCACAAGACGAAGAGAGTCAGAGCGAAGGGACAGCACAAGCAGACATGGCAGTCAAAGAAGATCTGGCAAGTAGGCTAATAATTTTCTTCATGAAGAAGCAAGTACGAGCATTCACGTAGATCTAGCACTAAGGCAACCTTTAATTTTTCAAAACCCTTACACCAATTAAAAGTGATTCTCATCACTAACAACCCCTGTAAATACCATGTTCACCTTTTTGTGGCTCCATTTTGTGCAAGCCGAGGAGTCCTCGAGCTTGAGGAGCCTTAGAAGTAGTTGCTTACCAAATTTTGTATTTTTTAGATCTCATTTGAGCCCTCAAATAAGCCCTAGAACCTAATTTTTAACTAGGCCGGACACTAGGTCTGGACAAGGCCAAAGCTAGTCAAAAACTATAAAAGGAGCTAGAGAGCTCATTTTTGGGGGGAGATTGTAACTAAAACGAACTTGTAAGAGCTTTTGAAAGTAATCTAAGAACTCCATTGCTTCTCACTCTTTGTCTTGCCGTGTGTACGCGTGTGTGTGTATGTGTGTGCATGTTTATGTGCTTCTCACTCACGCACTTGTGCCTCCACTTGCTCGAGGTCTTCATACCATCCTCACGTCTTCCCGGATTGACATTAAAGGAGGTGCTACTCATCACTGAGCTACACCAAATTTTGGCGCCGTTGCCGAGGATCGAGCTTTGAGGACGAGCGTGTGATGGTAAGACGTAGATTGGAGACGTTGGCGTTGTAGGTAATTTCTCTACTTTTCCTATTTTTCTCTTTCTTACCTCACCACCATCATCACCATCTTCCACCTCCACTTCCATCATGGCGAAAATTTCAGTTTTTTTATTATATCACCTTCTCCACCTCATTTCCCTCATTTCACTTGTGAGAGAGAGCGAGAGAGCGAAATTGTGTGTGCTGTTTTTGCATGTTTCTTGAGCTGTCTTGCAGGTACAAGCCGCATCATCGTCCCCAGCACTCTGCGCAGGTACGGAATTCGAAGTAACTATCTGTGTGTCGCCGACCTCTGTCAATCGCGACCGACAGAAAAAATGCTCAAAGTGCCAAACAAAGTGCAAAACCATGATCTACAGGCCTAGAGCCTCCCAAAAATGTGTTTAGTTCTTTGAAATTCCTCAGATTTCTATCAATCGCGATCGCTCTGTCAATCGCGATCGACAAACCACGACGGACAGACCTGTCAATCGCGATCGACCAGTCAATCGCGATCGACAGTCCACGACGGCTCTGTCAATCGCGACCAACAGAGTCAACGACCGATTGACCACGACCGACGGACCATACGCGTGACACGTGTCAATCGCGATCGAGCCATCAATCGTGATCGACTCATCAGTCGCGATCGACAGACCACGACGGCTCTATCAATTGCGACCGACACAGTCAACGACTGTTTGACCATGACGGACAGACCCTCGCGACCGACCTGTCAATCGCGATCGACGCATCAATCGCGACTAACCGAGTCAACGACCCTTTGACCACGATTGACTGAAATTTCGGCCACGTGTCAATCGCAACTGACCTGTCAATCGCGACTGACAGCCACGACGGACCTGTCAATCGCGATCGACACGTCGATCGCGACTGACCTGTCAATCGCGACCGACAGACTTTTCGAACACGTTAGAAGGGCAAATTAGGTTAAATTTCTAAGGCAAAAATAATGGTCTAAATTTTGGCCAAGTGTGGGACAAACACTAGGGGGTAGTATTGCATTACAAGGGCATGACCCAAGTAACCCGAGAATTCCTGTTTGACTGTTAACCTAGTTTAATCCTGTTTTAGCCCCAAAACCCTGAACTGGCATAACTTCCTCATACGAAATCCGTTTGCCGTGATTTTTGTTTTATTGGAAAGCTTTTTTGTTACGGTTAAATTAAGATCAGGAATATTAGATAGGGTATTTTGAAGTTGACCATACCCAGGGGGAACAAAGTTCAGGGATCTCTAGAGTTGTGTCCAAAAAATCATAGTGCAAATTGGTGAAGTGTTACATGAATGAAAGTGCTTGGTTCTGTCTTTTGAATTTAAGTCTTGAGCTAACGGTGGGCCTTTTACAGGTCCTTTGAGAGCAGCGAAGGGTACGCAAGGCAAGAGTAAGTGCAGGCTTGGGAACACGCGTCCTGGGCACACGAGGGCAACAACACAAGGAAAGGAAGCCAAGGTTGGAAAACCCGTAACACCCTCTGTCAATTCTTAGTATAGGCTAAGTGCGGGTAGTGTTAGAAGTAATTCCAGGCAACGATAGGCACGAGATAAATCAAAGACTATCTAAGAAATCAAGTGCAAGTCAAGAGATAACCTGTGTGTGTGTGAACGACAACCTTAAAGGAAAAGAACCTAACGTGAAACGACCGAACTAAAGTGCGAAATTAAACTCAAGTATTCCTAACGACGTGATATCAGACAAGAGTATAAACACGATAATCAACATAAAAAGGGAATTAAGTAATTGATACAAAGGACTCAGAAACGTGGTTGTACCTGGGACAAATTGGGTTAATCAGTTAGGCATATGAACCTTAGATCAGGACGGCACCTAGTAAGAGAGAGACAAAGCCTTAGGTCTTCAGAGGCTAGTGTCAATCATACTACGAGGTCTTGGGCCCAGCAGTTGAGTCACCACTCGCATTACCCTAGCTCTGATACCAGTGAATTAGAGATGTCTCAAGGCATGGACAGACCTATGGGAAGTTCAAGAGTGCCATGCTTGCACAGGGTAGAAGGCCCATACAAAACGCAGTTGGAATACCTTAGGACCAACCGATTAGGTGCCAGCATCTATGAGGACGGCCTAGGAAGATCTGTGGTACAGATTAAGAATCCTGATCAATCCATTGGACTAGAGCGCCCAGCTGTCAAGTTTGAAAACGGAGCATACTTGGACAAAGAAGGAACCATATACGTAGTTACTAGTCACCCCGATAGGACGGACGAATTTGGAAATGTGATCTCAGAAGCGAACTTAGGGGACCTAGAGCAAGGAAACATGGGTACAGAACCTAGAACCCCTCGAGGCAAATCGGTTCTCACTAGGATCATCACACCAGAGTGGATTCCTCAGGATAATAAGAGCATAGATTTGCTCCTCAATCGAGAAACTGACGAAGCCTTTTGGAGGTATAAATCTGATCAGCCAACTGATATCGGAACAATCATGATCTATGAGTTTAAGGATCCTGATAGCCCAGGCAGAGTGACCTACTTAGATCACGCTTCGGAGAGGATCTTTGTGGTTAGGGAAAATGAGAGGCATGCTTACACTTGGAAGGGTCAATTCGTTTTCCCCCAACCAAGATCGAATGTATCCTATGGTCACCCTGGAGCTGGAACATCCCAAGCTCATGGAACTCAAAGAGACAGACATAGAGAAAGGCCGGAAGTAAGCTTTGCCAACCCAGTGGGCAGAGAAAGAACGAGAACGGAAACAAATAGAGTAGAACCTGAGATACTTAGAGCTCACAGGAATCAAAGAAATGCGGATGAGTTCCCTCTACCACGACCTAGAGAGCACACAAGAACCTTGAGACCGACTCAGCTAGTTAAGTCCATGAAGAACTACTTTGATGGCACTGGAGATCCATACGATCATGTGGCTGAGTTTAGGCAAGTCCTGAGGGCTAAACAAGTGGAGGATCTATTCACGCAATACAATGCCTTTGGTATGACCCTTAGGAACACTGCCCTGACATGGTTTCAACCACTAAATGAGAGGCAGTTCAGGAGCATAGACCAACTCCTAGAGGCTTTCATTATTGAATTCTCTAAGAGTGGCATAAGACATAATACCTCCTCGCTGATTCACAGCTTCAAGCAAACCCCGCAAGAGACCGTGAGACTTGCAGGAAGGAGATTTAGGCAATATCTTGAAAGATGCCCTGTTTGAGAGCTACCCACACCAGCTAAGCAAGTGGCTGTATTCCTGGATGGATTGCTAAGTACTAAATTGAGATCTTATGTGTACTTGAAGGACCCTAGGACCATAGAAGAGTGTGTACGCATGTGTATTGACATTGAGGATAACCTAGGGGAGGAGTTAGAGCTTTCCAAGATATACAAAGATTCGGATAGTGCCTCTAACATCTCTTCCACGCAATCCACATCAATCGAGGAACTTGCGAAAAAAGTAGCTCAAAAATTAGGCGTCTCTAGTAAACAAATTCCTAGATTTGCCCCAGTGAAAAGATGTTATACTTGTGGTGGCGACCACATGGCGAATGTCTGTCCCATTATGGCTCAACCCCAAGTTAATCCTAGTAGCCAGTACTGCACCATAGAACGGAGATACACAAATCACACAGCGCAAGATTGCCCATACAACAAGCAGGCGGTTAGGCAACCCTACCCTCATCCATACCCTCAGCAGGGAAGATACCAGAACCCGTACCCTCCATATGGCAGGCCACAACAACCTTATCAGCAACCATACCAAAACCAACAAAGGCCTAAGCCTGTGTTGGCTCAACAACCCCCTGCCCCAGCTAATGCGATCCCAGTAAAATATGCAGCAGCAAAAGAAAACCTGAATAGAGCTATAGTCCCTGTAACACCACTGCTTTCCGAAAGTGACCCCAGTGACCATAGCTTTGATTCTACACATGTCGATAGCCCCCATGCTTACTACATGCAATCTCCTGAACATGGTGAGTCTTACTATAGCGAAGAGCCAAATGAACCTAGTTGGGAGTCAGATTACTCAAACGTCATGTATACAAACCCCAATCCTAAGCCTCAACCTAGGCAGGTAAGACCCCCATTCCCTAGAGGACCATGCTACAGATGTTAGGGAGATCACCTCATTCGTGATTGTCCCTTACCTCCACCTACACAACCCCAGTCAGTGACAATTCAGGGCTTTTGCCAAGAATGTGGAAAGGATCATCTCTTACGAGATTGCCCTAAGAATCCTAATAATATGCCAAAAATCACTCCTATTAACGTTATTGGGTTGGTGGTAGACTCCACAGGAAGTGTGACATCCACCGCACCAGTGCAGGTAGTGACTAGAGCTCAGGCATTGCAGGAGAACCAACGGATAAACAAGGATAAGAACCCAGAGGCTAGTGAAACCGAGAGCATGACAAAGAAAAGGACTAGAGCGTGGAAAGATAGTCGAGAAAGAATGAAAAGACAATGGGACCGAGAGCATGACAAAGAAAAGGACTAGAGCGTGGAAAGATAGTCGAGAAAGAATGAAAAGACAATGGGCTAAAAAGATGAGTGAACTTGAGGAAAGCATAATAGAAACCAAAGCCAGGATAACTGAACTCACATCTCAAACTCCCTCTCACCCTATCCCACCACCACCATTCCCATCGCCATCCGACCCGCCACCTTCCAATCCACCTCATACGATTCCACCACCCCCTAGAGTAGGATCAGTATTAGCTGATCCCACTCTTGAAGACATAGACATGATGCTTAAAGCATATCAGGCCAGAATCCAAGAAGGGCCAAATGTCACGGATCATGACAAGTGTTACCCTAGAGCTGACCTAGAGATAGAAAGAACCAAGCTTTGCGCGAAAATGGTCGCGTTGGCTCAGACTATGTTTGAAGCCAGTCGCCTTTTCAATTACTCAGGCTCAGCCAAGATGCAATTACACTTGGATGGACATCTAGAGAAGTTAGAGGGCATAATTGCAAGATCGGCCAAGGAAGAAAAGATTCAAGAAAGAGATAACACAAGCAAAAACATGACCCATCCCCCACCGAAAGCTTATGTGCCCAATTCCACTGAACCAGACAACCCCCCCCCCCCCTCCCTAGAAAGAATAGAGAAGCTGATGGCACAATCAGAAAAGGAACCAGCCTCTCAACACAAGGGCAAGGCAAGTGGAAGAGTAAGCATTCCTGCCCAGGAAGCCTATGTGCCTGAAGCCTATGTGCCTAACTCTACGGAGCCAGACACATCATCTTCTATGAATCGGTTCACACCAGAATTCCTACGCGAGATTCAAGAAGACAAATGGGCTAAAGAGAGTGAAGTTCCTCCTCCCATTGAACTTGTGTATGATGCACATGACCAATTCCCACAAGACATCCCATCCATTTATGGAGAGCAGGAGAGTACCCAATCTCAAGAAAGATTAGACTTCGAGTCTAATTCTTTACAAGAACTACCCCATTTCACCGGCCCCTGGGAAGCAAAGTCCACTTGTATGAGAGCACCCACAGTCATGGTAAGAAACGAAGATTCGGTCATACCTACGAACACAGAGGTAGTGAAGAACAATAAAGTGCAGTGCAATCTCAAGTTAGAAGAGCTACTCAAGGTTAGACCTGAATTATGGAAACATGTCGCCAAACAAGTACCAGAGATAGCAAAACCTCGTTCCCAGGTAGGATCCCAAAGGACAGTGCCAGAAATACCCTTGGATAAGATAGGAGATATGTGTGAAGGTGAAGAAGGGAACACCTATCTTCCCATTACCTACCAGGAGTACACCACCAAGGCAATTTCGGACTCAGGCGCAGGAGTCGCAATTGCCACCACCTCCCTATGGAAGCGTTGGGGCAAGCCAGCACTCAGGCCAACGAGAATGAAATTGCAAATGGCCGATGGTCATATTGAGAGACCCTTAGGATTGCTAGAAGGAATAACTCTCACCACTTGTGGTGTTGAGTTTGAGCATACATTTGCTATATGTGACTTCAGCAAAAATCATGCCTATGAGATGATTTTGGGAAGACCATTTATGCGAAAGTTGCAAGTGGTACAGGACTGGGGAACCAATTCTTTGTACCTGCAGCACTTAGGTGTTACAACCAAAGTCAATCTTAAAGATTACTCTCATAGAGATGTACCTCCTATCCAATGGAATCCCATCCATAGAGCCAAAGATGATACGGAATCGGTGCATTCCATGGGGTCAGGATCCTCTTGGATGCATGAAGACACCCACTTATGGATGTGCAAGGTAGCAGTAGAAGAAGAGAAGAGAGAGAAAGCCAGAGAGGTAGGTGCAAAAGAAAACCATAGATCAATTCAAGACCCAGCGTATGCACCTGTAGTTTTTCCAGACGAAGAATTTGAACCTCACGGCTGGGCAGAAATCCTAGCAACAATGGATGTAGCCATCAATGAAGAACAATGGACACCTCACTCTAATGAAGATGGCTATGACATTTCAGTCTTCTCCATAGAGCCAATCATGGGAGAGGCAGTTCTAGAAGAATGCGAACCTAACCCTGATACATTTGAGGATGCAAGTGACTCCGATCTAGAGTCAATCATTATGGACCCACCATTTGCATCAGATGAAGAATACTTCCATGAAGTAGAATTTCAACCCCAGAGACATGGAGAGCTTACAAATGATGTAAGGTTAGCAACACATGTGACCCCGAAGGAAGAAGGAAAGAAACGAAAGAAGAGAGAAGTCTCACCAGAAGAGGAAGAATCTTTGTTTGAAGTCCCAGAAAATTTTAAGAAGTATGAGATAGACGACAGGCGAGTCATGATAAGAATGCCTAAACGAGAGGCACAAGTAGGAGAGGCCTATGATAACAAAGAAACCACCAAGAAAATAGTAGTGGCCCTAGAAGAAGGAGAGGAGAGATGCACGTACATAGGCCATGACCTAACAGAGGAAGAAGAGCATGCGTTAATTGCCTTGCTAAGAGAATACAGAGATGTATTCGCTTGGAGTTACAAGGATTTGAAAGGTGTTGACCCTGACATATGCTCACACACCATCCCCATGACCTCAGATGCTAAACCCTCTAAGCAAAAGCCCTATACATATAACGATAATTACGCTGCTAAGATCAAAGGGGAGATAGATAGACTGGTCGAAGCTGGATTTATCTATAAAATTGAGCACACTGAGTGGGTATCCCCCATCGTAGTGGTGCCCAAGAAGAATGGCAAGCTACGTGTATGCATTAACTTGAAGAAGGTTAATGCAGCCACAATTCGAGATAACTATCCGCTTCCCATCACAGAACATCTCTTAGAAAGAGTAGCAGGCAAGGAAGTGTACAGCTTCCTCGATGGATTTTCGGGCTACAATCAAGTAGCCATAGCTCCAGAAGATCAGCATAAGACAGCTTTTGCCACAGAGTGGGGTATATTTGCCTTTCGTGTAATGCCATTTGGGCTTACCAATGCACCAGCTACCTTCCAGAGACTAATGTGCCATGTATTTAAGGAGTTCCTGAGGAAGAACTTAGAAGTCTACGTTGATGATCTTTGTGCTCATTCCAACATTAGACAAACCCATATTCGTGAACTCAGACAAATCTTTGACAAATGTAGAGAATATCAAGTCTGCCTAAACCCAGAAAAATGTGTTTTCATGGTCAGGCAAGGCAAGATTCTAGGGCACATAGTGTCAAAGAATGGCATATCTACTGACAAAGAGAAAGTGAGATCCATAGCAGAGCTACCTAGGCCAAGGAATGTCAAGGAAGTACAAGCTTTCATGGGGCATTGTGGTTACTACCGCCGGTTCATTCACATGTATGCGGTCATTGCAAAGCCCATGTACGGACTTCTAACAAACTTTGAGTGGACTGATGAATGTGAGAATTCCTTCCAGGAGCTTAAACGAAGATTATGTTCAGCACCAATCTTAACCACACCAGATTGGAATAAGCCATTCCATGTTCATGTGGATGCATCCAATTATGCCATTGGATGTGTGCTTGCTCAACCTACGGGTGAAGGTAATATGGATCTTCCAATTGCCTATGCTAGTAGACAATTGAATGCAGCTGAACGAAATTATACCACTACTGAGAGAGAAGGCTTAGGCATGGTATATGCAGTTAAGAAATTTAGACACTATTTGCTTGCAAACAAGTTTAAATTTTTTACTGACCACCAAGCATTGTTATATCTCGTAAACAAACCATGCGACACAGGAAGATTAGTAAGATGGTTTCTCTTGCTAATGGAATATGATTTTGAGGTTGTGGTAAGGAAAGGGAGGACTCATTTGAGAGCAGATCATCTCTCTAGGCTCACGTCTGGAGAAGCCCCATAAGGAGTGTCAGATGACCTTCCTGATGCTTACTTGTTTAATTTGGAAGTTGTACCGCAGTGGGCTAAGCCATTGGTACCAGTATTGACATACGGGCCTAACCATCCAGTAGTAAACACACGGAATAGAGAGGTTGTAAAAGCCCAAAAGTACCACATCATGGCAGGAAGCATGTACAAGCACACGGATCAAGGAATCTTGGCTTGTTGTGTGGAAGAGGACGAGTACAATAAATGGTTGCATTTAGCACATGTAGGTGCATTAGAGCAACACTACTCAAAGAAATGAACCTTACAGACGCTAAGGAGACTCGGAGTACATTGGCCAACTATGGAAGCTGATGTCCAAAGGTTGTGCAAGGAATGCCCAATCTGTTGCACTAAACCACCTGTGGAACATGCCACTCTTTATCAAGTGTTCATTGTGCCAGATTGGAGTGAACCACTAGTATCCTTCCTGAGGACAAAAACATTTCCTCCAGACATGACTCTGGTGAGGAAAAGGAGTTTAGAACAAGAAGCCCAGGATTACTCACTTATTGGTGATAATCTATACAAACAGTGGTAAAGACGGTTACCTGAGACTATGTGTCCATGAGAGTGAGTATCTCAAGATCTTGGACACTGCTCACCAAGGTGTAGCAGGAGGACACTTTGGACCAGATCGGGTGATCAAGGCAATACTATTTGCGGGCTTCTGGTGGCCGACCCTTCACATGGATGCACATACCTATGTGAAACGGTGTGATGTCTGTCAGCGAACTCAGTATCCTATACGCAAAGATGAGATGCCACTGAAACGTATGATGGGTGGACGTGCATTCTCTAAGTGGGGAATAGACTTCGTAGGTCCTATTAATCCCCCAGCTAAGGGTTCTCATGTAGAATACATCATTGTTGCAACAGACTATCTAACTAAGTGGGTAGAGGTAAAAGCTACAACAAAGAACGACGCTCAGACAACTGCTAAATTCTTGTTTGAAAATGTATTCACAAGATATGGGCTACCTATAGAGCTAGTTAGTGATAGAGGCACTCATTTCTTGAACGAAGTGATTGAAAATCTACTCCAAGAATTCTTGGTAGTTCATAAGAAGTCTGCCCCCTATCACCCTCAAGCTAATGGACAAGCCGAAAGCACCAACAAGATCTTATGCAATGTACTGACAAAATTAGTGAACACTAAATGCTCTGATTGGGACAAACAGCTACACTATGCTGTTTGGGCATACCGAGTCGCCTACAAAACGGTACTCCAAGCCACCCCCTTTCAGATGGTATTTGGCCAAAATGTTGTGCTACCTTTAGACTTCTTGATACCTACATTGAAAGTAGCACAAGAGCACCAATGGACGGGTCATGAACTCTCCTCTAGACTTTTTGACCTTGAACGATTAGGAGAAACAAGACTGAGAGCAGCTGCAGGGATATATGCAGCTAAGAAGAGACAGAAGGCATACTTTGATGCCCATGTGAAGGATAAGGGCTTGAAAGCAGGAGATCTAGTTTTAGTCTACACATTGAAACAACACGCAAGGAAGCTAGAAAAGAGAGGCTACGGACCTATGATCATCAATAGGATCTCCACGAGTGGAGCAGTACAACTAGCCACTTTAGAGGGTGATGTTCTCCCAAACTATATTAGCGGATGCAGAGTCAAGTTGTATCAGGAACCCCTCACGGAGGAAATGCTAAGTCGACTCAATACTGCTAAGCAACGTAAAGAAGAGGAAAAACGAATTCGAGAAGAAGCTCAAGCAGAAGCCCTAGAGCGCATACGGAGAATGAAATTAAGAAGACAAGGTAGAGAGCACCCTAGGCAAGACGCATATGCAGATCAAGGATATGACGTAGCTATGTGTGAAGTTTCAGGTGTTAGCTCACATAGGATAACTAATCGACGTCCTTTCATAACCATAGATATAGGACAAGGAAAGAATGCAAGGACTGTAAGAGCCTTGATTGACTCAGGTGCAGCCACTAGTGCTGTTAAATTGTCTTACTGTCAAGAGTTGCAATTAATTGTCAAACCTGTGGAAGCATATCTCATAGGATTGGGAGGCGTGGAAACCCCTTGCATGGGTGAGGCGGAACTTCCCCTCTATATTCATGATGAGGCAATGACAGTTAAGGTACTAGTGTATCAAGATGAGGACCTCACGGAACCCCTTGTCTTGGGTCAAGACTGGATCTATGACCAAGCAGTCAACTTAAACCTAAGAAGTGGACTTCTTCAGGTATGGGTGAATCAAACTAGAATTACAATTGAGTTAAATAATGGAGCACTCAAGGAACTAGAAAAGACACGGACTCCTGGTCCCTCCAGGGGTACACATGAAGTTGACCATGCTGTTCTTGTCCAAGGCTATGTGATGCAGAAGAATGAAGATCTCAAAAAGGAGTCAGAACCGCAATGGAACTCCCTTCTTTTCCAAAGGCCAGAAGGAGGCAGCAACTAAGGGCAGATCAATCACTGAAGACTCTCCAGGCAAGAGACCAGAAGAACGCGCGAAGCAGAACAACTCAGCCGATGAGGCAAATGTGGGTGCGGAAAGTGTTGGTGCAAGACAAGCCTACACACATTGGCTTGGAACCTTAGACTCATGGAAGATTAGCATGGATAAAGATTTATCAAGGCTTCACTTGAACCAAAACTCACATGAACATATGCTTATAAGTTCTTACCTCTTTACCACTTGTAAAAGTCTTTATGACTTGGCATCTCATGTAATTACTTACCTACCTCATTAGTCGTGGAAAAGAGAATAGTTAAGTAGAGAGAATATCTCCCTACTTTTAGAGGAGAGATTCTAGGGAGCCTTAGTTTGAATTTGAAATTCAAATGATCACTCATTTCATATAAAGTGAAGAAGAAAAACTCGCGGTTAGTTCTGCCATTTTCAACTCACTCCCCGAGGCATATTGTCATTGTAAGTGAGTGTGTGTTTGTGCTACTCCATAGCCTACACCACCACACCTCAATTAGCTATGCTTGTCATGCTATTGAGCTTGTACAATCTCATTAATCAATAGATATACACACATTTCTCATTTCTGATTCTCTGTGTTAACTTCTCCAAGTCTGTCAACTTCTAAGGAGCATATCTCTGGATCTACTAAACCAAATTAAGTGATCTATAGCTCATTGGAACCAGATCAAGGTCTACTACAAGCATACAGAATCTCAGAGGATTTCATTCAGCCATTTGGGAGAAATCTGCTTCGAAGTGCACACTGGTCTGTGTCTGCAGAGTTCCTAAAAAGTCGGGGGTGATTATATTTTTGCTAAACTTATTTCTCAGTGCATAGTTTATCAATTGAAGTGATTCCACTTGTGATTGGTAGCTTACTAAGGTACTTTAATACTCCCAAAAGGAATTGTTCCAATTTTAAGTGTGCTGGTCACACTGAGTAAAAGTCTGAGCAGGTATCACTACAAGAATAGAAAGTTTTTCTTGATTTTTGAAGTACCAAGTTATCTGTTTTGGTTTGATCATTACCCAAACCACTTTCAAAGTACATATATGGTTTCTTTGTGTCATTTGGAAGCTAAGCAAGTTCACTAAGCATATCTGAAGAGAAAAGAGGGCAGGTGTGAAGCAGGTTTTGCAGCACCAACTCATTTCTTGAGTGCATCCATCCATCACATCCAACAGTGGTATCAGAGCAAAGAAGGTAATCATGGGTGATGGTTTCCCTTCCTTCATTGACAAATTGGACAGAAATAACTACCAGGCTTGGTCATTGAGAATGAAGACCTATCTACAAGGGAGAAGTCTATTTGGATACATATCAGGAGATGAGGAGTTGCCCTCATTCAAGACTAGAGGACTACCTACAAAGGATGAACATGAGAGGCTCAACCAATGGTGTGCAAAGGATGCTTTGGCAAGGTCTTATCTCTTAAACTCTATATCTGACTTTCTTTTACCTCATGTAAGGAACTGTAAGACTTCCCAAGAGACTTGGGAAACCTTGTCAAACTATTTTTCTTCCAACACAAGGGCTAGGAAGAATCAATTATGGATTGAGTTCACAACCCTTAGGAAGCAGCCCAAGCAATCAGTCTCAGAGTATGTGACAAAGATTAAAGATGTGGCAGACCAGCTAGCAAGCATTGGAGAGGAAATTGAAGAGGAGCAAATAGTCAGGCAAGTGACAAATGGACTCAAGGCAGATGATAAGTGGGAAAGTTTCACCACTGTAATGGACCTCTACATGGACATGCATACCCCTGATCTCACAACACTTATGGGACAACTATTTACACATGAAGCAAAGTTTACAAAGGCTGGAGATCAATCAAAAGGTAATAATCCCTCTGCTCTCTATACTGAAAAAAGGGTTAAAGATAAAGGCAAGAAGAAACAGGATGAAGAAGGCTCTACCTCTCAAGCTAATTATGCAGGGAGAGGTAGGTCATCTAGAGGAAGAGGCAGAGGAGGTAAATCAGGTAGGGGGAGACCCTACAACTCATCACCATGCAACATTTGTGGATTGTCCAATCATACCACAGATGAATGCTACAAGAACTACAAGAATCAGAGAGGAAGAGGCTACTCAAGAGGTGGATACTCTCAAGGGAGAGGCAGATTCAACCAACATCAAAGCTACAATGGAAACAACAACCAATACAACAACAACTACAACAACAACCACAATGGTAACTACCAAGGTGGATTCAGAAATAGAAGAGACTACAACAACTACACAGAGGAGCAAGATGACTCCCTATTGATCATGAATATGACCTCCAAGATAGGTACAAATGATGATCATTTATTTTATATTGATTCAGGATGTTCTAACCATGTAGCTGGCAATGTGGCACTACTTTCTGATTTGGAAGAGCCCAAGGGCAAACATCAGGTACAAACAGGTGATGACACTAAACACTCTGTTATCAAAATTGGAAATGTGAAGACATGTGATGGTAATCAGAACCTATTAAGCAGGGTACTCTATGTACCAACAATAACTAAGAATTTAATGAGTGTTGGTCAGATTGTGGAGAAAGGTTTGCAGGTCAGATTCACACAACATGGAGCATATGTGGAGGATCCAAAACATGGATTCAGAAGGATAGCCAAAGGGGAGAAATCAGGTAGATTATTTACATTTGAGCTAGAAGATACAAAAAACATTGCTTTATATAATTACAAGGATCAGACACTTTCAGAGTTAGAGATATGGCATAAGAGATTAGGGCATATAGGTGAAAGGACTCTAAAGCAAATGTGCAGGGATCAATGTGTGCTTGGGATACCTAATGTATCCAAGCAACACATGATTTACAAATGTGGATCATGTCAATTTGGTAAGTCTCACAGATTACCCTACTCAAGGAAAGGTTTCATGCATGAAGACTACCTAGATTTGGTACACACAGATGTTTGGGGACCTAGCAAGGACCCTTCCATTTCTGGTTCAAGGTATTATGTGTCCTTCATTGATGACTATAGCAGGTGGACCATTCTATACTTTATGAAGCATAAGGATGAAGTGTTTAATTGTTTCAAGAGGTATCTTGCACTTGTTGAAAATCAAACAGGTAGAAGCTTGAAGACGCTAAGGTCAGATGGTGGAGGAGAGTACTTCTCCAATGAGTTTGAAGATTTCTTGCAGGAAAGAGGCATCAAAAGGGAGATCACTACAAGGTAATCACCTGAACAAAATGGGGTAGCAGAAAGAAGGAATAGACTTATAGTAGAAACAGCTAGGTCTATGCTTAATGAGAAAAAATTGCCAAATTACCTATGGGCAGAGAGTGTATCCACTGCCACTTATCTCATCAATAGGTTGCCATCCAAATCACTTGATGGCATGACACCATATGAAGCTTGGCATGGTAAGAGACCCTCTCTGGATCATTGCAAAATCTTTGGTTGTGTAGCATATGTGCATATTCCCTCACAGGTAAGAGGAAAGCTAGACCCCAAGGCTGAAAAATGTATCTTCATTGGTTATGATTTGAACCAAAAGGGATACAGATTCTACAACCCCACAAACAAAGGGTTCAAGGTAAGCAGAGATGTCATATTTGATGAAAATGACTCTTGGTATGAGAATGAATGCAGGAAAGTGAGTCTACCCTATGACATGGAAGAAGATTTTCCAAAGCTTACCAAGGAAGAGCCAACTCAGCAAGAAGATTCAAGCTCAGATGATGATACAATAAACCTTGAAGAGTTCAAGGCTTGGAAGTCCAAAGGAAAGATGAAGATGAAGCAATTAGAGGATAAGCCAGAAACTTCTACTCAAGCAATGAGGAGATCTCAAAGAGAAAAGAAGAAGCCTATCAGATTTGGGTATGACACATCACTTGTAACTAAACATTCTGTATATCTTGCAAAAGACTTGTTGAATGAAGAACCAGGTACCTATGAAGAAGCAATTACTAAACCAGAATGGAGAGAAGCCATGGATGAAGAGATAGAAGCTCTCAAGGAAAGTGACACTTGGGACTTGGTACCCAAGAAGGACTCTATGAAGGTGATAGGATCCAGATGGATCTACAAACTAAAGAAGAATTCAGATGGAACAATAAACAGGTACAAAGCTAGGTTGGTAGCCAAGGGTTTTGCACAAACCCAAGGCATTGATTATGAGGAGACATTTTCTCCTGTGGCCAAGATGCCAACTATCAGAGTTTTGGTGAGTATAGCTGCATCCAAAAATTGGAACATGTACCAATTGGATGTGAAGAATGCATTCTTGAATGGATGGATATCTGAAGAAGTCTACATGTCACAACCACCTGGCTATGAAGATCCAAAAAAGGTACATTATGTTTGTAAATTGAAGAAGGCTCTGTATGGTTTGAAGCAGGCACCTAGAGCATGGAATTACAGATTGACCACCTACCTCCTAGACCAAGGATTTGTGATGAGCAAAGCAGACACTTCTCTGTTCATAAAGAGAAGTAGTACAGAGGTAATCTACTTATGTGTTTATGTTGATGACATCATCATTACAGGTAATGATGTCAATGGGATTAGACACATCAAAGGACAGATGATGAAAGAATTCAAGATCAGTGATCTTGGACTATTAAAGTATTTCTTAGGTCTTGAATTGGTCTATACAAATTCAGGTATCTACATCACTCAAAAGAAGTATGTACAGGATATGGTCAAGAAGTTTGGTTTGCAGGATGCTAAGGTATCAACTACTCCAATGGAGGTTAACCAAAAGCTAAGTGCTCATGAAGGAGAAGAAATCAAAGACATTACAGGATACCAAAGTATGGTAGGTAGTTTGAACTATGCTACCTTGACAAGAATTGACATAGCATATGGAGTAAGTGTGCTTAGTCAATTCATGCACAAACCTAGGGTACCTCACCTAGAGGCAGCAAAGAAAATCTTGAAGTATTTGAAGGGAACTCAATGTCATGGTTTGTATTTTCCT
Source organism: Ceratopteris richardii (assembly GCA_020310875.1). Classification (NCBI taxonomy): domain Eukaryota; kingdom Viridiplantae; phylum Streptophyta; class Polypodiopsida; order Polypodiales; family Pteridaceae; genus Ceratopteris; species Ceratopteris richardii. Next base: position 59,134,267 of record CM035406.1, on the reverse strand, counting down.
TATACATCAGATATTGACATAAAAGTCTACTCAGATGCAAATTGGGCAGGATGCAAGGATGATAGGAGGAGCACCTCAGGTTACATTTGTTTTGCAGGAGATAAGCCTATTTCTTGGTCAGCCAAGAAGCAACCTACAGTGGCATTGTCATCCACTGAAGCAGAGTATAGAGGGCTTGCCAATGCAACTCAAGAAGCTATCTGGTTGAAGCTTCTATATACAGAGTTAGGTCTACACACAAGACCACCTATTATCTTTGGAGACAACACTAGCTCTCTTCACCTTGCAGCAAATCCAATTTATCATGCCAGAACCAAACACATAGAGGTTCATTACCACTATGTGAGGGAGAAGTTACTTAGCAAAGAGATTCAATTGACAGATGTGTCTACTAATATGCAATGTGCAGATTTACTTACAAAGGCATTGGATGGAAACAAGTTATGCAGATTCAAATCTATGATTGGATTGCAGGAAGTGATTGAAGAATGAAAGAGAAGACTTAAGCCAAAGTGTTTGGCTTGAGGGGGAGCTGTTGGTGCAAGACAAGCCTACACACATTGGCTTGGAACCTTAGACTCATGGAAGATTAGCATGGATAAAGATTTATCAAGGCTTCACTTGAACCAAAACTCACATGAACATATGCTTATAAGTTCTTACCTCTTTACCACTTGTAAAAGTCTTTATGACTTGGCATCTCATGTAATTACTTACCTACCTCATTAGTCGTGGAAAAGAGAATAGTTAAGTAGAGAGAATATCTCCCTACTTTTAGAGGAGAGATTTTAGGGAGCCTTAGTTTGAATTTGAAATTCAAATGATCACTCATTTCATATAAAGTGAAGAAGAAAAACGCGCGGTTAGTTCTGCCATTTTCAACTCACTCCCCGAGGCATATTGTCATTGTAAGTGAGTGTGTGTTTGTGCTACTCCATAGCCTACACCACCACACCTCAATTAGCTATGCTTGTCATGCTATTGAGCTTGTACAATCTCATTAATCAATAGATATACACACATTTCTCATTTCTGATTCTCTGTGTTAACTTCTCCAAGTCTGTCAACTTCTAAGGAGCATATCTCTGGATCTACTGAACCAAATTAAGTGATCTATAGCTCATTGGAACCAGATCAAGGTCTACTACAAGCATACAAAATCTCAGAGGATTTCATTCAGCCATTTGGGAGAAATCCGCTTCGAAGTGCACACTGGTCTGTGTCTGCAGAGTTCCTAAAAAGTCGGGGGTGATTATATTTTTGCTAAACTTATTTCTCAGTGCATAGTTTATCAATTGAAGTGATTCCACTTGTGATTGGTAGCTTACTAAGGTACTTTAATACTCCCAAAAGGAATTGTTCCAATTTTAAGTGTGCTGGTCACACTGAGTAAAAGTCTGAGCAGGTATCACTACAAGAATAGAAAGTTTTTCTTGATTTTTGAAGTACCAAGTTATCTGTTTTGGTTTGATCATTACCCAAACCACTTTCAAAGTACATATATGGTTTCTTTGTGTCATTTGGAAGCTAAGCAAGTTCACTAAGAATATCTGAAGAGAAAAGAGGGCAGGTGTGAAGCAGGTTTTGCAGCACCAACTCATTTCTTGAGTGCATCCATCCATCACATCCAACAGAAAGACGAGCTGCCGGCCGTAACTAAGCTGCAACAACGGTTTCAACTTCCTATTAGTAATCAACGACTTGATGCTAATAAGAGGACTCCTAAAACCTCTGTTGAGAAAGTGAAATCCATTTGGGTACCCAAGAAGTCGATGAAGGTTGACCCACAATCAAGGCAAATTTGGGTGCCTAAGGCTTGCTTGCGGGCTCAACTATTCCCACACAATTCACATCATACACGACAGGGTTCACTCGCTCAAGCAGCCGCCACCCACTCTTGTCTAATATGCTCGAACACATTGCCGCCTAGAAGCACGCACAGACTCACTCGTAAATGGGTCCCTATGACACAACAACTCCCAGTAGAATTACTCATGCAACCCTCCCGAATCTCCACAAAACCAAGACCAAAAGCCATTCATGGTGTTTGGCAACCTAAGTCTTGTAATAAACCCCCCGACCCCAATCTGTGAATTCATTTCCACTTACTAACCGCATTAGTCTGACAGTGCATCTTTCCATCTAGCTCCTAGGATCATCCAAGCATTAACTACACACACTGTCATCGTGCACTTACTAACCACTGACTCATAACCTACCTCATGTTAATGTGGTAACGGGGACAACAACGGGTCTATTCCGTCCATTACGATGTTAACACATGGTTCTATATTCTCACAGAACCAACAAGCAAGCAGGGCCATGGTAGAAGCCGGAGGTGCCAGTTCTCACGTCGGATCCAGCGCACAGATTGTGGATATAGAAACACTCCTTCTCGAACCCCATCTCACCGAAAGACCGCAAGAACTTCAAGCTATGCATGTGCTCCCAATTCAGGATCCTCCCCAGGGGCACACCTCTCAAGTGGGCAAACACGCTCATTGGTTCAGTGATGTTGCTGGACCATTGGGTGATGGAACCTATTTTTGGGAAGCTGAATTGGAGTTTAATGGTAAATGGGGACGCTACCATTTTTTCACGCGTGAATTTGAGAGCTATCAGAATGCCGAAGTCATGCGTTCAGTATGGACCAAAGCTGGCTTGGACAGTTATTTCAAGGCCCACTTACCAAAGCCGGATTTCTTGCATTGTTCTTATCTTATCAGTACTATCACTCCAAGTAGGGCTAAGGGAGGCGACAGCACCTTTGTGTTACCCTCACTGTTGCCGGGCCATGAACTTAAAAGATTCAAGCTGACCCTCAATCTGGTACGAGAAGCATTGGGCATGTATGGTATGCACATCCCCACTGAAAAGGAAACAATGGTTCCAGGCAGAATGAAACATAAAGATCTCAATAAGCTGAAGGATATGGTAGCAATGACACCGACCATCGCTCTGCACCTAAGGACCGTCATGCAGCATTTTGCTTTCCCCGCCCAGGAAAGATTCACCATGCCCCCAAAGAAAATATGGTTTAGCTTGTATCTGGCAGAGACAGAAAGCCTCCCCATCAACGTACCACATTGGATCATAGATCAGATTCACCTAGCCCATCAACGGTAGAACAAGAAGCAGAAAAATGTGCTTCACGGATGTTGTGCTCTAACCAAGATAATCTACCGATGTCTTGCCTATGACGTGCCTATTCAGCGGGCACTCGTATGGCCCCGGGCCCAGGAATTCCAGAGAAGGCTATCAGTGGCAGGTCCCCCATCAAAGAAGATGAGAGGGGGAGTCCAATTACCCTGCGCACAACCAAGGGGAGCCACCACTACACCAGAAATTACCCCTCCCCAGACACGACGCATTAGGCCATTCACCATTCGGCTACCAAGACCAAGTACAGAGGGACCCAATCTGGTGTTTCCAAGTCCCATCAGATTTGGAATTTCCACAGGGCTTTACTCTCAATGATCTCACTGATGAAGAAGTGGCTAGACTAATCTACGACTCTAATCTCGAGACGGAAACAGAGCGAGCTCAGGAACCACAACCCCATACAACAACATCAGCCCCCACCCGACCAGAAGTGGTAGAAGTCGACGTAGATGAACAAGAGACCGAACAAGAGGAAGAAGCCTACGAAGAACAAGAGTATGATGAATTTTCAGAGTTGGCACGTGCCCCTGCATATTCGGCACAAATAAAAAGACTGTATCGAACCATGCAACTAGTTCAAGAACAGCATAAAATGTCACTGGAAGCGGGCAAGAAACTCATGAACCAATTGCTGGCTGAGGAAGGCGTGGATGACATGTTCATCGAGTCCGCCGATGCAGTAGGATTGGATGAGGCCATTCATGAGGCAATGGCCTACATCCACCGATTCGAGAAAAGAGTTCCCGCCCGTCCCATGAGGTCTGGAAAACAAATTCATGTCAATGTATCAGCATCAAGAGAGACAACGCATGCAGACGAACATCAGGAAGCACCACTGTCACCACCCTCCCCACCTCTCACTACACAACTCACTCCACCACATGACACTATCACCACCACGTCCACTACCACCACAATCGTCATGGGAATTCCACTCTCTCCGGGAATCCAATTTGGGGGAGTCACCATGCCCACTTTCACCACTCTCTTCACTAACGTCACATCCACCCCACCCACGATCCCCATCTACACGGTCACTCAAACATTTGACACTATGGAAACATCTCCTGCCACTGCACCGCTCCCTCCCCCCATGCCACCTCCATCTCCCATACCCCCTCCACCCACATCTCCACTTGCATCCACATCATTCACAACTCCCTTTCCCCCCCCCATTCCCCCTGCATCTTCACCCCTCTCTGCATCATTTAATGTAAATAGTATATTTCTAGCATTAAATCAATGTGTATATCAGCTTCAGAATGAGTACAGAGCTCTGGACGGCCGATATCAACAACTGACAACAAATCACCAGAACTTACAAAGGCAATTTAAAATTCTTGAAGAAGAAAATGCAGAGGTAAATCAACGTTATACAACGCTTGAGCAGGCTCACCAAACACTACTAGAGGCACCCCAACCATCGAAAGAATCAGGCGTCAAACAATTAGAAGCCTTGCTCGAAGTATACCAGGCCGATAACCTACGAGTCAGATGTAACTTGGCGCTACTCAGGAAACATATGGCCACAGCACTGGAAGAGAACAAGAGACTGCAAAAACAAAATGAAGAGAATCTGGAAGCGACAATGGAAGGCTCTCCCCACGAGATAGATCCAGAGCAGTTCAAAGCAGTTCCCACGGAGACAATGAAAACCATTTTGGAAAGCTATGCAGATCTTCTGGAAGCCCATGATGACGTGGAAAGAGAACGTGACACACTACAGAGCAGACTTAAGGAACAGGAAGAACAACCGAAGAGTGTCCCATCAACCTCTACCTCAGACGAAGTAAAGGCCTTAACTGAGCAGGTAGCAGAATTACAAAAGAGGTTACTGACATACGAGAGGCAGCCCTCTCCAGTAGTAGAACCAGAGCCAGAAGAGTTGGTCCCTATTGAGGTAGATGATTCGTCCGAAGAACCGTATGTTCCTATGCCAATGCCAGGCGGGCAACGAACTTTAGAGGGACTAGACACCTTGGAAGTGGAAGCACCCGAGTGGCTTCAGACACTGGAAAGGACAGCGAACACCCATGAAGAACGGGTGGCCATTCAGATCCAATCACTAGCGAACCTAGAAGAAACTGTCATAAAGTCAGAATATTTCAGAAGCATGTCTCATCATAGATGGATCGGCACCAATAATGACCAATATGTGCCATACTGCATACTTTTGGCCGATTACAACGCCGAGATTCAACGACGATGCGGCAAGCCTCCCACATTTGCTACACAATTTGGTCCAGATGATATACCGGAAAGTGCTAAGCGTGGGTCCATCCATCAACCCACCTGGAGAATCAGGCTTTTGGAAACATATCCTGAAATGGTCCGAACCTAGAATAATATGCCATTGTTTATTAAATATAATCCTTGTTACATTCCAGTTCTTCGACGACGCACCTGGCTTGAATTCACTATTGCCATCAGAGACATCAAAGCCTGTGCAAAATGGTTAAATTACGTTTATCTAGCACCTCCACGAGGACCCCCCACGGTGAACTACATGATTTCTACAATCCGTCACTGGAGCATTCGGCTACGCAATAATCCCGATGTGATGGCCCAGATGTGTATGAAAATATTTGAATTAATGCTGATCACTTTCAGGACATTTAAGAATATTAAGGACCCCCACTTCTCAGGAGCAGGCTTTGTGACAGGAAACCAGGATCTGGTGTACGATATGAGTACCACCCCATCAATTGAAGTAATATATGCTTGGCACGCCAGAATTAAGTACCTCCCAGCCTGCTTTAAACAGACATTTGAGGAGATGTTCATCACAGGATTCTGGGAATATCACTCCGAAATCTTTATACCCAGACCATCACATCTCCTTCACTTATTTGTTGTGGAGAGAACTATTTACTCAGAACAATTGAGGGTGCCTCATCCAGATGTTCCCAGACCTGTGAATTGGGATGACTTGCTCACAGATCTAGCACGCGGCGTACGACTCGAAGAACACCACCTAGCCTCCGATGTCGTCCAATATTATGTTCAAAAATCCTCTAGACAAGGGTCTGTCAGGGGCGACAGACGCGAGAGTGGGGGGGTGTTGGCAGCAGTCAGGGAACCGAAGGAGCCACAAGACGAAGAGAGTCAGAGCGAAGGGACAGCACAAGCAGACATGGCAGTCAAAGAAGATCTGGCAAGTAGGCCAATAATTTTCTTCATGAAGAAGCAAGTACGAGCATTCATGCAGATCTAGCACTAAGGCAACCTTTTATTTTTCAAAACCCTTACACCAATTAAAAGTGATTCTCATCACTAACAACCCCTGTAAATACCATGTTCACCTTTTTGTGGCTCCATTTTGTGCAAGCCGAGGAGTCCTCGAGCTTGAGGAGCCTTAGAAGTAGTTGCTTACCGAATTTCGTATTTTTTAGATCTCATTTGAGCCCTCAAATAAGCCCTCGAACCTAATTTTTAACTAGGCCGGACAATAGGTCTGGACAGGGCCAAACCTAGTCAAAAACTATAAAAGGAGCTAGAGAGCTCATTTTTGGGGGGAGATTGTAACTAAAACGAACTTGTAAGAGCTTTTGAAAGTAATCTAAGAACTCCATTGCTTCTCACTCTTTGTCTTGCCGTGTGTGCGCGTGTGTGTATGTGTGTGCATGTTTATGTGCTTCTCACTCACGCACTTGTGCCTCCACTTGCTCGCGGTCTTCATACCATCCTCACGTCTTCCCGGATTGACATTAAAGGAGGTGCTACTCATCACTGAGCTACACTCCCATAATCCAGCCTCGACTATAATCTTCTGTTCGGTCGACCATGGTTGAAACAGGCTAAAGTTATACAGGATTGGTCAGCGTAGGAATTGACTTTCAAAGACAACAACCATAAATATGTTGTCATACTAGATGCCATTCAACCCTGTGAGCTTCATGCCAGGCCCTATGTAGCAAAGCCGCTCCACATGTTGGATGGCTTATCTGATGACGAAGAAGAGGCATTTTTGATGAACAATAAAGATCTGATTTCCTTAGGTATTATAGATCTTCAATCTATCGTAGACAACTAGAGTCCGGCAGCCTGTACGGTTGTTCCCGTGACCGGAGACACAGATGTAGATGATAATGTTGCTATGGATGAAGCCACTCTGCAACAACTTTTATAGTCAGCTGACGATCCGAGGAAACCTCGACAATTCTATGTCCCAGAAGACCAGTTAGTAACCTATAATTTGGGTGACGAAAGCAACCTGCGTCCTGTTAAAATTAAGGCAGGCTTGTCCGAGGCATTTCAAGAAGATTTGATCCGACTCCAGCAAGAATTTTCTGATGTTTTTGTGTGGGATTTCCGGGATATAAAGGGTCTTGATCCACACATCTATCAACATCGAGTCGTGCTTAAGCGGGAAGCGAAGCCAATTAAACAATCCAGCTACCACATGAATCCCAATTATGCAGCACAAGGTCAAAGCAGAGCTCGATAGGTTATTGAAGGTGGGATTCATCGTACCAATAGAACACGCTAAATGGATATCTCCGATCGTTATTGTTCCTAAAAAATAAGCAGCTATGAATCTGTGGGGATTACCGAAAACTGAATGCGGCCATGGTACCTGATCCGTTTCCTCTTCCCTTTCTTGACTCAATGCTTGATAGAGTGGCCAGGCATGAGATGTACTTCTTTTTGGATGGCTATAGTGTTTATAACCATGTCAGAATGGTTGAACAAGACATACCGAAAACGGCTTTCATTACAATCTGGGGTGTTTTTGCGTGTACGGTCATGTGGTTTGGGTTACAGAATGCTCCCAGCACATTTCAACATTGTATGCAGGAAGTTTTGTCACCCTACCTAACCACTTTTATGCAAGTCTATTTAGATGACTTCTCCTTATTCGGCAAGATTGCGGCGCAACTATATCATTTACGGTGCTGTTTTTAGAAATGCCGTGAATACCGACTCTGCCTGAACCCGACAAAATCTATTTTTGCGGTGTCTTGTGGTAAACTCCTTGGACATATAATATCGGCACAAGGTATCCAAGTTGATCTAGACAAAGTCGCATCTGTGTTGGAAGCACCCGTTCCTACCATGCCGAAAGAGGTTATGCGCTTCTTCGGTCAAATCCGGTGGCACTACAGGCATCTACGGTGGCTCGCCCATTTAGTGGGGGTTGTGGGGGAAAAGATGACGGGGATGGAGGGGGACAGTGGAGACGGTTGTGGAGGTGGGTGTGGGGGTTGTGGGGGAAAAGATGAGGGGGTGGTGGGGGTGGTGGAGATGGTAGTGGCGGTGGGTGTGGGGGTTGTGGGGAAAAAGATGAGGGGGTGTAGGGGGTGGTGGAGATGTTGGTGGGGGTGGATGTTGGGGTTGTGGTGAAAAAGATGAGGGGGATGGAGGGGGACGGTGGAGATGGTGGTGTGGGTGGGTGTGGGGGTTGTGGGGGAAAAGATGAGGGAGTGGAGGGGGTGGTGCAGATGGTGGTGGGGGTGGATGTGGGGGTTGTGGGGGAAAAGATGAGGGAGTGGAGGGGGTGGTGGAGATGGGTGTGGGGGTGGGTGGTTCAGATGGTGGTGGGGGTGAACCCCTAATGACCTGTTAGGAACACTCAAAAGTGGAGCAGTACATAGCCTAAATTTTAGTTCACAAAATGCTTTCTCAGCTTTAGGACTCCATGAAAAAGGGATCTTTTTACTAGTATGCCTTGATAAGAGCTTAGCTATTTTTGAATACATTCGTATAAATCTTCTATAGTATCCTGCATGGCCCAAAAAACTTTGCACTTCCTTTGGGCTTTGTGGAATAGGCATGGAAAGAATAACAGTAACCTTTGAAGGGTCAACGGTTATCCCTTCAGCAAACACTATGTGACCAAGAAGAGTGCCCTTGGTGACCAAAAAATTACATTTAGCAGGATCTAACTTCAAACCAGTTTTGCGACATTGCTCAAAGATTTTCTTTAGATTTTCCAAATGATCATGGAAATCTTGAACTTTTGGTCTTCTATCTATGCCTGAAAACACTAAAAATTCATCCATGAAAATGCAAAGAAAGGTTGTTAACCACTTGCCCAATATCAGATACATTGTTCTATTAAATGAAGCTGGTGCATTCTTCAAGCCAAAAGCCATGCCAGTATAGACATAAGTGCCCCATGGAGTAACAAAGGTTGTTTTGTCCCTATCATCAGGATGGATCACTATCTGATTGTAGCCACTAAAACCATCCAAGAGGCTATACAAAGTGTGACCGGCTAGTTCCTCAAGTACTTGCTCTGTAAAGGGCTGAGCAAATCCATCTTGAACAATCACCTTATTTAAGGCACGAAAATCAACGCAAACTCTTATTTTTCCACTATTTTTCTTGGGTACAATAACCATAGAAGAAAGCCACCTGGAATGTTCTATTGGAACAACTATACTTGCTTCTTCTAGTTTTGTAATTTCCAACTTTACCGCCCCTGCATACTTTGGATTGAGTCGATACGGCCTACTTCTTAGAGGCGCGGCTCCCTCAACTACGGGTATTCTATGTAATCCAAGCTCCTGTGGTATCCCTGTTAGATCTTTTTAGGAGCATGCGAGGACATTTTTATAACCAAAAAGTAAAGAAGTTACCTTCTACAGTAAAGGAGGATAATGCCATAGCCAAGAGGCCAAGTGGACTACTTGAGGATTCTCTTTATCCCCTAAATTTACTTCTTGAACCAGTGTTTTAGGACTGATCTTACTTGAGAAATCATCTCCACTGTATGCAAGAGTGGAATTTAGCTTATATTCTGCAATATGTTCTCTAGTCCATCCTTGAGGTATATCCGAAAAGGGGAAAACTTCTCTGCATTCAGGCTCATAACTTTCCTTTTCTAAAACTTCTATAGTTGTTGCCCCTACAATGTTTGTATTCTCCTGCAAACTCTCATTCTCCAACTCCCTGGGAACTTCATGGCCTTTTCCTGCAACTCCTTCATCTGCAACTTCTTCTTCTATTTTATTGATTTCAACTGTGCAACACTCTACACTTCCCATCATCCAATTCAAAAATGTATCTTCTGCAGTTGGCTATTGGTTCTTGTTGAAATCCACAGTTTCTTTTTTCCCCAATCTTGCAAAGCTTTTGCTTTCCTATACCAAGGCCTCCCCAGGAGTAAAGGGTAAGAAGTCTCCTCTGGAAGTGCAATAACAACAAAATCTAGAACAAAGTGACAACCATGTACTATCATCACTACCTTTTCAATAATGCCAATTGGTGCAACTCGATGTTGATCTGCTAGAGTAACTGTGAATGGTGCTATCTTGGTGGGGTTCAAATTCAGTTTCCTCATTGTGAAATCTGGCATCAAATTAATGCGAGAGCCTCCATCTATAATCACACCTGTGAGAGCTTCATCCTTTATAAGAGTAGATAGCCTTGAGCTTTGGTAGTCTGCCAGGGGTGCAGGGGGAAAATCAACCATGAAACCATCTATGCTAGGTGGTTGGCTCAAGTAAGCAGAGTGTACAATCTTTAATAGGTCACTTCTTATTTTTGAATCCATTTTTATGAGTTCGTATAGACTAACCTTGTGATGAATACCTTTCAAGGTCTACTCAATGTTTACCTCATGTGTGTCTTCTTGCAGACTTGTTGGTTGATCCTTTAGTGAAGTAGCCACCCTTTCATAAGCTCCTTCAATATTTGCTTGGTCCTTCCACCCAACCTTCTTTTCCTCCTCTTTATCCTAAAGGCCCTCTTGTTCCTCTCTACGGGTTGCTCCCACTTGTCTTGCTCTAGTCATCATGGGTATTGAAGAAGATGAAACAGCATAAGACTGAGTGGTCATACATTCTTCTTGTGGAGAGACTGCAATCATGTGGATTGGAGCAAGACAGCTTCTTGGGCAATCTTTGGTGTAGTGATCCTTAGCCTCTAGTCAATGCTGACAAGGAGGTGCATCTTCTGGAAGGGAACACCTATTTTGCATATGGCCATACTCACCACAGCGATAACACATCAATGGACTATTATATCTAAGTTTTGTTGTACGATTCTCCTCTCTATTAGGGGCATTTGAAGTACTATCATAATATGAATCCAAAGCTTGAGAGTTACCTCGTTGCTGCGTACCCTTGAGGTAGGAACAGTCTCTAGCTTCATGGCCATCCTTTCCACAAAGATGACAGCTTACCTTGTTAGGACAATTAGCATTGGAATATCCATTGTTGTTAGATATTGTGCACCAAATCTGCCTTCTTATATCCTGAGTGGTCCATTAATCTTCTTACTCACAAAAAAGTTGGGCTGCTTCATCATTAGTGCGACGCAGTGGTGGCAAGACCTTCTTTTCTTGTTGATTTTGTTGCATTCTCAATGCCTCTAGTTCCTTCCTCAGTTGCCCAATTGGGTCTAGTTCTGCAGCATAATTCGGTTGTGTATCCCCTTCAAAATGTTGCCTAGCTTCTTCAATGTGTGATGTTGCTGCAACAAAATCATTGAGGGTTGCATCCAATCTAAGAGACTCATGTAACTTCTGCTGAGATGACCTGGGAAAAGCTTTTTCTATCCGTTTTTTAACCAAGAAATCACTTGGAGCATGTGGAGGACGTGAAACAAGTGCTTTTGTCCTAGTGTGAAGTTCATGAAAGGATTCACCTGGACTCAGCCTTAAGTTCTCTAGCTGATCTAGAGCTCTTTCGGAGGAGTCACTTGGTCGAAATGTCTGTGAGAATGCCATCTTCAAAGCCTCCCATGTAGCAAAATGGCCATCTGCATATCTACTGTACCATTTATCTGCAAGGCCTTCCAATGTGTATGGGAAGAGTACGAGCATTGCATCCTCTCTATTCTGCAAACCTTCTCCATGGCATAAGAAGATGAACCTCCTCACATGATCATCAGCATCCTCATAAGCTTGTCCCTTGAAAGTAGGGAACTTGATATTGAGACTGGAGAGTAAATGAGAGAGATCCTTCATTTGCACTGGTGTTTCTTCTGACGTATCCGAGGAGAAGTCTAATGTTCTCCTATGCTTCTCCTTTGACAGTGGTGTCACACCCAAATCAAAAGATAAATTCTAGGATTGTAGAGGGGAGGTAGGTTCACTAGTCAAAGATATAGGTGACTTGTTAAGGCTCCTTTGTACATGAAGAGCTCCTTATCTGCTCGCGTATAGGTCATGTATCTACTTGCAAAATGCAATAGGGCAAAGAATACTAAAAAAAGGACTATTTACTATGCTCAGGGCCTCTCACAGAAATGCAAGTGTCCCACCAGGCGTGCCAAACTGTAGAGGACGTATTGGGGGATCTACTTATAACAAGAGTAAAAAATATGCACTTCCAGTACTTCATCTACTCAAGGGAGGTCCTCCTTAGGGAAGTATACCCTTTAACATTTTTGTGAGCAGGCAGATCCCAATAAATGTAGACGCTCAGAGAGAAGATCAATGACAATGGCAATAGTAATGGACGAAACCACTCCTTAGTCCACACAGATGATTACAATATAGGCAAAAGAAATGCTCAAAAGTTGATGCTCTGTGCTAACATGCCACTCAGAACTAAGCAGCATCAATACAAGAGATTCATCCAATCCGTACAATGAAGACAACTAGATGCAGAGCGGGACTGATCAGTACAAAGTGTGAAGACTTGCTCCACGGGGAAGAGCGCAAAAATACCACTAACTCCAAAAATACTACTGACTCACAATGAATGAAAAATCCAAGCAACTTCCTTCAGACTATAGTGCTATTAGCCCTCCACTAGGAAGCCCACGCTCTGTATCCTCACAATAGAGTGACTTCCTACAGTAGGCTTGTAGCCACAGAGTGCAAAGAGAGGAACCCCTGTACGTACGTATGTATATGTGTATCTATATCCCAAATGAACACAAGTCCATTGCTTTTATAGGCTCCAATAGGCCAAGAGGGCCTTGCCGATTCCTCACGTCCATTGATTATGTGCCAATTGATTGCCCAAAATTGGAGGGGTAGATCAAATATGCCACTAGATTTGAATTGGATCCTCAAAAATAGGCAATCGTCATGAACGCTTGGTGGCAGCAGACATTTCTCCACTTTCACTTTTACCACTTACACTTTTACTGCCACTTTTGCATGTAAGTTGAGATCCTCATTTACATGCCGCCTATGATATTTGAATGACTCTCAGAAGCACATCCTTCACAAAATTCTTGTAATTGTCTTTGACCTTCACCTATTGAGGGTGATAGATGGTGATGTGGATGGAGGGATGGTGGGATGGAGAGTTGATTCTAACTCCACCAATCTAAGAGCCTAATGGATTCCTTAATTGGAAGAGTCATTTTCTTCATACTTGAAAAGCACCAACGTAACAATCATCAAAAGATCAAGAACTTTTGCCAAAGGGATGATCAGGGAGCTGATTTATGTCTTTGAATATCTGACACGTGAGGAGCCAATTGAATTCTTTGGGATAGTCATCTAAAGTTTATCAAGCATGGATGTGGAGAGAGGATGGGAGCGGAGGTAGTGGATATGGAGGGGGGAAAGAAGGAGGTGGGTGTGGGGATTGTGGGCGAAAAGATGAGGGGGTGGTGGATATGGTGGTGGGGGTGGGTGTGGGGGTTGTGGGGGAAAAGATGAGGGGGTGGAGGGGGTGGTGGAGATGGTGGTGGGGGTGGGTGTGGAGGTTGCCGGGAAAAAGATGAGGGGGATGGAGGGGGACGGTGGAGATGGTGGTGGAGGTGGGTGTGGGGGTTGTGGGGGGAAAGATGTGGGGTTTGTAAGTTGCCAGATTGGCATTCTGTATTTTCAAAATTCTTATAGTTTCATATTCCGCACGAACCGAAAGGTTGTGTGAAGAGATGTATCAACTTATCAACTAATAAAAAGACATTGCGGTGACGCTCCAGTAACGACAAGCGGGATCGCTTGACTGTCTGTCTCGGCGATTGCGGTCTCTAGAGAAGCCGTAGTGCAGTGTTCGAGAAGTCTGAGCATTGTCATCCTTACCTTTGTTTAATTTCATTAATTTGTTATTAATACATAAGGTTCTGTTGTCGATATTCGTATGTGCGACGGTAATGAGCAATTGCTACATGACGCACTATGAACAGTATTAATTTGAGTATGAACAGTAATCGGTGAAAGGACTACCCAGAGTCTTGTTAGTAATTCGGATTGAAGAGAGTTTTGAATGTTAATGTACTGTGGTTAGATAAGTTAATTGGGAAAATCAAGTTACAGGGCCTCTGATTTATCAGACCCCTACCACTCCCAAGAACCCGAAAAAAACTTAAAATGCTTGTAATGTGAAAGAGCATTTTAACACGAATGTCGTCTATGGGAAAGTGGCTCAGGATTGTGAATAATCAGTAAGGTGGAGTAGTACGCAAGTGGTGCAGACATGATATATGCTGCTTACTCGGTCCGGCGAGCCGTATCCAAAGTACAGGAGAGACCAGCATCCCTGGACAGTACCAAATTTGTTAGGGACACCCCTAATTGATAGAAGCATAGACCGGTTAAGTCCAGTTGTCCAAGGAACAGAGTCTGTTAGTAACGATTTTGGTAAAATTCAGGTGATACAAGAGGAAATTCTAGAAAATTCGGGTGTAATTTCGGTGGAGTCTACAGAAGGTACAGTAACTTCGGAGTGTAGAAGGCCACAGTGCGCAGTTGACCCCACACTGTCTGGTAAGGACTCGAACTCCTCCGAGAATAAAGTGGTGAAAGAATACCTTGTTTTGGGGAAAGTTCGACCAGAGAGATCATTGCCGGTGAAAGAATACCTTGTTTTGGGGAAAGTTCGACAAATTCTGATGACAGTTCGGTCCCAGTTGCAGGGAATTTACAGTTTTTCGGTGACCGTGTGCTACTCAGTAGTGAATCTTCATTTCGGACACCACTGTTCGGGGCAAATTTGCCTACCTGGGATATCCAAGTTCAGTGTAGGCTCTTTGATTTGGAGATCCGTAAGAGATTAAACACTATTTTTAAGCCGGAAAGTGAGCACTCTGACCATACAGACTCCGAAGGACCAGAAACACCTCCTCAGAACTCAGGAGACAACCACGCTACCACAGCTAGCACCATGAGTGGTCAACAACAGTAGTAGCAGCAACAACAACAACAGCAGCAACAGCAACAGCCCCTTCCATTGCGACCAGTTCCAACAGGGGTAACTTACACAAAGTTCGGTGGATTTCTAGGTGATGACCTTGATGCCCATGTGCGTACTTTTGAGATAAGATATGCCATGCTAAACCATCCACTCGATTCGGCATACAAGGCCATCGTATTCCAGTCTACATTAGTCAATGAAGCAGCGAGATGGTTAACAGCTAAGACAAATCATGTATATCTACTGTGTAGGTGCTATGACACTAGATGTTGTTATCATGATAGCCCTACAACTAGAGCATAAGGTTGGAGGATTCAGCGAAGACTTGGAGTGGCTGAAGGCCAGTAAAAATGTTACAGATGATCCGGTTAAATAGATGTATCGCACTAAGTGCAAAAATCCCGAGCACACCAGTGCAACATGTGCCCTTAATCAGATGTATTGCACCATCTGCAATATCACAAGACACTCAACCAAGAATTGCGTGTATAATGCCAAAGTGCAGGGACGAGGATCTGTAAATGCCATCATACAAGAACTAGGTCAACCAACAACCCACTATGTACCATCGCAGATGCGAAACAATCAATCGCAAGGATACCAAAATTACCGGGGACAGCGGAATACCAACTTCAATACAAATCGATGGCAGGCCAGTACATCAGCGGAGAATATTTCTCTGCCTCCACCACGATGTCACTTTTGCGGTGAGCTTGGCCACATCCGGAGATTCTGCAAGGATGCAACCGAATACAACCAACGAAAGAAAGAGCGTCAAAATCCAATGACCAACATGGTCTATATCTCACTAGTAGAATCGCAAGCAGTAGTGGTCCAGACAAGATCCGGTAAGGAGTTGCAACCCCCAGCTGAGGTTTTTGAACCTGGCATCCGTGAACAACATCGAATGTATACTAAAGCCAGCCAATGGATCGCCAAAGAGCCTACCGTGTTCCTCGATCCAATTCCGGTGACACAGGTCCCCCTGCCAAATGGGAAAGCACATAAACAAGACTCTACTCCAGTAACAAGAGAATCATCATCGGAACTAGTGAAGAGTGCGATGCCAACGGACCAGGTATGGGATATTCTCTCGAAGGCTTCAATTACACTTCCTTTGGGGTAACTACTCACCTTGGTGCCCGGATTTAGGCAACAATTCCAGCAACAGGTCAGTCTTGAATCTCCTAGTACTCCGGCGACCGCAACAATACAACCGGAAACTCACTCTACGGTGGATCATTATGTCCCTTTAATCACTGTGTGGCATAAAAATCACAAGATTACGCAAGTGCTAATTGATGGTGGTTCCGGTGTGAACATAGCAACTGGAGCTCTCTGCAAGAAGTTAGGGTGGACCCAAATTGAGCCCGTTCAATTCTTTGTCAGAATGGAAGATCAATCCCGAGTCCATCCGGTGGGATTAGTCCCGAATATCGAGATTACTTTACAGGGTACAACATTCAAAATGACTTTCGTAGTCTTAGAACTCCCATAATCCAGCCTCGACTATAATGTTCTGTTCGGTCGACCATGGTTGAAACAGGCTAAAGTTCTACAGGATTGGTCAGCGTAGGAACTGACTTTCAAAGACAACCACCATAAATATGTTGTCAAACTAGATGCCATTCAACCCTGTGAGCTTCATGCCAGGCCCTATGTAGCAGAGCCGGTCCACATGTTGGATGGCTTATCTGATGACGAAGAAGAGGCATTTTTGATGAACAATAAAGATCTGATTTCCTTAGGTACTATAGATCTTCAATCTGTCGTAGACAACTAGAGTCCGGCAGCCTGTACGGTTGTTCCCGTGACAGGAGACACAGATGTAGATGATAATGTTTCTATGGATGAAGCCACTCTGCAACAACTTTTATAGTCAATCGACGATCCGGGGAAACCACAACAATTCTATGTCCCAGAAGACCAGTTAGTAACCTATAATTTGGGTGATGAAAGCAACTTGCGTCCTGTTAAAATTAAGGCAGGCTTGTCCGAGGCATTTCAAGAAGATTTGACCCGACTCGAGCGAGAATTTTCTGATGTTTTTGTGTGGGATTACCGGGATATGAAGCGTCTTGATCCACGCATCTATCAACATCGAGTCGTGCTTAAGCCTGAAGTGAAGTCAATTAAACAATCCAGTTACCACATGAATCCCAATTATGCAGCACAAGGTCAAAGCAGAGGTCCATAGGTTATTGAAGGTGGGATTCATCGTACCAATAGAACACGCTGAATGGATATCTCCGATCGTTATTGTTCCTAAGAAAAATAAGCAGCTACGAATCTGTGGGGATTACGGAAAACTGAATGCGGCCATGGTACCTGATCCGTTTCCTCTTCCCTTTCTTGACTCAATGCTTGACAGAGTGGCCGGGCATGAGATGTACTTCTTTTTGGACGGCTATAGTGGTTATAACCATGTCAGAATGGCTGAACAAGACATACAGAAAACGACTTTCATTACAAACTAGGGTGTTTTTGCGTGCACGGTCATGTGGTGTGGGTTACTGAATGCTCCCAGCACATTTCAACGTTGTATGCAGGAAGTTTTCTCACCCTACCTAACCACTTTTATGCAAGTATATTTAGATGACTTCTCCTTATTCGGCAAGATTGCGGCGCACCTATATCATTTACGGTGCTGTTTTCAGAAATGCCATGAATACCGACTCTGCCTGAACCCAACAAAATCTTTTTTTGCGGTGTCTTGTGGTAAACTCCTTGGACATATCATATCGGCACAAGGTATCCAAGTTGATCCAGACAAAGTCGAAGCTGTGTTGGAAGCACCCATTCCTACAACGCCGAAAGAGGTTATGCGCTTCTTGGGTCAAATCCGGTGGCACAGTAGCCATCTACGATGGCTCGCCCATTTAGCAATGACACTCAATTGGCTAATGAATAGTACTCCACGACAGTTCGAATGGACTCTGGAATGCCAAGCTACATTTGATCGTCTAAAAGGATTATTGATGCAGGCTCCCATTTTGCAACCTCCTGATTGGGAACGCCCATTCCATGTCTTTGTAGATGCATCGGATATAGCCATTGGTAGTGTTTTAATGCAGCAAATGGACAAATGGTTTCGGCTTGTTTACTATGCAAGTCTCCGACTCGCTCCGGTGGAAAGGAATTATTATGTCATTGAATGAGAATGCCTCGGGTTGGTATATTCAGTAAAGAAATTCAGGCACTATTTGCTAGCCCGCAAATTCACCTTTCATGTGGATCATGCTGCACTTGTATATTTGGTCCGACAGCAACATTTAGGTGGTCGCTTGGCTCGTTGGGTCTTATTGCTACAAGAGTTCGACTACAAAGTGATTCATCGACCAGGTACAGCCCATGCCTTGGCAGACTTTCTCTCTCGGTTGGATTCCGGCGAAGCCCCGGTGGGTGTTGACGATACCACACCAGCAATTTACGTTGCTGAATCACCTTGTGACGAATCTATCAACCATCCTGTGCGGTCTTCCTATTATGATATGTTGTTAATTTTCCTGACTAATGGATGTCTTCCTCTTAATACACCTCATGCTATGTGACGGAAGTTTGCAGTTTATAGTCGCAGATTCTGGTTGCTGGTAGGACAGTTATACTATATGGATCACACGGGTGTCTTGCTTCGCTGCATTCCGCCACATGAAGCAAATTCAGTCATCACTATGGCACATTCGATACCCTCCGGTGGACATTTTGCAGCAGATCTCACTCATCCGAAGATTTTGCAAAGTGAGCTTTGGTGGCCAACCATGTATAAAGACGTACTTCAGTTTGTACAGCACTGCGATAGTTGTGAACGGGCTCGCCAACCACTACAAACACACTTTCTTCCTTTGCAACCTGTATTACCTTTGGAACCTTTTCAAAAGTGGGGCCTTGATTTTATTGGACCTATCACACCACCAGCGACCCTTAGCAATAATCACTACATTCTGACCTGTACAGATTACACTACCAGGTGGGTAGAAGCTTGGGCCTTACGGTCCGCTACAGTTGTTTCGGTGGCAAAATGCCTGATGAAGGATATTTTTCCGTATTATGGATCACCTCTGGAACTTATGACAGATCAAGGAACACACTTTGCTAATAATTTAATGCAAGTGCTAACGCATAATTTTCAAATTCTGCATAAATTCAGTTCCCCATACTATCCTCGTGCTAATGGCTTAGCTGAAAGTACCAACAAGACGCTGTTGACTATGCTTCACAAATTGATTGTGGAATCACCAGAAAGATGGGATCAATTACTACCTGCAGTCTTATG
The DNA here is from genome assembly GCA_020310875.1 of Ceratopteris richardii. Taxonomy (NCBI): domain Eukaryota; kingdom Viridiplantae; phylum Streptophyta; class Polypodiopsida; order Polypodiales; family Pteridaceae; genus Ceratopteris; species Ceratopteris richardii. The sequence continues at coordinate 59,114,785 of CM035406.1, read as the reverse complement.
GGCATATCGGACTACATACAAAGTTGCAACTGGACTAACTCCTTTCAAGCTTGCTTATGGGTTGGAAGCAATCGCGTATATGGAACTGGTCGTGCCAAGCTTATGCGTGGCCATAACTCAGAAGCTGTTACCTGAAGACTCTTTGTCATTTCGGTTGGAAGCACTCAGAGACTTGGATGAACATCATTGGGAAGCTTTCTCACTCTTCAAGAAGTTGAGTTACGGCAAGCCTGAACTCATGATCGTTTCCTCAAGACTCTTGTGTTTACGGTGGGCCAACTTGTGCTGTTTTATAATGCAAAATCAAATCGTTCTACTCGGAAATTTAAATTACGGTGGTTTGGTCCTTATCGGATTAGTGAGCAAGTGGGACTAGCTACTTTTCGGTTAACTACCTTGACCAGAGTTCCTCTTCCTAAAGTGATCAATGGTTCAAAATTGCGGCCGTATCACCAAGCGCCTAATTCTTGCTGACGTGTTCTTCGTTTTTTTTGCCGAGTGCCACTTATTTTCTTTTTTATTTTTTCTCCGTGTTAGTTGAATAAGACCGTAAGCTCCTCGTTTTGATACATAATCATAATTAATCGTCGCCTTGTGTTATTGCTTCTGTTCATGCATCTCAACATCGCGCGATAATTAAGAATTTTCGATCCCTTCCCGTTGTCGAGTGCCTACTTAATCCTCTTCTTTTCCCTGTTACTCGCTATCGTGTCTGTGTGTTTTGAGCATTGTGTTTGTTGTGTTTGTCGTGTTTTTGTGTTCTTGTGATTTCGAGTGCGCATCATGGAAGCTTTAGCTAATTTTGCTACCTTCCCTGACGGACTCCCTCATGACGTGAGTGAGTTCTTGCGTATTTGCGGAGGCTATCGAACTTCGCTGAATTGCCTTGGCATTCAGTGGAGTGTCACCCTTATTATGCACAGATTATTGCTGCCATCGCTGCCACTCCTGCTACCGAGCAAAGTTGGTCGATTACATGTTTATCATCTCGTGTCATGATCACATTAGCATCATTCACTCCAGCATTCCGTTTGCCCATAGAAGGCCTGGAGAATGGTCCTCTCCTTCCTATTGCTACTATGGTAGAATTATTCCCACGGCACTCATCGAATGAGTATGCCATCTTGTATCGCCTTGATCCAGATCAAACCGAATTACAATTCTTAGTTGCCATATTGAATTTACAAAAACGTACTTATGGTATTTCACGCGCGTTTTATTCAATGATTGACATGGCTTCTCGTGAGCCTGTTAATTTTGCCTCGTTTTATTTCCAGCGCATTCACCGTGAATGCCTTACGGTTATTAAGCATGTTAACAAGAGAGAGCTTCCGCATTCACGTTTACCACATATACTTACCTTTCTCTTTCCATCCATTCAAGCTGTGCAACCCCTGCCAAGAGCTCCAATTTTGTATCATGAAGAATTTTCCCAAGTGCTCGAAGATACAAAAGAAGATGATGAAGATCTCTTCCAACTCCTTCGCTAGAAACGCACACGGATAAGCCCTTCTGAGAGTCAAGTACAAGGCTCCACCGCAGGACATGAGGAAGAGGTTTTCCATGACACTGCCACTTCAATCCATGTGGAATCTTCTGGTCCATCTTCTCCGAATAAGCCGCAAGAATTCGAAAGGAAAGAGATGCTTATTACCGGACCATTCAATATCAGTCTCAGGAGTTAGAGAGAAGAGAGAAACAGTTAGGTGTTCAAGCAGAACGTTTATCCAGAATCCACAAACAGGTTGAAGACATGAAATTGAGTCGTGACGCCGCCCTTGCAAATGATTTCTACCTGCAAGAGGCCTTTTTGCAGACACAGGCTGACATATTAATGAGTCAAGTAATTACCGCAAGCTCTGTTCGTACTGACGCACAGTTAGTCAAACCAGACACTTTAAAATTGATGTTGGATTCTCTAAAGCAAAAAATTTCCCGAACTTTTAAATTAGCTCGCGCCATGTATCTACAGGGTATTGTAGATGAACCCTAAATTCTGTTTCCATTGCGGGTTCAAGTCCACCGTGCATGCCAGTGTAAGCCACCAGATTGGCATTTTGTATTTTCAAAATTCCTATAGTTTCATATTCCGCACGAACCGAAAGGTCGTGTGAAGAGATGTATCGACTTATCAACTAATAAAAAGACATTGCGGTGACGCTCCGGTAACGACAAGCGGGATCGTGAGACTCTCTGTATGGGTGATTGCGGTCTGTGGAGAAGCCGTAGTGCAGTGTTTGAGAACTCTGAGTATTTCCATCCTTACTTTTGTTTAATTTCATTAATTTGTGATTAACACACAAGGTTCTGTTGTCGATATTCGTCTGTGCGACGGTAATCAGCAATTGCTACGTGACACACTGTGAACAGTATTAATCTGAGTATGAACACTAATCGGTGAAAGGACTAACCAGAGTCTTGTCAGTAATTCAGATTGAACAGAGTTTTGAATGTTGATGTACTGCGGTTAGATAAGTTAATTGGGAAAATCAAGTTTCAGGGCCTCTGATTTACCAAACCCCTACCACTCCCAAGAACCCGAAAAAAACTTAAAATGCCTGTAATGTAAAAGAGCATTTTAACACGTTGGAGGGGGTGGTGGAGATGGTGGTGCGGTGGGTGTGGGGGTTGTGGGGGAAAAGATGAGGGGGATGGAGGGGGACAGTGGAGACGGTGGTGGAGGTGGGTGTGGGGGTTGTGGGGGAAAAGATGAGGGGGTGGTGGGGGTGGTGGAGATGGTGGTGGGGGTGGGTGTGGGGGTTGTGGGGAAAAAGATGAGGGGGTGTAGGGGGTGGTGAAGATGTTGGTGGGGGTGGATATGGGGGTTGTGGAGAAAAAGATGAGGGGGATGGAGGGGGACGGTGGAGATGGTGGTGTGGGTGGGTGTGGGGGTTGTGGGGGAAAAGATGAGGGAGTGGAGGGGGTGGTGGAGATGGTGGTGGGGGTGGATGTGGGGGTTGTGGGGGAAAAGATGAGGGAGTGGAGGGGGTGGTGGAGATGGGTGTGGGGGTGGGTAGTGCAGATCGTGGTGGGGGTGAAAATCTAATGACCAGTTAGGAACACTCAAAAGTGGAGCAGTACATAGCCTCAATTTTAGTTCACAAAATGCTTTCTCAGCTTTAGGACTCCATGAAAAAGGGATCTTTTTACTGGTAAGCCTTGATAAGGGCTTAGCTATTTTTTAATACATTCGTATAAATCTTCTATGGTATCCTACATGGCCCAAAAAACTTTGCACTTCCTTTGGGCTTTGTGGAATATGCATGGAAAGAATAGCAGTAACCTTTGCAAGGTCAATGGTTATCCCTTCAGCAGACACTATGTGACCAAGAAGAGTGCCCTTGGTGACCAAAAAATGACATTTAGCAGGATTTAACTTAAAACCTGTTTTGCGACATTGCTCAAAGATTTCCTTTAGATTTTCCAAATGATCATGGAAATCTTGAACTGTTGCTCTTCTATCTGTGCCTGAAAACACTAAAAATTTCATCCATGAAAATGCAAAGAAAGTTTGTTAACCACTTGCCCAATATCAGATACATAGTTCTATTAAATGAAGTTGGTGCATTCTTCAAGCCAAAAGCCATGCGAGTATAGACATAAGTGCCCCATGGAGTAACAAAGGTTGTTTTGTCCCTATCATAAGGATGGATCACTATCTGATTGTAGCCACTAAAACCATCCAAGAGGCTATACAAAGTGTGACCGGCTAGTTCCTCAAGTACTTGCTCTGTAAAGGGCTGAGGAAATCCATCTTGAACAATCACCTTATTTAAGGCACGAAAATAAACACAAACTCTTATTTTTCCACTATTTTTCTTTGGTACAATAACCATAGAAGAAAGCCACCTGCAATGTTCTACTGGAACAATTATACCTGCTTCTTCTAGTTTTGTAATTTCCAACTTTACCGCCCCTGCATACTTTGGATTGAGTCGATACGGCCTACTTCTTAGAGGCGCGGCTCCCTCAACTACGGGTATTCTATGTAATCCAAGCTCCTCTGGTATCCCTGTTAGATCTTTTTAGGACCATGCGAGGACATTTTTATAAGCAAAAAGTAAAGAAGTTACCTTCTGCAGTAAAGGAGGATAATGCCATAGCCAAGAGGCCAAGTGGACTACTTGAGGATTCTCTTCATCCCCTAAATTTACTTCTTGAACCAGTGTTTTAGGACTGATCTTACTTGAGAAATCATCTCCACTGTATGTAGGAGTGGAATTTAGCTTATATTCTGCAAGATGTTCTCTAGTCCATCCTTGAGATATATCCGAAAAGGGGAGATCTTCTCTGCATTCAGGCTCATAACTTTCCTTTTCTAAAACTTCTATAGTTGTTGCCCCTACAATGTTTGTATTCTCTTGCAAACTCTCATTCTCCAACTCCCTGGGAACTTCATGGCCTTTTCCTGCAACTCCTTCATCTGCAACTTCTTCTTCTATTTCATTGATTTCAACTGTGCAACACTCTACACTTCCCATCATCCAATTCAAAAATGTATCTTCTTCTTGGGGTAGAGAGGGCATTACCTGAGTGTCCACAGTATACCCAGTAGTTTTTCCTGAGTCGAATCCTTCTTCCAAATGTAGTTGCAGTTGGCTATTGGTTCTTGTTGAAATCCACAGTTTGTTTTTCCCCCAATCTTGCAAAGCTTTTTCTTGCCTATACCAAGGCCTCCCCAGGAGTAAAGGGTAAGAAGTCTCCTGTGAAAGTGCAATAACAACAAAATCTAGAACAAAGTGACAACCCTGTACTATCATCAGTACCCTTTCAATAATGCCAATTGGCGCAACTCGATGTTGATCTGCTAGAGTAACTGTGAATGGTGCTATCTTGGTGGGGTTCAAATTCAGTTTCCTCATTGTGAAATCTGGCATCAAATCAATGCGAGAGCCTCCATCTATAATCACACCTGTGAGAGCTTCATCCTTTATAAGAACAGATAGCCTTGAGCTTTGGTAGTCTGCCAGGGGTGCAAGGGGAAAATCAACCATGAAACCATCTATGCTAGGTGGTTGGCTCAAGTAAGCAAAGTGTACAATCTTTAATAGGTCACTTCTTATTTTTTAATCCATTTTTATGAGTTCATATAGACTAACCTTGTGATGAATACCTTTCAAGGTCTGCTCAATGTTTACCTCATGTGTGTCTTCTTGCAGACTTGTTGGTTGATCCTTTAGTGAAGTAGCCATCCTTTCATAAGCTCCTTCAATATTTGCTTGGTCCTTCCACCCAACCTTCTTTTCCTCCTCTTTATCCTAAAGGCCCTCTTGTTCCTCTCTACGGGTTGCTCCCACTTGTCTCGCTCTAGTCATCATGGGTATTGAAGAAGATGAAACAGCATAAGACTGAGTGGTCATACCTTCTTCTTGTGGAGAGACTGCAATCATGTGGATTGGAGCAAGACAGCTTCTTGGGCAATCTTTGGTGTAGTGATCCTTAGCCTCTGGACAGTGCTGACAAGGAGGTGCATCTTCTGGAAGGGAACACCTATTTTGCATATGGCCATACTCACCACAGCGATAACACATCAATGGCCTATTATATCTAGGCTTTGTTGTACGATTCTCCTCTCTATTAGGTGCATTTGAAGTACTATCATAATATGAATCCAAAGCTTGAGAGTTACCTCGTTGTTGTGTACCCTTGAGGTAGGAACAGTCTCTAGCTTCATGGCCATCCTTTCCACAAAGATGACAGCTTACCTTGTTAGGACAATTAGCATTGGAATGTCCATTGTTGTTACATATTGTGCACCAAATCTGCCTTCTTATATCGTGAGTGGTCCATAAATCTTCTTACTCACAACGAAGTTGGGCTGCTTCATCATTAGTGCGACGTAGTGGTGGCAAGACCTTCTCTTCTTGATGATTTTGTTGCATTCTCAATGCCTCTAGTTCCTTCCTCAGTTGCCCAATTGGGTCTAGTTCTGCAGCATAATTCGGTTGTGTATCCCCTTCAAAATGTTGCCTAGCTTCTTCAATGTGTGATGCTGCTGCAACAAAATCATTGAGGGTTGCATCCAATCTAAGAGACTCATGTAACTTCTGTTGAGATGACCTGGGAAAAGCTTTTTCTATCCGTTTTTTAACCAAGAAATCACCTGGAGCATGTGAAGGATGTGAAACAAGTGCTTTTGTCCTAGTGTGAAGTTCATGAAAGGATTCACCTGGACTCAGCCTTAAGTTCTCTAGCTGATCTAGATCTCTTTCGGAGGAGTCACTTGGTCGAAATGTCTGTGAGAACGCCATCTTCAAAGCTCCCATGTAGCAAAATGGCCATCTGCATATTGACTGTACCATTTATCTCCAAGGATGGGAAGAGTACGAGCATTGCATCCTCTCTATTCTGCAAACCTCGTCCATGGCATAAGAAGATGAACCTCCTCACATAATCATCAGCATCCTCATAAGCTTGTCCCTTGAAAGTAGGGAACTTGATATTGAGTCTGGAGAGTAAATGAGAGAGATCCTTCACTTGCACTGGTGTTTCTTGTGACGTATCCGAGGAGAAGTCTAATGTTCTCCTATGCTTCTCCTTTGACAGTGGTGTCACACACAAATCAATAGATAAATACAAGGATTGTAGAGGGGAGGTAGGTTCACTAGTCGAAGATATAGCTGACTTGTTAAGGCTCCTTTGTACACGAGAGCTCCTTATCTACTCGCATATGGGTCATGTATCTACTTGCAAAATGCAATAGGGCAAAGAATACTAAAAAAAGGACTATTTACTATGCTCAGGGCCTCTCACAGAAATGCAAGTGTCCCACCAGGCGTGCCAAACTGTAGAGGATGTACTGGGGGATCTACTTTTAACAAGAGTAAAAAATATGCACTTTCAGTACTTCATCTACTCAAGGGAGGTCCTCCTTAGGGAAGTATACCCTTTAGCATTTCTGTGAGCAGTAAGATCGCAATAATTGTACAATAAATGTAGACGCTCAGAGAGAAGATCAATGACAATGGCAATAGTAATGGACGAAACCACTCCTTAGTCCACACAGATGATTACAATATAGACAAAAGAAATGCTCAAAAGTTGATGCTCTGTGCTAACATGCCACTCAGAACTAAGCAGCATCAATACAAGAGATTCATCCAATCCGTACAATGAACACAACTAGACGCAGACCGGGACTGATCAGTACAAAGTGTGAAGACTTGCTCCAAGGGAAAGAGCGCAAAAATACCACTAACTCCAAAAATACTACTGACTCACAATGAATGACAAATCCAAGCAACTTCCTTCAGACTATAGTGCTATTAGCCCTCCACTAGGAAGCCCACGCTCTGTATCCTCACAATAGAGTGACTTCCTACAGTAGGCTTGTAGCCACAGAGTGCAAAGAGAGGAACCCCTATACGTACGTATGTATATGTGTATCTGTATCCCAAATGAACACAAGTCCATTGCTTTTATAGGCTCCAATAGGCCAAGAGGGCCTTGCGGATTCCTCACATCCATTGATTATGTGCCAATTGATTGCCCAAAATTGGAGGGGTAGATCAAATATGCCACTAGATTTGAATTGGATCCTCAAAAATAGGCAATCGTCATGAACGCTTGGTGGCAACAGACATTTCTCCACTTTCACTTTTACCACTTACACTTTTACTGCCACTTCTGCATGTAAGTTGAGATCCTCATTTACATGCCGCCTATGATATTTGAATGAATCTCAGAAGCACATCCTTCACAAAATTCTTGTAATCGCTTTTGACCTTCACCTATTGAGGGTGATAGATGGTGATGTGGATGGAGGGATGGTGGGATGGAGAGTTGATTCTAAATCCACCAATCTAAGAGTCTAATGGATTCCTTATTTGGAAGAGTCATTTTCTTCATGCTTGAAAAGCACCAACGTAACAATCATCAAAAGATCAAGAACTTTTGCAAAAGGGATGATCAGGGAGCTGATTTATGTCTTTGAATATCTGACACGTGAGGAGCCAATTGAATTCTTTGGGATAGTCATCTAAATTTTATCAAGCATGGATGTGGAGAGAGGATGGGAGCGGAGGTAGTGGATATGGAGGGGGGAAAGAAGGAGGTGGGTGTGGGGGCTGTGGGGGAAAAGATGAGGGGGTGGTCGAGATGTTGGTGGGGGTGGGTGTGGGGGTTGTGGGGGAAAAGATGACGGGGTGGAGGGGGTGGTGGAGATGGTGGTGGGGGTGGGTGTGGAGGTTGCCGGGAAAAAGATGAGAGGGATGGAGGGGGACGGTGGAGATGGTGGTGGAGGTGGGTGTGGGGGTTGTGGGGGAAAAGATGTGGGGTTTGTAAGCTGCCATATTGGCATTTTGTATTTTCAAAATTCTTATAGTTTCATATTCCACACGAAGCAAAAGTTTGTGTGAAGAGATGTATCGACTTATCAACTAATAAAAAGACATTGCGGTGACACTCTAGTAACGACAAGCGGGATCGCCAGACTGTCTGTCTCGGTGATTGTGGTCTATGGAGAAGTTGTACTGCAGTGTTCGAGAAGTCTGAGCATTGTCGTCCTTACCTTTTTTTAATTTCATTAATTTGTGATTAACACATAAGGTTCTGTTGTCGATATTCGTCTGTGCGACGGTAATCAGCAATTGCTACGTGACGCACTGTGAACAGTATTAATTTGAGTATGAACAGTAATTGGTGAAAGGACTAACCAGAGTCTTGTTAGTAATCCGGATTGAACAGAGTTTTGAATGTTAATGTACTGTGGTTAGATAAGTTAATTGGGAAAACCAAGTTACAGGGCCTCTGATTTATCAGACCCCTACCAGTCCCAAGAACCCGAAAAAAACTTAAAATGCTTGTACTGTAAAAGAGCATTTTAACATTGGCGCCGTCTGTGGGAAAGTGGCTCAGAACTGTGAATAATCAGTAAGGTGGAGTAGTACGCAAGTGGTGCAAACATGATATATGCCGGTTACTCGGTCCGGCGAGTCGTATCCAAAGTACAGGAGAGACCAGCATCCCTAGACAGTACCAAATTTGTTAGGGACACCCCTAGTCGACAGAAGCATAGACCGGTTAAGTCCAGTTGTCGAAGGAACAGAGTCTGTTAGTAGCGATTTCGCTAAAATTCAGGTGATATAGGAGGAAATTCCAGAAAATTCGGGTGTAATTTCGGTGGATTCTACAGAATGTACAGTAAGTTTAGAGTCTAGAAGGACACAGTGCGCAGTTGACCCGACACTGTCTGGTAAGGATTCCAACTCCTCCGAGAATAAAGTGGTGAAAGAATACCTTGTTTTGGGGAAAGTTCGACCAGAGAGATCATTGCCGGTGAAAGAATACCTTGTTTTGGGGAAAGTTCGACAAATTCCGACGACAGTTCGGTCCCAGTTGCAAGGAATTTACAGTTTTCCGGTGACCGTGTGCTACTCCTTGGTGAATCTTCATTTCGGACACCACTATTCGGGGCAAATTTGCCTACCTGGGATATCCAAGCTGAGGATAGGCTCTTCGATTTGGAGATCCATAAGAGATTAAACATTATTTTCAAGCCGAAAAGTGAGCACTCTGACCATACAGACTCCGAAGAACCAGAAACACCTCCTCAAAACTCAGGAGACAACCACGGTACCACAGCTAGCACCATGAGTGGTCAACAAGAGCAGCAGCAGCAGCAACAAAAACAGCAGCAACAACAACAGCCCCTTCCATTGCGACCAGTTCCAATAGGGGTAGCTTACACAAAGTTCGATGGATTTCCAGGTGACGACCCTGATGCCCATGTGCGTACTTTTGAGATAAGGTATGCCGTGCTAAACCATCCACTCGATCCGGCATACAAGGCCATCGTATTCCAGTCTACATTAGTCAATGAAGCAGCGAGATGGTTAACAGAGTATGATTTCAATCATTTCGTTACCTATGAGGCAGTAAGAGATGCATTTTTACAGCAGTTCCGGTTGAAAAAAAACCTTGCCGAAATCTTCGACTATCTGCAGAACAATCGACAGAAGCTGCACTAGACTCTTTAGGAATACGCCATATTATTTAGAACTCATTTAAGACAACTGCCTCTGGCGCATGCTAACCTGCCGGATGATGTGATAACCCAATAGCTCATTAATGGTTTGACCCCACAGCTAAGACAAATCATGATTATCTACTGTGTAGGTGCTATGACACTGGATGATGTTATCGCGATGGCCCTGCAACTAGAGCATAAGGTTGGAGGATTCACCAAAGACTTGGAGTGGCTGAAGGCCAGTAAAAACGTTACAGATGATCCGGTTAAACAGATGTATCGCACTAAGTGCAAAAATCCCGAGCACACCAGTGCCACCTCTGCCCTTAATCAGAAGTATTGCGCCATCCGGAATATCACCGGACACTCAACCAAAAATTATGTGTATAATGCCAAAGTGCAGGGATGAGTAGCTGTAAATGCCATCATACAAGAACCAGGTCAACCCGCAACCCACTATGTACCATCGTAGATGCAAAACAATCAATCACAAGGATACCGAAATTACCGGGGACAGCGGAATACCAACTTCAATACAAATCGATGGCAGGCTAGTACATCAGCGGAGAATACTTCTCTGCCTCCACCACGATGTCACTTTTGCGGTGAGCTTGGCCACATCTGGAGATTCTGCAAGGATGCAACCGAATACGACCAACGAAAGAAAGAGCGTCAAAAATCAGATGACCAACATGGTCTATATCTCACCAGTAGAATCGCAAGCAGTAGTGGTCCAGACAAGATCCGGTAAGCAGTTGCAACCCGCAGCTGAGGTTTTTGAACCTGGCATCCGTGAACAACATCGAATGTATACTAAAGCCAGCCAATGGACCGCCAAAGAGCCTACCGTGTTCCCCGATCCAATTCCGGTGACACAGGTCTCCCTGCCAAATGGGAAAGCACATAAATAAGACTCTACTCCAGTAACAGGAGAATCATCATCGGAACCAGTGAAGAGTGCGATGCCAACGGACCAGGTATGGGATATTCTCTCGAAGGCTTCAATTACACTTCCTTTGGGGCAACTACTCACCTTGGTGCCTGGAGTTAGGCAACAATTCCAGCAATAGGTCAGTCCTGAATCTCGCAGTACTCGGGCGACCGCAACAATACAACCGGAAACTGACTCTACGGTGGATCATTCTGTCCCTTTAATCACTGTGTGGCATAATAATCACAAGATTACGCAAGTGCTAATTGATGGTGGTTCCGGTGTGAACATAGCAACTGCAGCTCTCTACAAGAAGTTAGGGTGGACCCAAATTGAGCCCGTTCAATTCTTTGTCAGAGTGGCAGATCAATCCGGAGTCCATCCGGTGGGATTAGTCCAGAATATCCCGATTACTTTACAGGGTACAACATTCAAAATGACTTTCATAGTCTTAGAACTCCCATAATCCAGCCTCGACCATAATCTTCTGTTCGGTCGACCATGGTTGAAACAGGCTAAAGTTATACAGGATTGGTCAGCGCAGGAGCTGACTTTCAAAGACAACCACCATAAATATGTTGTCAAACTAGATGCCATTCAACCCTGTGAGCTTCATGCCAGGCCCTATGTAGCAGAGCCGGTCCACATGTTGGATGGCTTATCTGATCGCTATTGCATTTTTGTGTGCTTGTGCCATGTGTGTGTTTTGTGTCTTTGTTGCTCTTTGCGCACGCCATGGAAGCTCTTGCTAACATAGTAACCTTCCGTGCTGGTCTCACTCCGGATGTGAGTGAGTATTTGTGTGTTCGGGGACTATTCGTCTTTGCTGAATTGCCTTGGCATTCAGTGGCGTGTCACCCCTTCCATGCACAGATCATTTCTCCCATCACCGCCATGCCTACTACAGAGCAGTATTGGCCGTTAACATGTTTAAGCCCCCATGTCATAGTTACTCTAAACACGGTTGCTGAAGGATTCTGTCTCCCTCAGGACGGATTGGTTAATGGACCACTCCTTCCAATCGCAACCATGAAGGAATTGTTTCCCCGGCAATCATCTAATGAATTTTCCATTCTTTACTGACCCGAACAAGAGCGTACCGCTCTGCAATTCCTTGTAGTAGCATTAAACCTACAAAAATGCACGTATGGTATTTCTAGACCTTCTTACTCAATGATTGATACTGCCTCATGAGAGGGTGTCGATTTCACATCTTTTTTCTTCCGGCGCATTCACCATGAATGCTTAACCATCACTAAACAACTCACCAAGCATGATATGCCTCGTACACGATTGCCCCACCTCTTCACCTTTCTCCTCCCGGTGCTGCAAGTAGCGCAACAACCTCCAAAGGATATTGTACTGCTCCATGAAGACTCTACCTAGATGCTTGAAGATGACGATGATGAAGATCTGCTTCATTTCTTCTAACACAAATGCCAACACATTAGTCCATCACAAAGCCAGGTACAGGGTTCCAATGTGGGTCAAGATGTTGAAGTATTCCATGACACCGCCACCTCCCTACAGGTAGAGTCCTCTGTTCCGTCTTCTTCTCTCAAGCAGCCGGATCAAGATGCTATCATGAAAGATGTAGCTGAAGTCTCATCGCGGGAGGAATCTCATCAACTGGATGCTGAGGCTGTGAAGGAGATAGCAGAAGCTACTGGGGGCACTGACTGTCAATCTCCTTTGTCACCAACCGCTGATGTCCAAGCAGATGGAGTCACTATCCAAGCAAATGCAGTCAAACAATTGACTGGAAATGCCGAGACAGTTACCGAAGCTGCTGTGGAGGAAACCCAGATTGAGACCGGAATAGTTTTGGTACCAATCACCCTTATCCCTCTTCCTCCGCCAACTACCATTCCTGATCCTGTTGCAGTTCTTCCTGGTGCACCTTCCACTGCCATTCGCGAGGCATCAACACATTCGTTATCCTCTCCCGATTACTCTCCACCATCCTCCCCTCATCTGCTATCTGCCTCATCATCACAACCTCCTCCTTGTCTTCCCCCCCCCCCCCTAGCAGTCATGTTCACAGAATTGGCATCCATGGGCCAACTTTCTATCCAATTCTCCAAGCAATTGCCCCTCCAGATGAAGATAGCAACGCAAAACATTCAACAAGAGTTGCAGAGTAAGGATGACCTTCTCGAAGCCGACATTGCTCCTCTCTAGGAAGAAGCACTTGCGGTCAAAGCTGAGAATCATGCATTGCAGATTCAGCTCCAGCAACTCCAAGAATGGTTAGCAGAACAAGACAATATTATTGCTCAACGGGACACCGCACTTGCTGAATTGAATGTGATGAATGTTCTCCTTGCTACTCGCGATGAAGAAATTGTTCAATTGAAACAAATGATGATTGAGAAAGAGGATGCTCGTGTTGTGCTAGGAAATCTACTAGAGGAGACACGCGCAGATCTTGCTGAGGTAGAGTAGAAAGGACAAGAAATGGCAGACCTGGCTATGCAGAATACTAAAGATTTAAAGAAAGTGTCCACAGAACTTTTTCATAAAAGTCATCAATTAGAAGCAGAGACTGGCCGGACTATTCAGTTAAAGAAAGAGATGGAAGCTATTAAGAAAGAGCGTGATGATTATTACAAAACTATTCAATATCAAGCTCAGGAGTTGGATAGACGAGAAAAACAATTAGGCGCTCAAGCGGACAGGCTCTTGAGAATTGATGCAGAGGTAGCTGAACTGAAGCTGAAAAGAGATGCTGCCATCGCCAATGACTTCTACCTTCAGGAAGCATTTTTGTAGACACAAACAGAATTGTTAATGACTCAAGTCATCGCTGCCAGTTGGTTCGAACTGATGCCCAACTTATCAAGCCTGCCATTCTGAAAGATATGTTAGATTCTTTAAAACAGAAGATTACCTGAACCTTTAAATTAGCTCGAACTCTCTATATCCAGGGCATTATTGATGACCCTTGATTGTAATTTATAGTTTTGGGTTCGAGTCCACCGTGCGTGCCAGTGTTAGCCGCCGGATTGGATCTCTATATAATTTTATTTTTCTATATATTCGCACGCACCGAAAAGGCGTGGGGAAAAGATGTAACCCTTTTTTGAGTAATGAAAAGGCAAGCAAGGCATTCTTCGGAGCAAAGGGAATCTCCAGACTATCTATCTAGGCGATAGCGCTGGAGATACTGTGTTGCAGATTTTGAAGAACTCTGAGTACTGTGTTTGATTATTAAGTTTCAGTAATTAATCATTAATTACCATAACATTGTGATTAATCTTAACAGTTCTGTGTGAATTTGTAAATGCTTCATACGCATGGTAGACGTATTGTGTTGTGATAAGTGTTGAATCGAAAAGTAGTTAGTTGTTAACTGAATGTTGGATTGGGAAAATTAAAAAGGGCCTCTGTACTATCAGACCCCTATCCATCCCAAGAACCCACAAAGGAGATTAAAAGGGCTTAACAGAAAGCACTTTTAACAGGCTGATCTTATAGTGCTTGTTCTTTATGTGGATGACATACTCCTGACTAGGTCATGTGATGCAAACTTGACATACTTATGGTTGATTTGCAGCATCCGCCCAACCAACTCCACCCATATATACTTTTAGAACAAGGGGGAAAATGTGAGGACAGCTTTCCAAGTGTCCCCCACATGGATGGTAATAAGATAGCTTATATCCTTGGACATCACATGGAATCACATGGCCTTCATATGGATTCGAAAAGTATATCTCTCAAGCTTGTATGTGTAATTCTGCCTCTATGAAGCTTAAAGTAAGGGCCTTCTTCTTAATGGATCCCCTCCATCTGTTGCTCTTCCAAAAGAGTTTAATGCTTCCAAAATAAAACAGAAGAACTCTTCAAAATCTTTGATATAGCTTCATAAGTCTCTAATCACATGCCTGATCATATAGACTTTCAAATGGGATGGACTTGATAGTAGACTTGATATAAGAAGAAGCATAGAAGGAGAAACAAAGGCTTCTTTCACTCCTCTCATAGCGTTACTATGCACGAACATGGCTCCAACTTAAAACTCATAGTCTATTAGGAATGAGAAGATTTAAAATGGCTTTTCATGTGGTTGCCAATGGGAGATGTAGAGATAGGATGAGTTACAAGATCCCATATGATAGTGTAATCACTAGAACATGTATTTAGAAAAGGAGTAGAGATGGAGCTCTCAAGTTATCCTCATGCATCCTCATGGGTGCAGATGTGTCTATCCACATTCCTTCTCAATCTGGAAAACTGTCTACATTGGCCTTCACCAGACCAAATTTGGGGGGAAATGGGGCCGAGGGGGGGATTCTCATGTCGAGCGAGATATGAAGATCACTCTTTTGTTAAGCATAAGAGTTCTATAAATTTATCTCACAAGCAACAGAAAATAACTCCTAAATGACTTTTACGTGAATATCTTCTACAAGAATGGCATGCTCTTAATATTTTTGTAATAAAAAAACCACTTTCGGCAAGGCTAAAAAGATAAAGAGAATAATATCATAACAAGACTAAGCCAACAAGAGGTGTGAGATGCACATATCCACCCACCCAACTCCACCTATATATATTTTTTTTTTTAATTTATTTTTTTTTTCTAGATCAACACGGGAAATGTGAGGAGATCTTGCCAAGTGTCCCCCACATGTATGTTAATCCAGTGTTTCTTAACCTTGGACATCACATGGAATCACATGGCCTTCATACGAATTCTAAAAGTATATCTCTCAATCTTGTATGTGTAAGTCCCAAAGGTTATTGCCAACACTTACAATCCTTAGAATTCATGTGTTTAGCTTTCCAAATCAATGTCTTTATACAATACTGTTGGTCAAATAGAAGTAAATCTTTGCATTGGGAGAGTGAGGGGAACCTCCATCTTTCAATGATCTCCAACAAAATGTAACTTCTTTCGAGCCTAGCTTTTCACATGTTTGCACAGGATTGAGGGTTCAGACAAGAGAATCTTTGAATATCCTTGACCTCCATGAGATCATGGTGGAGCTTAATCTAGTGCGAGAGGTCATCAATCACACAGGCTCTTTGTTACCATATATCAAAATGAGCTTTGACCATATTAAAATCTCCACAAAGGGCAATCTCCAAGGGGAGATGGTCCAAGGATTGCCAAGCAGTGAGTCTCTCAAAGTCTAGATTGGTTGTGTAAACTGAAATTATAGTGAATAGCAGGGGGCCTCCAAAGGACCTAACAACCTAGAGATGGTTATAATCAACTATAGAATACACAAGGAATGAGTGTGAGACTAGCTTATATCTAATAACCATGTCCTTTGAAACCTTAGGATGAGAGGTGGAGAACCCAATGTGAGAAGGGGAAATCATTTGAACTCTATTTCGAGGGTCTTCATTGACGAATTTGATCTTTTAGAGACTAATAAAATAAGGGTTGAATTTTTTATCTCTAATTCATTGTCCAAATATGGCCACCTTTGAAGGATCTAAGGGCTCTCAAACATGGAAGGAGAGGACAATCATTTATGATAACTTGGATCTTTTCGAGTCAAAGCTTTATACCTCTTTTTCTTATTTTCTTCTCTTCTCTTTTCTTGGATGTGGATGGACTCTCACAAGTGAGAATTCCCATGAGAGGGCTCTTTGAGGGGATTTCCATCAAGAATTTCTTTAGGCAAAGCTTTCTTAGTAAGAAATTCTGGGAACAAATCAAGAATTCTGGATCCAATAATCAAGGTTTCGCTGTTAGGGTTATCTCTTTGTTGAATTCATTCTTTTTTCTTATGGAATATGCTTCTACGTTGTCTTCCTTGATTGTTTTGTATACCTCTAAGGTTACCTCAACATTGAGATCCTCAATTTTGCCTAGTAATGCTACTGCTATTTTTCCATCGATTATTGATTAGGAAAGCCTTCCATTGTTGAAAATGAGCATACAATTCAGCCCACATGTGATATACATGTTGAAGATGTATTACATAATAAATGCATGTCTATCAAGAGTGCATAATCTATGCCAAAGTGGCTTAAAAAGACTTTGCAAGATAGCAAATTGAGTGCATCTTTACTTGGTAGAACAAGATCAAGTTCCCACCATGCATCAAGTAATTTTTTGGATTATTCTCTTATTTCAACAACATGTAATGAAGAGCCACTTAGTTTTGAAGATGTTGGTGATGATCTGCAATGGATGAGTCAGAAACGGATTCCATACATAACAATGGTGCTTGGGAGTTTTGTCAACTGCCAGAAGGAAACAATGCCATTGGTACAAAGTGGGTTTACAAGATTAAGAGGAAGTCTGATATTAGCATTGAATGTTACAAAGCTATATTGTTTGCCAAAGGACATGTGCAACAATATGGCACTGACTATGACGAAACGTTTGCACCTACTTCACGCATGACTACCACTTGTACCGTGGTTGCATTGGCTGCCCATTGAGATTGGAAAGTACATCTGTTGGACACAAAAACAACCTTCTTGAATGGTGATTTGAGAGAAGAGGTCTATGTGAAGAAACCTTCTACATTTTCCATGAAAGAGAAGAGCATATGGTTTGTCATTTGCATTAAAACTTGTATGGTCTCAAGGAAGCTCCATGTACATGGTATGAAAAAATCCATAAGCTCTTGATTGCTCTTGGCTTCACATGTAGTCCAATTCAAAGCACACTGTATATACACAAAGATGGGGCTGATCTTACACGGCTTGTTCTTTATGTGGATGACATCGTCATGACTAGTTCATGTGATGCAAAACCTGACATACGTATGGCTGATTTGCAGCATCCACCCAACCAAATCCACCCATATATACTTTTAGAGCAAGGGGGGATATGTGAGGAGAGCTTTCCAAGTGTCCCCCACATGGATGGTAATAAAATAGCTTTTTTCCTTCGACATCATATGGAATCACATGGCCTTCATATGGATTCGAAAAGTATATCTCTCAAGCTTGTATGTTTAAGTTTAGAGGCTTGAGAGGCTTCCCAAAGGGCTAAATACCATACCCTTTCAAAAAAACAATCCTAAGGCTGAAAAACCTTCAATCAGCAACACATAAATCCAAGGGCTCAGTTAGATCTCGAAGGTTATTTCCAACACTTGCAACCCTTAGCATTCATATGTTTAGCTCTGCAAATGCATGTTTTTATACAATATTATTGGTCAAATAGAAGTAAATCTATGCAGTCAAAGAGTGAGGGGGACCCCAGTCTTTCAATGATTGCCAAAAAACTGTAACTTCTTTCGAGCCTAGCTTTTCACATGTTTGCGCAACATTGAGGGTTCAACCAAGCGAATCTCTCAATGTTCTTGACCTCCATGGGATCATGGTGGAGCTTAATCTAGTCCGAGAGCTCTTCTAGTTATCATCAATCATGGCGGCTCCCTATTCCCATAAATCAATATGAAGCTTTGACCATGTTGAAATCTCCACAAAGGGTGATCTCCAACAAGAAATGGTCCAAGGATTGCCAAGTAGTCACTCCCTCAAAGTCTAGATTGGGCATGTGAACTAAAATGATGGTGAACAAGAGAGGGCCTCCAAAGGAGCTAAGGATCGAGAGATGGTTATGATCAACTATAGTCTACACCAGGATTGAGTGTAAGACCAGCTTACATGCATCCAATAACCATGTCGCCCTACTCTTAGGATGAGAGGCGGAGAAACAAATGTGAGTAGGGAAAATCATTTGAAGTCTCTTTCAAAGGTCTTCATCAGTGAGTTTGATCTTTCGAAGAGTAATGAAATTTGGGTTGACTTTTTTATCTCAAATTCATTGTCCAAATATGGCCATCTTCAAGGGATCTAAGAGCCCTCAAACATGGAAGGAGAGGACAATCATTTATGATAACTTGGATCTTTCTGAGTCAGAGTTCTATCCTTCTTTTTCTGGGTATTCTTCTCTTCTGCTTTCTTGGGCGTGGATGGAGTCACGCAAGTGGGATCTCCATCACGAATTTCTTTATGCAAAGATTTCTTAGTATGGGACTCTGGAAACAAACTGGGAATTGGAGATCCAATAATAAAGGTTTTTTGGCTATTAGGGTTGTCTTTTTGCTGGTGTTGAAGTCACTCTTTTTTCGAGTGGATTATCCTTCCAAGTTGTCTTCCTTGATTGTTGTGTAGTCCTTTAAGGTTACCTCATCATTGAGATCCTCGATTTGGTTCACGTCACTTGGTTCTCGAATTTTTTCGTCTAAGGTTACCTTATCATCGAGATCCTCAATTTCGTTCATGTTACTTGGGTGATATAAGAGATTGAGCTCTTTTTCTAACTTTTGAATTTGGATTTCTAGATTCGTAATAGGGCGGGAGGGGCCCAAGTGGTGAATTTCCCCAATTTGGCAGTGAGCGAGGAAAGAAGAGGTGTGTACGGGTATATTTTTCTATTATGAGAATCAATTCTCAGGGCGTGTTTCCCTCATTGTTGCTCCATTCATTGTCATCAATTCTACTAGATTAGCTTCCGGATCCAGCAAGAAAACAAGTGGTGACGTTAATACACTCCCCATTTTATTAATTAGCAGCATGCGGTTAATCCTAAGAACGTTTTCGAGTTTGAAAACGTTTCTTTGCTTTTGTTTTTGCTTTTGCTTTCCGAGCTGTGGCCCAGCCCATCATTATTTAAAGGCAAACAATCCTTCGTTGCCCCCATTGAGATTTTCATAGTTGAAGGAAATGAAGCAGCCTCAAGCAAAGCCATGCATTGCTGCTGCACAGGAGAAGAAGAAGAGGAACCAAAATGCCGCCGACATGTGCGCTCTGATACGTGGCTTGCCAGACGACCTCGTCGTAACAGACATCTTGCCCAGGCTGCCGCCATGGAAGACAGAGCAGCTTCGCTCCGTCAACAGCGCTTGGCGAGACTGGATCCAATGTTCACGTAAGCACTTTGTTCGCGTAAGAGCATCACTCGGCCTCAGTCAACGATGTCTTGTCCTCTTCCACGCGGAGAGAGTGAAAGGACATGCGGAAGACTTGGAAATTATGCTCTTAGATATCACCTCCGGTGCTCAGTACACGGGCATTCCGAAACTGCGTGTAAGACGGGACGCGTATTTCATAGAGGCACATCAAAATAACATCCTGGTCCTCACCAATGTCTTCAGAGATCCATACTCTCCTTGGAAAACCAAACGTTCGTATCTACACACCTTCAACATGCAGGAAAAGCAATGGTACCGATCCAGAATCAGAAGCAAAGTTTCGGACATCTGCCGGCCCTCCATCAATGAAATTCACAACTCAAGATGTATTGCTGGTGGATATCTGTATGTTATGTACAACGGGAGACAGGTGAGCCGTCTAAATGTCGATGAATGTTGCTCAACCAGAGCTCGTGCCGCCCAATCTGCTGCTGCTGCTCCATCGATACTTGATTGGGAAAGCCTCCCGTTGCTGACGCAAAATCGCGTGGCGGCCAGCATCAAAGTAGTTGACGAAAAAGTTTATGTTCTTGGAGGATTCTCTTCTTGGGAGGGACTTCGGCTCAGAATATATCTGTCAGGAGAAGTGTTGGACCTACGTGAGAATGTGAGGGAGTGGAAGTATGTTCCGGAATTATACCCTGCGGAGATTCTTGGCGGGGAGTATACTGGCCCGGTTGTACATGTAGTTCAAGGACAACTGTGCGCCCTCTCCAAGGTCAAGCTGAATGAGCCAATCTTTCGTTATGACAGCACGGACAAAACCTGGAAGCCATGGATTCGTATGGAGGGTCTGTCGAAGGATTTCCATGTCAGAGGGCCTCTTCTCTTCTTCATGAGTGATCATGATGACGACAGGCTGTCCATTCTTCTGGAAGGTAAAGGCGTACATAAAAAATCTGATAAACGTCTGCATTCTGTAACGCATCCCGCTCGCAACAAAGGTGGTGGAACTAGTCATTTGACAGTAGTTCAACAACAATCAGGAAATAGAGTGCAGGCTTCTGATGATGATGATGAGAAGCAGCGTGTATCAATTCTCGCACTTCCTACGAAGAAAAGGAAGTTTGTCCACTCGGCATCCGCCGAATCATCACTGCTCACTACGATTCCTAGCAACACCACCAAGAAGAAGAAGACGAAAAGCATGAAGACTGCACATCCCTTTGCCTCTTACACAACTCGTTTGATTTCACTTTGAGAATGAATTGCTGCCATATTTTTCCACAGCGTAATGCAAACCTACGTATACTCACAGTGGATGCACGTGTTACAATAGACTCTTCAAAAAAACATTACCATTAACAAAGACTAATCTAATTATGTTTCATATAATAGTCAATAGTCAATGGCATCTCATGATGTTTCATGTAATAATCAATGTTCTCATTTTCAAGTTAGAATATATCAACTCTCTTCTTCGTTTGATAGTCTTCTATGAATTGGTGCATGCGTGTGGATTGGTGAGTCTATGCGTTTAAGCATGTGTTCATGTGGATTGAATGTTTCGGTAATCTATGCTTGTGCTTGTGTGTGTGATTCTCTTAGTAAGTCCATGTGCTTATCAATGAGCAAGTGAGTGTGCTTTCCTACATGTATTAATGATGAAAATTTTTATTAAAAGAAGACTTTCCTTTGTTATATGTCTCACACTGAAATAAAGGGGCTTTTAAACTTACATTCTAATTTCTTGCGAAGCATAATCTGTGCATGAGCTTCGTGTTCAAAAGAAGGCAATCTTCATAAGCTTCGTGTTGTTACAATAGATCCATCAGCTTCATGAAATGAATGTTTTGCCATTGTTGTTTAGATTATCATCGAAGCTACCATCTTTGACATGAGGTCCCTCTTCATGAGCTTCGACAAACCATCTCTACTACGTGTTCCTTGAGAGCAAAAATAATGCTGATACTGCAAAATTCCTTTCTCTAAAAATGTGTTGGCATATGTATGTTTGTTATTGAATCTTTGTTTGTTTTGCAAAAGGGAAGTTCAGCCTAAAAATGTGTTGGCATATGTATGTTTGTTATTGAATCTTTGTTTGTTTTGCAAAAGGGAAGTTCAGCCTTGTCCTAATCTCCCGGACTTTAATTATAAAAAGAAAGAAAGAAAAAGTTACAAGTGATTGGGACTAGTGCCCTTCGGACCCCCCTTATCCCACAAAGCAGGGGTAGAACATTTGGAATTAGAGAGCATTACAAAGGAGGTTAATGACCTTCTCGTCCCCCTCATGAGGGGCCCACTTAGATTTAAGCTTGTTGTTCTCGATGATAAATACTTTATGATGCCTGAAAGGTGGGTAGCTCTTGGAGTTGGATATTCTTTTACCAAGGAGGAAGAGGGACTTCTCGATCGACCACTCCTTACGAGGTTGTCCAAAGTTGTGAGCACACTGCTCCCTCCAAATCTTCCAGAGGATCTCCCCTCTTATAGCATTCCACAGTGCCACCGAGAAGCCAATCGCTTCACCCAGAAGCACTTGTTTCCAAGTGATTTATTCATGTAGTCTCAGAATGTTCATAAGGAACTACCAAAGCCGCAAAGATTTGGGGCGCGCAAAGAAGATGTGGCTGAGGTCTTCAATGCAGCCATGACATCGTTTGCACCACGGTGGAGCACCACAAATTTTGTTTGTTTGTTAGTCAAAGGGGCTCATTTACATGTTGGTGGTTATTACGAAGCTATGTAGGCTCTACTCAATTGGATTTTATTTCAAGAATTAAGAAAAACATGGTTATTGTGAGAGGCATCCAAAGAACATATTTTAAGCAACCTAAATGGCCATTGTTGTTTAGATTATCATCGAAGCTGTCAATATCCATCTTTGACATGAGGTCCCTCTTCATGAGCACTAAAAAATATCCAACCACTGCTAAAACTTTGATGTAGTGATTGGGAGATCCTAAGAGGCACAATGGAGCGAGTACTAGTAATAGTACTGGTAACCTCTCATAGAAAAAAGAGATAAAAAAGGGACTTAGACATACAAGCGAGTACTAGTAATATTACACAGAATGAACATATGGAAGATATGCTTGAAGCATTTTATGACATGGACGAAGATCATGATGATGGAGAAGGTGTCGAGAGTTTCATGGACACAACAGAAATTCCACAATCAAAAGTCGATGAAGAATATGAAAACATGCGAAGACTAGCTCGTTTACCACTTTACAATGGAGCAAATATATCGGTACTACGTGCGTCACTCGTGATGCTCAATCTGCAATCCATTTATGGATGGTCAGATACTAGTGTCACTGAATTGTTCAGATAAGTGGACACAAATTGGCTTTCATTGTTGTATCACAATAACTTTATTTACTAATATTGTTTTAATTGTTTATTGCAGGCTTCTTAAAGATCAATTTTTGCTAGAGGGCAATGACATGCCTTCTAGCAAAGCCGCAAAGACTTGGGGCACGCAAAGAAGATGTGGCTGAGGTCTTCAATGCAGCAATGACATCGCTTGCACCACGATGGAGCACCACAAATTTTGTTTGTTTGTTAGTTAAAGGGGCTCATTTACATGTTGGTGCTTATTACGAAGCTATGTAGGCTCTACTTAATTGGAGTTTATTTCAAGAATTAAGAAAAACATGGTTATTGTGAGAGGCATCCAAAGAAGATATTTTAAGCAACCTAAATGGCCATTGTTGTTTAGATTATCATCGAAGCTGCCAATATCCATCTTTGACATGAGGTCCCTCTTCATGAGCTTCGACAAACCACCTCTACTACATGTTCCTTGAGATAAAAAATAATGCCAATATCCATCTTTGACATGAGGTCCCTCTTCATGAGCTTCGACAAACCACCTGTACTACATGTTCCTTGAGATAAAAAATAATGGTGATACTCGAAAATTCCTTTTCTACAAATGTGTTGGCATATGTATGTTTGTTATTGAATCTTTGTTTGTTTGTTTTTCAAAGGGCTCATTTACATAATGGTGCTGATTATGAAGATATGTAGGCTCTACTCGATTGGAGTGTATTTCAAGAATTAGGAAAAGCATGCTTGTTGTGAGAGCCATGAAAAGAAGATATTTAAGCAACCTAAGTCGCTACAAGATGATTTAATAATAGATTTAATCATGGTGGTCCATGTCCCACGTAATCACGCCTGTTTTTCCAATTCCTCAAAATGACCTTGTATATAGAACAATGCAAATGAAAGACAGAAAGTATCTAGAATCTTTGAGTGTCCCACTAAAAAAATATCCAGCCTCTACGAAAACTCTGATTCAGTGATTGGGAGATCCTACGAGGCACAATGGAATAGAGAACATCATCAAGAGATTGATCACCCCAATCTCTACAAAGATGAAAAAAATATGCTTTGGAATTGCTAGTTATACAAGAGGTCATACTCTTAACGAAATGAAACGAAGTTTATCTGACAAAGGATTGTAATGAAAATTGATATCACTTTAATCTTATATGGTTCATAATACAAGAAGAAACTCAAACCAATGCATGAGTTCTGAATTCAAGACATGGACAAAGAATAATGAAAGGCTAGGATATGGAAATTAACTCCTACCTTCCTGTTATTTCATTTGCGCACCCATGCACTTAAAGTATACATGTTTTATCAAAAATACTAAAGGCCGTTAATGCATCTAGGCTCATCCAAGTCCTTCTCTTTACCCAAACATGAGCGGTTGTGCCCTCTAAATTTGTATATAAATGGTGCCCACAAAGGCCGATAAAATCTTGAAATCATCTCACATTCGTAAGGTTTACATACGTCTAAGATAACTTGAATATCTTGTTCGTCTATGGAGATATCATTCTTTCATCCACAATTTTCCCTTGTCAGACCATGAAAGCACATTGTTGTCACATAAAATGCAAAAATTGCCCACTCTATAATAAATGTGATTTTATGTTGATCTTCCGAGATAATGAGTAAGTACTCGTAACTTGGAAATACGTTTACGAAGATAGAGACATCCTTTACGCCTATTAGATGGAATCCTTTTTTCCTAACCCCTATAATACATGGCTCATTACAAGGAGACTATATATATATATATATATATATATATATATATATATATATATATATATATATATATATATATATATATATATATATATATATATATATATATATATATATATATATATATATATATATATTATATTGTTGCATCGCCCTTTTCTTTCCAAGTCGATAAAGACTCCCAAGTAACTATTTTTATTGGATACGAATATATTTGATGAGGTTGATCTAGTGTTTTGAGAATCATAAAGAGAGGCCACAACAAAACGTTTATGAACATCTTCTTTAAACTTAGTGGCATATATGTTATTTTTATGTGCAAGAGCATTGCTTCATTGGATTAGTGTCTGGCACATGGCAATCTCATGGGAAAAAATATTTATATCCACCCCTTTCAAATCTTTGTATGTTCAAGAAAATATATATCTATACTGTGAAGTTAAACACAATGATTCAAATCTTTGATTTTGGTTCATATCTTGATTATATGATGCCTTAGATCAAGCATGGGAAATGTGGTTGCTCCTTCAAATTGATGAATTAGCTAATCAACACTTGGCATTAAAATTTCATCCTTTATCATATTCTTATTTAGGGCTCTATAGTCTACTTAGAGTCTCCTCAACCCATCCTTCTTTGTTTTTACCAAAAAAATTGGAGCTCCCCAAAAAGACTTACTATCTTGAATGAAATCTTCTTCAAGGTATTCTATCAATTGAGTTTTTACCTTGGCTTGCTTGGACATGGTGTGTCATTGAGGAGTTTATGTACGTGTAATATTGACACTTGGGAGCAAGCCTATGCCATAATCAACGCCTACTATGAAATGGGTATTGATGTGTAAGTATAAGTGTACTATATTTGCTAGTATCCGTCATGAGTATAGAGACAAGGATGAAAATATGTATTAGTCAGTGAACGAGGTAAACAAGGCAAGTATCAACAACCTTATCCCCATGAAATAAGTTCTCGAGCCTTGACAAGAGGAGAACAAGGAAGTCTAAGGTTGAATGAAGAAAGACTAGGTAACATAAATGAGGAATGGCTAAGAGGAGTTTGAATCCATCAATTGGACCAACGTGACTATCGGTTGTGAATGTGTAAGAAAGTAGTTATACAAGAGAACATAGGGTCACTAACAGAGAAGATAACATATATAGTAAAAAATTTCAAAAGTTTGCTACTAATAGTAAGTACAAAAATGATGGCATTATGCACACGTGCACTCCTAAGGAAGATCTTAAATGGTGATCTAGAAAACTTTAGATAGGGAGTTTACAAAGTAGAGATATGCTCACTAAACTCGATGTTTGGAATAGTGCAAAAGTCATGTATATTTAGGTTATTTTCAGAGTTGTGTTCTTTCATGGATCCCATAGAATATTCCCTTTAATATCGCATTGATGGTGCTTCCCCTGGACCCCTGACACAAGCCGATCACTAGTCCCCTTAGCCCCCCTTGCCAAACTTGCTTCCTGCTACCCCTGACCCCACAATTGGGGACCTTGGTAATTGCTTTCCTTATAATACCTTATATGGTCCGACTCAACCTTCATCCAACATGCAAGTTGGGGATACCATCAATTGGGTAACACACGATTGGCTTCTCCTCATAATGGAGGCCTTACAAAATGTGCATTAGCACATACAAGCATGAGGGAAATACATTGATCATATACTAACAACCCCCCTCAATGTTACCGAATGATAAATCAAGTAGCTTCGGGTCTTATGCCCATCTTTAAAGATGCCTATTGAGCAGCTATTTTCCAAGTGCTTTGGAGACATCATCACAATTTGCCTCTAGTTAACAATATTATAGCTCCTCAACATCATCTTCTATTAGCTTATGAATGTAATGGTACGTTAATTCTATATGCTTAGTGCAAGAATGAAATGTTGGATCTTTGCAATGGCCATAACAGTTTGATTGTCACATTTAAGTATTGTCAACATTGTGATGGAACGACTAGATCAGCAAGAATTCTCCTTAATCAAACTACCTCACGAGGCAAAAGCAAGCTTCTTTATACTCTATTTCAATGGAGGAGATTGTGAGAAATGGTTGTTTCTTACTTTCCCCAAAGAAAATATTCCCAAATCAAGTGAGAAACAATATCAAAAAATTGATTTCTCAAATCATAACACAATACCCCTGAAGTGTATCACATGTGGTATAAAAAATACCAAAATCCAAGGTTTCTACAATATATCTTGGAATTCGCATGACTACATTATAATGCGTCTCTTTTGGTTTGTTAGAGAACTTGCTCAAAAATTTCGAGGTCTTAGAAAGCATGCAAACATCAAGAGGAAGAAGAAGAATCCTAGAGCAGAATACAAAATAGAATGTATTATCAAGTCAATGTACAAATTTAAGTGATCCATTAGGGTTTTAGGCATATATATAAGCCGAGGGAAAACTTTCTAAAGTGCGAAAAAAACATCTCAGGGGTCCTATGTGTGTTCACACACATTACTAACTGTAGCACCCCTCCTTTTCTCTTCCTCCTTGTTCAAACAGAACCTGTTCTCAGGGGATTCGTCTCTCCTATCGGTTGCCATCCTCATCTATAGCACCTCTCTGTGCGCACCATAAGTTTGAAATGCACCAGCTTCATTTAATAGAACGATGTATCTGATATTGGGCAAATGGTTAACAACCTTTCTACGCATTTTCATGGATGACTTTTCAGTATTTTCAGGTACAGATAAAAGAGCAGCAGTTCAAGATTTCCATGACCATTTAGAAAATCTAAAAGAAATTTTTGAGCAATGTCTCAAAACAGGTTTGAAATTGAATCCTGATAAATGTCACTTTTTGGTCACCAAGGGTACTCTTCTTGGTCACATAGTATCTGCTGAAGGTATAACTGTGGACCCTGCAAAGGTTACGGCTATTCTTTCCATGCCAATTCCACAAAGCCCAAAAGAAGTGCAAAGTTTCTTGGGCCATGCAGGGTATCACAGAAGATTCATTCGGATGTATTCAGAAATTGCTAAGCCCTTGTCAAGGCTTACCAGTAAAAAGGTCCCTTTCTCATGGAGTGTTGAAGCTGACAAAGCATTTTGTGAACTAAAATTGAGGCTATGTACTGCTCCACTTTTAAGTGTTCCTAATTGGTCATTGGAATTTCATGTGCATACAGATGCTAGTCTTCATGCTATAGGTGCAGTTCTAGCTCAACCATCATCACATAAGGTGGATAGACCTATCTCCTATGCCAGCAAACTACTCAACCAAGCCGTAAGGAATTACAGTACAACGGAAAGGGAAGGTTTGGCTATTGTATTTGCACTTCAGAAGTTCCGACATTATCTCCTTGGTGTACATTTTATAGTTATATCTGATCATCAGCCCTTGAAGTATTTGATAAACAAACCTAGAGTAGCTGGAAGGATTTGGAGATGGTTACTCCTATTCCAAGAATTTAATTTTGATATTCATATTAAGCCAGGAAAAGAGCACTACATGGCGGATCAAGTGTCTAGGACGGCAATGAGCGAAAAAGCAACAGGTATTAATGATGAACTGGTGGATAGCAATCTTTTTCTAGTAGCAATTCGGACTGGTTGGTATGATGAAATTCTCCATGTTCTCACTACCGGAAAGATCCCAGAACAATTGACACCTGTAGAAAAGAGAAGATTGCTCCTGAAAACCAAAGCATATTCTCTTATAAATGGAAATTTATATAAATACTGTCAAGATGATATCTTGAGAAGGTGTATCTATCTAGAGGAGGTAAATCTTTTGCTAGAGGCTGCACAGAATGAAGGACATCTGAAGAGGGAAGAATTGGCTCGCAGAATCATCCACAGCGGACTATGGTGGCCTCATATTTACAAGGATGCGATCAAGTTTGCTAAAGAATACCACATCTGCCAGAGATGTGCTCCTACGCCGACCAGAATGAATTTCCAACCATTAGTCATATCTACAAGATGGCTCCCATGGGGTCTTGATTTCATAGGACCAATTAGCCCAATTGGTCAACCAGGGGGT
>CM035406.1:59075977-59080977 GCA_020310875.1 Ceratopteris richardii | reverse complement strand
GAGCTATGCAGAATGAAGAAAACACCATTGGTGGAAACACAACTATCATAGAAACTAGCCCTATCTTAGTCAAAAAAAGCATGTAAATATACCACTAATGATCCCCACTTGGGATAAAACAATCCAATTAGCAAGGTACCACTCAAGTAGTGAAAGATGTGCTTAATCGCTTGCCAATTCTTTACACTTGCGCAATGCATAAACCTACTCATCTAAGAGAAAACAAGCTGAATATCATGTAGTGTTATGCATAAATAAATCAAGCATCCAACATCATGCCGATAGAGAACAACATCAAATGCATTTCTAGCATCATAAAGACTCAATCGTAAACCTACTTCCATGGGAGTGGCAATAGGTTTGGAATCTTTAAGGCAAAAATGCTATAATAATGTGTCAAAATGTTTTGATTGATAAAAAGTTATTTTTCCATTAACTTGCGTAAAATGAATGCCCAAATAATGATGCAAATGCCCTTTATTTGAAATCTAAAAAGAGGCATGCAAATCAGCCTTAAATTCAGCAATGTGCTTCTCATTAGGACTCTTTGTTACCATCACTACAACGTACCAAGGATATACCGACGTTCGGCATACCGACAGTCCGCGTCCGCGTCAGTATGACCTTTGGAATATTTTGGCAAACCGCTTAGCCTCGAAGCAACTGCATCGGTATGAGCGTCCGTATGAGCATCGGTAGCTTACTGAAAATTATCGACGCTCATACCGATGCTCATATCGATGGTTGGTTTTAACCGAGCCCGAGAGCAAACATTCGACATTTCGACGTTTTGAACTTAGATCTTGTACTGTCGACTTTGCACGTGCGAACAACATATCTCTGTTTGTCACTCTCTCTCTCCCTCTCTCTCTCTCTCCTTCCCTCTCTCTCTCTCTCTCCTCCCTCTCCCTCTCTCTCCCCTCCCTCTCTCTCTCTAAGCACACCTCTATCTTTCTAGATCTGACGTTTTGGTAAGTATATCACACATAGTGTAGCACTCTTTTTTGCTTTTTCTCTCTTTAATTTTGCAAGAGATTTTGGGATCAAGTCTTTGGAAATTCGACGAAGGACAACTTCAAGTGGATTTTGACGACCACGATTCAAACAATTACATTGATGTAAGTGTTTGTTTTGTTTTCGAGTGACATAGAGAGAGACAGATACATATACATACACACTCACATATGTATAAAAACACCCATGCATATCCATACACACATATACACGTGCATATGCATACACACATGCATATGAATATGCATACACAGATGCACATGCATACACACAATGCATATGCATACACACATGCATATGCATACAAACATGCACATGCATGCACACATGCATATGCATACACATGCATATGCATACACATGCATATGCATACACACATACACAATGCATATGCATAAACACATACACAATGCATATGCATACACACATGCATATGCATACACACATACACAGTGCATATGCATACACACATGCATATTCATACACACAATGCATATGCATATGCATACACACAATGCATATGCATACACACAATGCATATGCATACACACATGCATGTATATATATGCATACACACATGCATATGCATACACACATACACAATGCATATGCATACATATATGCATATGCAAACACACACACATGCACATGCATACACACAATGCATATGCATACAGACATACACACATGCATATGCATACAAAAATGCACATGCATACACACATCCATATGCATACACACATACACTTTGCATATGCATACACACATATACAACGCATATGCATACACACAATGTATATGCATACACACATGCATATGCATACAAACATGCACATGCATACACACACGCATATCCATACACATGCATATGCATACACATGCATATGCATACACACAATGCATATGCATACAAAATGCACATGCATACACACGTGCATATGCATACACACATACACAATGCATATGCAGGGGAAAAAGATGAGGGGGTGTAGGGGGTGGTGGAGATGGTGGTGGGGGTGGGTGTGGGGCTTGTGGGGAAAAAAGATAAGGGGGATGGAGGGGGACGGTGGAGATGGTGGTGTGGGTGGGTGTGGGGGCTGTGGGGGAAAAGATGAGGGAGTGGAGGGGGTGGTGGAGATGGTGGTGGGGGTGGGAGTTGTGGAGAAGAAGAGGAGGGGGGACGGAGGGGGACGGTGGAGATGGTGGTGTGGGTGGGTGTGGGGGTTGTGGGGGAAAAGATGAGGGAGTGGAGGGGGTGGTGGAGATGGTTGTGGGGGTGGGGGTTGTGGGGAAGAAGATGAGGGGAATGGAGGGGGACGGTGGAGATAGTGGTGTGGGTGGGTGTGGAGGTTGTGGGGGTAAAGATGTGGGAGTGGAGGGTGTGGTGGAGAGGGTGGTGGGGATGGGTGTGGGGGTTGTGGGGAACAAGATGAGGGAGTGGAGGGGTGGTGGAGATGGTGGTGGGGGTGGGAGTGGGGGTTGTGGGGAAGAAGATGAGGGGGTGGAGGGGGTGGTGGAGATGGTGGTGGGGGTGGGTGTGGGGTTGTGGGGGAAAAGATGAGGGGGTGGAGGGGGTGGTGGAGATGGTGGTGGGGGTGGGTGTGGGGGTCATGGGGGAAAAGACGAGGGGGTGGAGGGGGTGGTGGAGATGGTGGTGGGGGTGGGTGTGGGGTTTGAGGAAAAAAAGATGAGGGGGGAGAGGGGGTGGTGGAGATGGTGGTGGGGGTGGGTGTGGGGGTTGTGGGGAAAAAGATGAGGGGGTGGAGGGGGTGGTGGAGATGGTGGGTGGGGGGTGGGTGTGGGGGTTGTGGGGAAAAAGATGAGGGTGATGGAGGGGGACAGTGGAGATATTGGTGGAGGAGCACTTGGACCTAGTGCAACATACGGATGTGTCGTGGGCATGCAAATGTTTCTAGAACTTTGTCGATAAGATGCTGTAATGCAAATTCAATAGCATCCATGGTTTCCAAATTTCATCTATCATTAGAATCCATTTGCATTCCATAACTGGAGCCTCTTGCAGCCTCAAAAGAGTTAACATGTTGTTGTTTTGGAATAGACGGTGTGACAAGATGTTAATATGTCAAAAGGTGCATCCTCCCGCCTCACAGTGCTATCTACAGAATTTGTTGAACCGTTGAGATGGAAATCATAAGCCGAGGTTATAGGACGAGCACTGTAAGGATCATGAGGCGGGTATCCATCTGCAGAAAACTCCATAGCAGGTGGGGGAGGCGGAGGGGTGGGAGGAGTTCATGTGGGGATAGTGGGGGGAGAGATGAGGGATTGGCGGGGGCGGGGGAGAGAGGGACTCGGGGCGGGGGTTGTAGGGGAAGAGAGAGAGAGAGAGTGAGAGAACAATCGGAGGGTGGGGGGAGTTGTGCGAGGGGTGGGGGTTGCGAGCGCTACGGGGGTGGCGGGGGGAATGGTCAGCGGGGATGGCAGGGGGAATGGTCAGCGGGGATGGCGGGGAAAAAGATGTGGGGGTTGGAGAGAGAGAGAGAGAGAGAGAGAGAGAGAGGAGAGAGAGAGAGAGAGAGAGAGAGAGAGAGAGAGAGAGAGAGAGAGAGAGAGAGAGAGAGAGAGAGAGAGAGACGACGACGTGGCAGGGAGAGAGAGAGAGAGAGCGAGGAGAGAGAGAGAGAGAGAGAGAGAGAGAGAGAGAGAGAGAGAGAGAGAGAGAGAGAGAGAGAGACGATGTGGCGGGGGGAGAGAGAGAGAGAGAGAGGAGAGAGAGAGAGAAGAACACAATGGGGGAGGAGAGAGAGAGAGAGAGAGAGAGAGAGAGAGAGAGAGAGAGAGAGAGAGAGAGAGAGAGAGAGAGAGAGAGAGAGAGAGAGACCATTATCCCTTCAGCAGATACTATGTGACCAAGAAGCGTGCCCTTGGTGACCAAAAAATGACATTTAGCAGGATTTAACTTCAAACCTTTCTGAGACATTGCTCAAAGATTTCCTTTAGATTTTCCAAATGATCATGGAAACCTGAACTGCTTCTCTTCTATCTGTGCCTGAAAACAGTAAAAAGTCATCCATGAAAAATGCGAAGAAAGGTTGTTAACTACTTGCCCAATATCAGATACATTGTTCTATTAAATGAAGCTGGTGCATTCTTCAAGCCAAAAGCCATGCGAGTATAGACATAAGTTCCCCATGGAGTAACAAAGGCTGTTTTGTCCCTATCATCAGGATGGATCACTCTTTGATTGTAGCCACTAAAACCATCCAAGAAGCTATACAAAGTGTAACCAGCTATTTCCTCAAGTACTTGCTCTGTAAAGGGCTGAGGAAATCCATCTTGAATAGTCACCTTATTTAAGGAATGAAAATCAATGCAAACTCTTATTTTTCCACTATTTTTCTTGGGTGCAATAACCATAGAAGAAAGCACTCGGAATGTTCTATTGGAACAGTTATACCTGCTTCTTCTAGTTTTGTAATTTCCAACTTTACCAGCCTCAGCATACTTTGGATTGAGTCAATACAGCCTACTTCTTGCAGGCATGGCTCCCTCAACTAAGGGTATTCTATGTAATCCAAGCTCCTCTGGTATCCTTGTTAGATCTTTGTAGGACCATGCGAAGACATTTTATAAGAAAAAAGTAAAGAAGTTACCTTCTGCAGTAAAGGAGGATAATGCCATAGCTAAGAGGCCAAGTGGACTACTTGAGGATTCTCTTCATCCCCTAAATTTACTTCTTGAACTGACGGTGTTTTAGGACTGGTCTTACTTGAGAAATCATCTCCACTGTATGCAGGAGTGGAATTTAGCTTATAATTCTGCAATATGTTCTCTGGTCCAATCCTTGAGGTATATCCGAAAAACGGGAGATCTTCTATGCATTCAGGCTCATAACTTTCCTTTTCTGAAACTTCTATAGTTGTTGCCCTACAAAGTTTGTATTCTCCTGCAAACTCTCATTCTCCATCTCCCTGGGAACTTCAATGGCCTTTTCGTGCAACTCCTTCATCCGCAACTTCTTCTTC
>CM035406.1:59023803-59065977 GCA_020310875.1 Ceratopteris richardii | reverse complement strand
TGCTTGCGGGCTCAACTATTCCCACACAATTCACATCATACACGACAGGGTTCACTCGCTCAAGCAGCCGCCACCCACTCTTGTCTAATATGCTCGAACACATTGCCGCCTAGAAGCACGCACAGACTCACTCGTAAATGGTCCCTATGACACAACAACTCCCAGTAGAATTACTCATGCAACCCTCCCGAATCTCCACAAAACCAAGACCAAAAGCCATTCATGGTGTTTGGCAACCTAAGTCTTGTAATAAACCCCCCGACCCCAATCGTGAATTCATTTCCACTTACTAACCGCATTAGTCTGACAGTGCATCTTTCCATCTAGCTCCTAGGATCATCAAGCATTAACTACACACACTGTCATCGTGCACTTACTAACCACTGACTCATAACCTACCTCATGTTAATGTGGTAACGGGGACAACAACGGGTCTATTCCGTCCATTACGATGTTAACACATGGTTCTATATTCTCACAGAACCAACAAGCAAGCAGGGCCATGGTAGAAGCCGGAGGTGCCAGTTCTCACGTCGGATCCAGCGCACAGATTGTGGATATAGAAACACTCCTTCTCGAACCCCATCTCACCGAAAGACCGCAAGAACTTCAAGCTATGCATGTGCTCCCAATT
The DNA here is from genome assembly GCA_020310875.1 of Ceratopteris richardii. Lineage (NCBI taxonomy): Eukaryota > Viridiplantae > Streptophyta > Polypodiopsida > Polypodiales > Pteridaceae > Ceratopteris > Ceratopteris richardii. The sequence continues at coordinate 59,065,343 of CM035406.1, read as the reverse complement.
CAGGATCCTCCCCAGGGGCACACCTCTCAAGTGGGCAAACACGCTCATTGGTTCAGTGATGTTGCTGGACCATTGGGTGATGGAACCTATTTTTGGGAAGCTGAATTGGAGTTTAATGGTAAATGGGGACGCTACCATTTTTCACGCGTGAATTTGAGAGCTATCAGAATGCCGAAGTCATGCGTTCAGTATGGACCAAAGCTGGCTTGGACAGTTATTTCAGGCCCACTACCAAAGCCGGATTTCTTGCATTGTTCTTATCTTATCAGTACTATCACTCCAAGTAGGGCTAAGGGAGGCGACAGCACCTTGTGTTTACCCTCACTGTTTGCCGGGCCATGAACTTAAAAGATTCAAGCTGACCCTCAATCTGGTACGAGAAGCATTGGGCATGTATGGTATGCACATCCCCACTGAAAAGGAAACAATGGTTTCCAGGCAGAATGAAACATAAAGATCTCAATAAGCTGAAGGATATGGTAGCAATGACACCGACCATCGCTCTGCACCTAAGGACGTCATGCAGCATTTTGCTTTCCCCGCCCAGGAAAGATTCACATGCCCCCAAAGAAAAATGGTTTAGCTTGTATCTGCAGAGACAGAAAGCCTCCCCATCAACGTACCACATTGGATCATAGATCAGATTCACCTAGCCCATCAACGGTAGAACAAGAAGCAGAAAAATGTGCTTCACGGATGTTGTGCTCTAACCAGATAATCTACCGATGTCTTGCCTATGACGTGCCTATTCAGCGGGCACTCGTATGGCCCCGGGCCCAGGAATTCCAGAGAAGGCTATCAGTGGCAGGTCCCCCATCAAAGAAGATGAGAGGGGGAGTCCAATTACCCTGCGCACAACCAAGGGGAGCCACCACTACACCAGAAATTACCCCTCCCCAGACACGACGACGCATTAGGCCATTCACCATTCGGCTACCAAGACCAAGTACAGAGGGACCAATCTGGTGTTTCCAAGTCCCATCAGATTTGGAATTTCCACAGGGCTTTACTCTCAATGATCTCACTGATGAAGAAGTGGCTAGACTAATCTACGACTCTAATCTCGAGACGGAAACAGAGCGAGCTCAGGAACCACAACCCCATACAACAACATCAGCCCCACCCGACCAGAAGTGGTAGAAGTCGACGTAGATGAACAAGAGACCGAACAAGAGGAAGAAGCCTACGAAGAACAAAGTATGATGAATTTTCAGAGTTGGCACGTGCCCCTGCATATTCGGCACAAATAAAAAGACTGTATCGAACCATGCAACTAGTTCAAGAACAGCATAAAATGTCACTAGAAGCGGGCAAGAAACTCATGAACCAATTGCTGGCTGAGGAAGGCGTGGATGACATGTTCATCGAGTCCGCCGATGCAGTAGGATTGGATGAGGCCATTCATGAGGCAATGGCCTACATCCACCGATTCGAGAAAAGTTCCGCCCGTCCCATGAGGTCTGGAAAACAAATTCATGTCAATGTATCAGCATCAAGAGACAACGCATGCAGACGAACATCAGGAAGCACCACTGTCACCACCCTCCCACCTCTCACTACACAACTCACTCCACCACATGACACTATCACCACCACGTCCACTACCACCACAATCGTCATGGGAATTCCACTCTCTCCGGGAATCCAATTTGGGGAGTCACACCATGCCCTTTCACACTCTCTTCACTAACGTCACATCCACCCCACCCACGATCCCATCTACACGGTCACTCAAACATTTGACACTATGGAAACATCTCCTGCCACTGCACCGCTCCCTCCCCCCATGCCACCTCCATCTCCCATACCCCCTCCACCCACATCTCCACTTGCATCCACATCATTCACAACTCCCTTTCCCCCCCCATTCCCCCTGCATCTTCACCCCTCTGCATCATTTAATGTAAATAGTATATTTCTAGCATTAAATCAATGTGTATATCAGCTTCAGAATGAGTACAGAGCTCTGGACGGCCGATATCAACAACTGACAACAAATCACCAAACTTACAAAGGCAATTTAAAATTCTTGAAGAAGAAAATGCAGAGGTAAATCAACGTTATACAACGCTTGAGCAGGCTCACCAAACACTACTAGAGGCACCCCCAACCATCGAAAGAATCAGGCGTCAAACAATTAGAAGCCTTGCTCGAAGTATACCAGGCCGATAACCTACGAGTCAGATGTAACTTGGCGCTACTCAGGAAACATATGGCCACAGCACTGGAAGAGAACAAGAGACTGCAAAAACAAAATGAAGAGAATCTGGAAGCGACAATGGAAGGCTCTCCCCACGAGATAGATCCAGAGCAGTTCAAAGCAGTTCCCACGGAGACAATGAAAACCATTTTGGAAAGCTATGCAGATCTTCTGGAAGCCCATGATGACGTGGAAAGAGAACGTGACACACTACAGAGCAGACTTAAGGAACAGGAAGAACAACCGAAGAGTGTCCCATCAACCTCTACCTCAGACGAAGTAAAGGCCTTAACTGAGCAGGTAGCAGAATTACAAAGAGGTTACTGACATACGAGAGGCAGCCCTCTCCAGTAGTAGAACCAGAGCCAGAAGAGTTGGTCCCTATTGAGGTAGATGATTCGTCCGAAGAACCGTATGTTCCTATGCCAATGCCAGGCGGGCAACGAACTTTAGAGGGACTAGACACCTTGGAAGTGGAAGCACCCGAGTGGCTTCAGACACTGGAAAGGACAGCGAACACCCATGAAGAACGGGTGGCCATTCAGATCCAATCACTAGCGAACCTAGAAGAAACTGTCATAAAGTCAGAATATTTCAGAAGCATGTCTCATCATAGATGGATCGGCACCAATAATGACCAATATGTGCCATACTGCATACTTTTGGCCGATTACAACGCCGAGATTCAACGACGATGCGGCAAGCCTCCCACATTTGCTACACAATTTGGTCCAGATGATATACCGGAAAGTGCTAAGCGTGGGTCCATCCATCAACCCACCTGGAGAATCAGGCTTTTGGAAACATATCCTGAAATGGTCCGAACCTAGAATAATATGCCATTGTTTATTAAATATAATCCTTGTTACATTCCAGTTCTTCGACGACGCACCTGGCTTGAATTCACTATTGCCATCAGAGACATCAAAGCCTGTGCAAAATGGTTAAATTACGTTTATCTAGCACCTCCACGAGGACCCCCCACGGTGAACTACATGATTTCTACAATCCGTCACTGGAGCATTCGGCTACGCAATAATCCGATGTGATGGCCCAGATGTGTATGAAAATATTTGAATTAATGCTGATCACTTTCAGGACATTTAAGAATATTAAGGACCCCCACTTCTCAGGAGCAGGCTTTGTGACAGGAAACCAGGATCTGGTGTACGATATGAGTACCACCCCATCAATTGAAGTAATATATGCTTGGCACGCCAGAATTAAGTACCTCCCAGCCTGCTTTAAACAGACATTTGAGGAGATGTTCATCACAGGATTCTGGGAATATCACTCCGAAATCTTTATACCCAGACCATCACATCTCCTTCACTTATTTGTTGTGGAGAGAACTATTTACTCAGAACAATTGAGGGTGCCTCATCCAGATGTTCCCAGACCTGTGAATTGGGATGACTTGCTCACAGATCTAGCACGCGGCGTACGACTCGAAGAACACCACCTAGCCTCCGATGTCGTCCAATATTATGTTCAAAAATCCTCTAGACAAGGGTCTGTCAGGGGCGACAGACGCGAGAGTGGGGGGGTGTTGGCAGCAGTCAGGGAACCGAAGGAGCCACAAGACGAAGAGAGTCAGAGCGAAGGGACAGCACAAGCAGACATGGCAGTCAAGAAGATCTGGCAAGTAGGCCAATAATTTTCTTCATGAAGAAGCAAGTACGAGCATTCATGCAGATCTAGCACTAAGGCAACCTTTTATTTTTCAAAACCCTTACACCAATTAAAAGTGATTCTCATCACTAACAACCCCTGTAAATACCATGTTCACCTTTTTGTGGCTCCATTTTGTGCAAGCCGAGGAGTCCTCGAGCTTGAGGAGCCTTAGAAGTAGTTGCTTACCGAATTTCGTATTTTTTAGATCTCATTTGAGCCCTCAAATAAGCCCTCGAACCTAATTTTTAACTAGGCCGGACAATAGGTCTGGACAGGGCCAAACCTAGTCAAAAACTATAAAAGGAGCTAGAGAGCTCATTTTTGGGGGGAGATTGTAACTAAAACGAACTTGTAAGAGCTTTTGAAAGTAATCTAAGAACTCCATTGCTTCTCACTCTTTGTCTTGCCGTGTGTGCGCGTGTGTGTATGTGTGTGCATGTTTATGTGCTTCTCACTCACGCACTTGTGCCTCCACTTGCTCGCGGTCTTCATACCATCCTCACGTCTTCCCGGATTGACATTAAAGGAGGTGCTACTCATCACTGAGCTACACTCCCATAATCCAGCCTCGACTATAATCTTCTGTTCGGTCGACCATGGTTGAAACAGGCTAAGTTATACAGGATTGGTCAGCGTAGGAATTGACTTTCAAAGACAAACAACCATAATATGTTGTCATACTAGAGTGCCATTCAACCCTGTGAGCTTCATGCCAGGACCCTATGTAGCAAAGCCGCTCCACATGTTGGATGGCTTATCTGATGACGAAGAAGAGGCATTTTTGATGAACAATAAAGATCTGATTTCCTTAGGTATTATAGATCTTCAATTCATCGTAGACAACTAGAGTCCGGCAGCCTGTACGGTTGTTCCCGTGACCGGAGACACAGATGTAGATGATAATGTTGCTATGGATGAAGCCACTCTGCAACAACTTTTATAGTCAGCTGACGATCCGAGGAAACCTCGACATTCTATGTCCCAGAAGACCAGTTAGTAACCTATAATTTGGGTGACGAAAGCAACCTGCGTCCTGTTAAAATTAAGGCAGGCTTGTCCGAGGCATTCAAGAAGATTTGATCCGACTCCAGCAAGAATTTTCTGATGTTTTTGTGTGGGATTTCCGGGATATAAAGGGTCTGATCCACACATCTATCAACATCGAGTCGTGCTTAAGCGGGAAGCGAAGCCAATTAAACAATCCCAGCTACCACATGAATCCCAATTATGCAGCACAAGGTCAAAGCAGAGCTCGATAAGGTTATTGAAGGTGGGATTCATCGTACCAATAGAACACGCTAAATGGATATCTCCGATCGTTATTGTTCCTAAAAAATAAGCAGCTATGATCTGTGGGGAGTACCGAAAACTGAATGCGGCATGGTACCTGATCCGTTTCCTCTTCCCTTTCTTGACTCAATGCTTGATAGAGTGGCCAGGCATGAGATGTACTTCTTTTTGGATGCTATAGTGTTTATAACCATGTCAGAATGGTTGAACAAGACATACCGAAAACGGCTTTCATTACATCTGGGGTGTTTTTGCGTGTACGGTCATGTGGTTTGGGTTACAGAATGCTCCCAGCACATTCAACATTGTATGCAGGAAGTTTTGTCACCCTACCTAACCACTTTTATGCAAGTCTATTTAGATGACTTCTCCTTATTCGGCAAGATTGCGGCGCAACTATATCATTTACGTGCTGTTTTTAGAAATGCCGTGAATACCGACTCTGCCTGAACCCGACAAAATCTATTTTTGCGGTGTCTTGTGGTAAACTCCTTGGACATATAATATCGGCACAAGGTATCCAAGTTGATCTAGACAAAGTCGCAGCTGTGTTGGAAGCACCCGTTCCTACCATGCCGAAAGAGGTTATGCGCTTCTTCGGTCAAATCCGGTGGCACTACAGGCATCTACGGTGGCTCGCCCATTTAGTGGGGGGTTGTGGGGGAAAAGATGACGGGGATGGAGGGGGACAGTGGAGACGGTTGTGGAGGTGGGTGTGGGGGTTGTGGGGGAAAAGATGAGGGGGTGGTGGGGGTGGTAGGAGATGGTAGTGGCGGTGGGTGTGGGGGTTGTGGGGAAAAAGATGAGGGGGGTGTAGGGGGTGGTGGAGATGTTGGTGGGGGTGGATGTTGGGGTTGTGGTGAAAAAGATGAGGGGATGGAGGGGGACGGTGGAGATGGTGGTGTGGGTGGGTGTGGGGGTTGTGGGGGAAAAGATGAGGGAGTGGAGGGGGTGGTGCAGATGGTGGTGGGGGTGGATGTGGGGGTTGTGGGGGAAAAGATGAGGGGAGTGGAGGGGGTGGTGGGAGATGGGTGTGGGGGTGGGTGGTTCAGATGGTGGTGGGGGTGAACCCCTAATGACCTGTTTAGGAACACTCAAAAGTGGAGCAGTACATAGCCTAAATTTTAGTTCACAAAATGCTTTCTCAGCTTTAGGACTCCATGAAAAAGGGATCTTTTTACTAGTATGCCTTGATAAGAGCTTAGCTATTTTTGAATACATTCGTATAAATCTTCTATAGTATCCTGCATGGCCCAAAAAACTTTGCACTTCCTTTGGGCTTTGTGGAATAGGCATGGAAAGAATAACAGTAACCTTTGAAGGGTCAACGGTTATCCCTTCAGCAAACACTATGTGACCAAGAAGAGTGCCCTTGGTGACCAAAAAATTACATTTAGCAGGATCTAACTTCAAACCAGTTTTGCGACATTGCTCAAAGATTTTCTTTAGATTTTCCAAATGATCATGGAAATCTTGAACTTTTGGTCTTCTATCTATGCCTGAAAACACTAAAAATTCATCCATGAAAATGCAAAGAAAGGTTGTTAACCACTTGCCCAATATCAGATACATTGTTCTATTAAATGAAGCTGGTGCATTCTTCAAGCCAAAAGCCATGCCAGTATAGACATAAGTGCCCCATGGAGTAACAAAGGTTGTTTTGTCCCTATCATCAGGATGGATCACTATCTGATTGTAGCCACTAAAACCATCCAAGAGGCTATACAAAGTGTGACCGGCTAGTTCCTCAAGTACTTGCTCTGTAAAGGGCTGAGCAAATCCATCTTGAACAATCACCTTATTTAAGGCACGAAAATCAACGCAAACTCTTATTTTTCCACTATTTTTCTTGGGTACAATAACCATAGAAGAAAGCCACCTGGAATGTTCTATTGGAACAACTATACTTGCTTCTTCTAGTTTTGTAATTTCCAACTTTACCGCCCCTGCATACTTTGGATTGAGTCGATACGGCCTACTTCTTAGAGGCGCGGCTCCCTCAACTACGGGTATTCTATGTAATCCAAGCTCCTGTGGTATCCCTGTTAGATCTTTTTAGGAGCATGCGAGGACATTTTTATAACCAAAAAGTAAAGAAGTTACCTTCTACAGTAAAGGAGGATAATGCCATAGCCAAGAGGCCAAGTGGACTACTTGAGGATTCTCTTTATCCCCTAAATTTACTTCTTGAACCAGTGTTTTAGGACTGATCTTACTTGAGAAATCATCTCCACTGTATGCAAGAGTGGAATTTAGCTTATATTCTGCAATATGTTCTCTAGTCCATCCTTGAGGTATATCCGAAAAGGGGAAAACTTCTCTGCATTCAGGCTCATAACTTTCCTTTTCTAAAACTTCTATAGTTGTTGCCCCTACAATGTTTGTATTCTCCTGCAAACTCTCATTCTCCAACTCCCTGGGAACTTCATGGCCTTTTCCTGCAACTCCTTCATCTGCAACTTCTTCTTCTATTTTATTGATTTCAACTGTGCAACACTCTACACTTCCCATCATCCAATTCAAAAATGTATCTTCTGCAGTTGGCTATTGGTTCTTGTTGAAATCCACAGTTTCTTTTTTCCCCAATCTTGCAAAGCTTTTGCTTTCCTATACCAAGGCCTCCCCAGGAGTAAAGGGTAAGAAGTCTCCTCTGGAAGTGCAATAACAACAAAATCTAGAACAAAGTGACAACCATGTACTATCATCACTACCTTTTCAATAATGCCAATTGGTGCAACTCGATGTTGATCTGCTAGAGTAACTGTGAATGGTGCTATCTTGGTGGGGTTCAAATTCAGTTTCCTCATTGTGAAATCTGGCATCAAATTAATGCGAGAGCCTCCATCTATAATCACACCTGTGAGAGCTTCATCCTTTATAAGAGTAGATAGCCTTGAGCTTTGGTAGTCTGCCAGGGGTGCAGGGGGAAAATCAACCATGAAACCATCTATGCTAGGTGGTTGGCTCAAGTAAGCAGAGTGTACAATCTTTAATAGGTCACTTCTTATTTTTGAATCCATTTTTATGAGTTCGTATAGACTAACCTTGTGATGAATACCTTTCAAGGTCTACTCAATGTTTACCTCATGTGTGTCTTCTTGCAGACTTGTTGGTTGATCCTTTAGTGAAGTAGCCACCCTTTCATAAGCTCCTTCAATATTTGCTTGGTCCTTCCACCCAACCTTCTTTTCCTCCTCTTTATCCTAAAGGCCCTCTTGTTCCTCTCTACGGGTTGCTCCCACTTGTCTTGCTCTAGTCATCATGGGTATTGAAGAAGATGAAACAGCATAAGACTGAGTGGTCATACATTCTTCTTGTGGAGAGACTGCAATCATGTGGATTGGAGCAAGACAGCTTCTTGGGCAATCTTTGGTGTAGTGATCCTTAGCCTCTAGTCAATGCTGACAAGGAGGTGCATCTTCTGGAAGGGAACACCTATTTTGCATATGGCCATACTCACCACAGCGATAACACATCAATGGACTATTATATCTAAGTTTTGTTGTACGATTCTCCTCTCTATTAGGGGCATTTGAAGTACTATCATAATATGAATCCAAAGCTTGAGAGTTACCTCGTTGCTGCGTACCCTTGAGGTAGGAACAGTCTCTAGCTTCATGGCCATCCTTTCCACAAAGATGACAGCTTACCTTGTTAGGACAATTAGCATTGGAATATCCATTGTTGTTAGATATTGTGCACCAAATCTGCCTTCTTATATCCTGAGTGGTCCATTAATCTTCTTACTCACAAAAAAGTTGGGCTGCTTCATCATTAGTGCGACGCAGTGGTGGCAAGACCTTCTTTTCTTGTTGATTTTGTTGCATTCTCAATGCCTCTAGTTCCTTCCTCAGTTGCCCAATTGGGTCTAGTTCTGCAGCATAATTCGGTTGTGTATCCCCTTCAAAATGTTGCCTAGCTTCTTCAATGTGTGATGTTGCTGCAACAAAATCATTGAGGGTTGCATCCAATCTAAGAGACTCATGTAACTTCTGCTGAGATGACCTGGGAAAAGCTTTTTCTATCCGTTTTTTAACCAAGAAATCACTTGGAGCATGTGGAGGACGTGAAACAAGTGCTTTTGTCCTAGTGTGAAGTTCATGAAAGGATTCACCTGGACTCAGCCTTAAGTTCTCTAGCTGATCTAGAGCTCTTTCGGAGGAGTCACTTGGTCGAAATGTCTGTGAGAATGCCATCTTCAAAGCCTCCCATGTAGCAAAATGGCCATCTGCATATCTACTGTACCATTTATCTGCAAGGCCTTCCAATGTGTATGGGAAGAGTACGAGCATTGCATCCTCTCTATTCTGCAAACCTTCTCCATGGCATAAGAAGATGAACCTCCTCACATGATCATCAGCATCCTCATAAGCTTGTCCCTTGAAAGTAGGGAACTTGATATTGAGACTGGAGAGTAAATGAGAGAGATCCTTCATTTGCACTGGTGTTTCTTCTGACGTATCCGAGGAGAAGTCTAATGTTCTCCTATGCTTCTCCTTTGACAGTGGTGTCACACCCAAATCAAAAGATAAATTCTAGGATTGTAGAGGGGAGGTAGGTTCACTAGTCAAAGATATAGGTGACTTGTTAAGGCTCCTTTGTACATGAAGAGCTCCTTATCTGCTCGCGTATAGGTCATGTATCTACTTGCAAAATGCAATAGGGCAAAGAATACTAAAAAAAGGACTATTTACTATGCTCAGGGCCTCTCACAGAAATGCAAGTGTCCCACCAGGCGTGCCAAACTGTAGAGGACGTATTGGGGGATCTACTTATAACAAGAGTAAAAAATATGCACTTCCAGTACTTCATCTACTCAAGGGAGGTCCTCCTTAGGGAAGTATACCCTTTAACATTTTTGTGAGCAGGCAGATCCCAATAAATGTAGACGCTCAGAGAGAAGATCAATGACAATGGCAATAGTAATGGACGAAACCACTCCTTAGTCCACACAGATGATTACAATATAGGCAAAAGAAATGCTCAAAAGTTGATGCTCTGTGCTAACATGCCACTCAGAACTAAGCAGCATCAATACAAGAGATTCATCCAATCCGTACAATGAAGACAACTAGATGCAGAGCGGGACTGATCAGTACAAAGTGTGAAGACTTGCTCCACGGGGAAGAGCGCAAAAATACCACTAACTCCAAAAATACTACTGACTCACAATGAATGAAAAATCCAAGCAACTTCCTTCAGACTATAGTGCTATTAGCCCTCCACTAGGAAGCCCACGCTCTGTATCCTCACAATAGAGTGACTTCCTACAGTAGGCTTGTAGCCACAGAGTGCAAAGAGAGGAACCCCTGTACGTACGTATGTATATGTGTATCTATATCCCAAATGAACACAAGTCCATTGCTTTTATAGGCTCCAATAGGCCAAGAGGGCCTTGCCGATTCCTCACGTCCATTGATTATGTGCCAATTGATTGCCCAAAATTGGAGGGGTAGATCAAATATGCCACTAGATTTGAATTGGATCCTCAAAAATAGGCAATCGTCATGAACGCTTGGTGGCAGCAGACATTTCTCCACTTTCACTTTTACCACTTACACTTTTACTGCCACTTTTGCATGTAAGTTGAGATCCTCATTTACATGCCGCCTATGATATTTGAATGACTCTCAGAAGCACATCCTTCACAAAATTCTTGTAATTGTCTTTGACCTTCACCTATTGAGGGTGATAGATGGTGATGTGGATGGAGGGATGGTGGGATGGAGAGTTGATTCTAACTCCACCAATCTAAGAGCCTAATGGATTCCTTAATTGGAAGAGTCATTTTCTTCATACTTGAAAAGCACCAACGTAACAATCATCAAAAGATCAAGAACTTTTGCCAAAGGGATGATCAGGGAGCTGATTTATGTCTTTGAATATCTGACACGTGAGGAGCCAATTGAATTCTTTGGGATAGTCATCTAAAGTTTATCAAGCATGGATGTGGAGAGAGGATGGGAGCGGAGGTAGTGGATATGGAGGGGGGAAAGAAGGAGGTGGGTGTGGGGATTGTGGGCGAAAAGATGAGGGGGTGGTGGATATGGTGGTGGGGGTGGGTGTGGGGGTTGTGGGGGAAAAGATGAGGGGGTGGAGGGGGTGGTGGAGATGGTGGTGGGGGTGGGTGTGGAGGTTGCCGGGAAAAAGATGAGGGGGATGGAGGGGGACGGTGGAGATGGTGGTGGAGGTGGGTGTGGGGGTTGTGGGGGGAAAGATGTGGGGTTTGTAAGTTGCCAGATTGGCATTCTGTATTTTCAAAATTCTTATAGTTTCATATTCCGCACGAACCGAAAGGTTGTGTGAAGAGATGTATCAACTTATCAACTAATAAAAAGACATTGCGGTGACGCTCCAGTAACGACAAGCGGGATCGCTTGACTGTCTGTCTCGGCGATTGCGGTCTCTAGAGAAGCCGTAGTGCAGTGTTCGAGAAGTCTGAGCATTGTCATCCTTACCTTTGTTTAATTTCATTAATTTGTTATTAATACATAAGGTTCTGTTGTCGATATTCGTATGTGCGACGGTAATGAGCAATTGCTACATGACGCACTATGAACAGTATTAATTTGAGTATGAACAGTAATCGGTGAAAGGACTACCCAGAGTCTTGTTAGTAATTCGGATTGAAGAGAGTTTTGAATGTTAATGTACTGTGGTTAGATAAGTTAATTGGGAAAATCAAGTTACAGGGCCTCTGATTTATCAGACCCCTACCACTCCCAAGAACCCGAAAAAAACTTAAAATGCTTGTAATGTGAAAGAGCATTTTAACACGAATGTCGTCTATGGGAAAGTGGCTCAGGATTGTGAATAATCAGTAAGGTGGAGTAGTACGCAAGTGGTGCAGACATGATATATGCTGCTTACTCGGTCCGGCGAGCCGTATCCAAAGTACAGGAGAGACCAGCATCCCTGGACAGTACCAAATTTGTTAGGGACACCCCTAATTGATAGAAGCATAGACCGGTTAAGTCCAGTTGTCCAAGGAACAGAGTCTGTTAGTAACGATTTTGGTAAAATTCAGGTGATACAAGAGGAAATTCTAGAAAATTCGGGTGTAATTTCGGTGGAGTCTACAGAAGGTACAGTAACTTCGGAGTGTAGAAGGCCACAGTGCGCAGTTGACCCCACACTGTCTGGTAAGGACTCGAACTCCTCCGAGAATAAAGTGGTGAAAGAATACCTTGTTTTGGGGAAAGTTCGACCAGAGAGATCATTGCCGGTGAAAGAATACCTTGTTTTGGGGAAAGTTCGACAAATTCTGATGACAGTTCGGTCCCAGTTGCAGGGAATTTACAGTTTTTCGGTGACCGTGTGCTACTCAGTAGTGAATCTTCATTTCGGACACCACTGTTCGGGGCAAATTTGCCTACCTGGGATATCCAAGTTCAGTGTAGGCTCTTTGATTTGGAGATCCGTAAGAGATTAAACACTATTTTTAAGCCGGAAAGTGAGCACTCTGACCATACAGACTCCGAAGGACCAGAAACACCTCCTCAGAACTCAGGAGACAACCACGCTACCACAGCTAGCACCATGAGTGGTCAACAACAGTAGTAGCAGCAACAACAACAACAGCAGCAACAGCAACAGCCCCTTCCATTGCGACCAGTTCCAACAGGGGTAACTTACACAAAGTTCGGTGGATTTCTAGGTGATGACCCTGATGCCCATGTGCGTACTTTTGAGATAAGATATGCCATGCTAAACCATCCACTCGATTCGGCATACAAGGCCATCGTATTCCAGTCTACATTAGTCAATGAAGCAGCGAGATGGTTAACAGCTAAGACAAATCATGTATATCTACTGTGTAGGTGCTATGACACTAGATGTTGTTATCATGATAGCCCTACAACTAGAGCATAAGGTTGGAGGATTCAGCGAAGACTTGGAGTGGCTGAAGGCCAGTAAAAATGTTACAGATGATCCGGTTAAATAGATGTATCGCACTAAGTGCAAAAATCCCGAGCACACCAGTGCAACATGTGCCCTTAATCAGATGTATTGCACCATCTGCAATATCACAAGACACTCAACCAAGAATTGCGTGTATAATGCCAAAGTGCAGGGACGAGGATCTGTAAATGCCATCATACAAGAACTAGGTCAACCAACAACCCACTATGTACCATCGCAGATGCGAAACAATCAATCGCAAGGATACCAAAATTACCGGGGACAGCGGAATACCAACTTCAATACAAATCGATGGCAGGCCAGTACATCAGCGGAGAATATTTCTCTGCCTCCACCACGATGTCACTTTTGCGGTGAGCTTGGCCACATCCGGAGATTCTGCAAGGATGCAACCGAATACAACCAACGAAAGAAAGAGCGTCAAAATCCAATGACCAACATGGTCTATATCTCACTAGTAGAATCGCAAGCAGTAGTGGTCCAGACAAGATCCGGTAAGGAGTTGCAACCCCCAGCTGAGGTTTTTGAACCTGGCATCCGTGAACAACATCGAATGTATACTAAAGCCAGCCAATGGATCGCCAAAGAGCCTACCGTGTTCCTCGATCCAATTCCGGTGACACAGGTCCCCCTGCCAAATGGGAAAGCACATAAACAAGACTCTACTCCAGTAACAAGAGAATCATCATCGGAACTAGTGAAGAGTGCGATGCCAACGGACCAGGTATGGGATATTCTCTCGAAGGCTTCAATTACACTTCCTTTGGGGTAACTACTCACCTTGGTGCCCGGATTTAGGCAACAATTCCAGCAACAGGTCAGTCTTGAATCTCCTAGTACTCCGGCGACCGCAACAATACAACCGGAAACTCACTCTACGGTGGATCATTATGTCCCTTTAATCACTGTGTGGCATAAAAATCACAAGATTACGCAAGTGCTAATTGATGGTGGTTCCGGTGTGAACATAGCAACTGGAGCTCTCTGCAAGAAGTTAGGGTGGACCCAAATTGAGCCCGTTCAATTCTTTGTCAGAATGGAAGATCAATCCCGAGTCCATCCGGTGGGATTAGTCCCGAATATCGAGATTACTTTACAGGGTACAACATTCAAAATGACTTTCGTAGTCTTAGAACTCCCATAATCCAGCCTCGACTATAATGTTCTGTTCGGTCGACCATGGTTGAAACAGGCTAAAGTTCTACAGGATTGGTCAGCGTAGGAACTGACTTTCAAAGACAACCACCATAAATATGTTGTCAAACTAGATGCCATTCAACCCTGTGAGCTTCATGCCAGGCCCTATGTAGCAGAGCCGGTCCACATGTTGGATGGCTTATCTGATGACGAAGAAGAGGCATTTTTGATGAACAATAAAGATCTGATTTCCTTAGGTACTATAGATCTTCAATCTGTCGTAGACAACTAGAGTCCGGCAGCCTGTACGGTTGTTCCCGTGACAGGAGACACAGATGTAGATGATAATGTTTCTATGGATGAAGCCACTCTGCAACAACTTTTATAGTCAATCGACGATCCGGGGAAACCACAACAATTCTATGTCCCGGAAGACCAGTTAGTAACCTATAATTTGGGTGATGAAAGCAACTTGCGTCCTGTTAAAATTAAGGCAGGCTTGTCCGAGGCATTTCAAGAAGATTTGACCCGACTCGAGCGAGAATTTTCTGATGTTTTTGTGTGGGATTACCGGGATATGAAGCGTCTTGATCCACGCATCTATCAACATCGAGTCGTGCTTAAGCCTGAAGTGAAGTCAATTAAACAATCCAGTTACCACATGAATCCCAATTATGCAGCACAAGGTCAAAGCAGAGGTCCATAGGTTATTGAAGGTGGGATTCATCGTACCAATAGAACACGCTGAATGGATATCTCCGATCGTTATTGTTCCTAAGAAAAATAAGCAGCTACGAATCTGTGGGGATTACGGAAAACTGAATGCGGCCATGGTACCTGATCCGTTTCCTCTTCCCTTTCTTGACTCAATGCTTGACAGAGTGGCCGGGCATGAGATGTACTTCTTTTTGGACGGCTATAGTGGTTATAACCATGTCAGAATGGCTGAACAAGACATACAGAAAACGACTTTCATTACAAACTAGGGTGTTTTTGCGTGCACGGTCATGTGGTGTGGGTTACTGAATGCTCCCAGCACATTTCAACGTTGTATGCAGGAAGTTTTCTCACCCTACCTAACCACTTTTATGCAAGTATATTTAGATGACTTCTCCTTATTCGGCAAGATTGCGGCGCACCTATATCATTTACGGTGCTGTTTTCAGAAATGCCATGAATACCGACTCTGCCTGAACCCAACAAAATCTTTTTTTGCGGTGTCTTGTGGTAAACTCCTTGGACATATCATATCGGCACAAGGTATCCAAGTTGATCCAGACAAAGTCGAAGCTGTGTTGGAAGCACCCATTCCTACAACGCCGAAAGAGGTTATGCGCTTCTTGGGTCAAATCCGGTGGCACAGTAGCCATCTACGATGGCTCGCCCATTTAGCAATGACACTCAATTGGCTAATGAATAGTACTCCACGACAGTTCGAATGGACTCTGGAATGCCAAGCTACATTTGATCGTCTAAAAGGATTATTGATGCAGGCTCCCATTTTGCAACCTCCTGATTGGGAACGCCCATTCCATGTCTTTGTAGATGCATCGGATATAGCCATTGGTAGTGTTTTAATGCAGCAAATGGACAAATGGTTTCGGCTTGTTTACTATGCAAGTCTCCGACTCGCTCCGGTGGAAAGGAATTATTATGTCATTGAATGAGAATGCCTCGGGTTGGTATATTCAGTAAAGAAATTCAGGCACTATTTGCTAGCCCGCAAATTCACCTTTCATGTGGATCATGCTGCACTTGTATATTTGGTCCGACAGCAACATTTAGGTGGTCGCTTGGCTCGTTGGGTCTTATTGCTACAAGAGTTCGACTACAAAGTGATTCATCGACCAGGTACAGCCCATGCCTTGGCAGACTTTCTCTCTCGGTTGGATTCCGGCGAAGCCCCGGTGGGTGTTGACGATACCACACCAGCAATTTACGTTGCTGAATCACCTTGTGACGAATCTATCAACCATCCTGTGCGGTCTTCCTATTATGATATGTTGTTAATTTTCCTGACTAATGGATGTCTTCCTCTTAATACACCTCATGCTATGTGACGGAAGTTTGCAGTTTATAGTCGCAGATTCTGGTTGCTGGTAGGACAGTTATACTATATGGATCACACGGGTGTCTTGCTTCGCTGCATTCCGCCACATGAAGCAAATTCAGTCATCACTATGGCACATTCGATACCCTCCGGTGGACATTTTGCAGCAGATCTCACTCATCCGAAGATTTTGCAAAGTGAGCTTTGGTGGCCAACCATGTATAAAGACGTACTTCAGTTTGTACAGCACTGCGATAGTTGTGAACGGGCTCGCCAACCACTACAAACACACTTTCTTCCTTTGCAACCTGTATTACCTTTGGAACCTTTTCAAAAGTGGGGCCTTGATTTTATTGGACCTATCACACCACCAGCGACCCTTAGCAATAATCACTACATTCTGACCTGTACAGATTACACTACCAGGTGGGTAGAAGCTTGGGCCTTACGGTCCGCTACAGTTGTTTCGGTGGCAAAATGCCTGATGAAGGATATTTTTCCGTATTATGGATCACCTCTGGAACTTATGACAGATCAAGGAACACACTTTGCTAATAATTTAATGCAAGTGCTAACGCATAATTTTCAAATTCTGCATAAATTCAGTTCCCCATACTATCCTCGTGCTAATGGCTTAGCTGAAAGTACCAACAAGACGCTGTTGACTATGCTTCACAAATTGATTGTGGAATCACCAGAAAGATGGGATCAATTACTACCTGCAGTCTTATGGGCATATCGGACTACATACAAAGTTGCAACTGGACTAACTCCTTTCAAGCTTGCTTATGGGTTGGAAGCAATCGCGTATATGGAACTGGTCGTGCCAAGCTTATGCGTGGCCATAACTCAGAAGCTGTTACCTGAAGACTCTTTGTCATTTCGGTTGGAAGCACTCAGAGACTTGGATGAACATCATTGGGAAGCTTTCTCACTCTTCAAGAAGTTGAGTTACGGCAAGCCTGAACTCATGATCGTTTCCTCAAGACTCTTGTGTTTACGGTGGGCCAACTTGTGCTGTTTTATAATGCAAAATCAAATCGTTCTACTCGGAAATTTAAATTACGGTGGTTTGGTCCTTATCGGATTAGTGAGCAAGTGGGACTAGCTACTTTTCGGTTAACTACCTTGACCAGAGTTCCTCTTCCTAAAGTGATCAATGGTTCAAAATTGCGGCCGTATCACCAAGCGCCTAATTCTTGCTGACGTGTTCTTCGTTTTTTTTGCCGAGTGCCACTTATTTTCTTTTTTATTTTTTCTCCGTGTTAGTTGAATAAGACCGTAAGCTCCTCGTTTTGATACATAATCATAATTAATCGTCGCCTTGTGTTATTGCTTCTGTTCATGCATCTCAACATCGCGCGATAATTAAGAATTTTCGATCCCTTCCCGTTGTCGAGTGCCTACTTAATCCTCTTCTTTTCCCTGTTACTCGCTATCGTGTCTGTGTGTTTTGAGCATTGTGTTTGTTGTGTTTGTCGTGTTTTTGTGTTCTTGTGATTTCGAGTGCGCATCATGGAAGCTTTAGCTAATTTTGCTACCTTCCCTGACGGACTCCCTCATGACGTGAGTGAGTTCTTGCGTATTTGCGGAGGCTATCGAACTTCGCTGAATTGCCTTGGCATTCAGTGGAGTGTCACCCTTATTATGCACAGATTATTGCTGCCATCGCTGCCACTCCTGCTACCGAGCAAAGTTGGTCGATTACATGTTTATCATCTCGTGTCATGATCACATTAGCATCATTCACTCCAGCATTCCGTTTGCCCATAGAAGGCCTGGAGAATGGTCCTCTCCTTCCTATTGCTACTATGGTAGAATTATTCCCACGGCACTCATCGAATGAGTATGCCATCTTGTATCGCCTTGATCCAGATCAAACCGAATTACAATTCTTAGTTGCCATATTGAATTTACAAAAACGTACTTATGGTATTTCACGCGCGTTTTATTCAATGATTGACATGGCTTCTCGTGAGCCTGTTAATTTTGCCTCGTTTTATTTCCAGCGCATTCACCGTGAATGCCTTACGGTTATTAAGCATGTTAACAAGAGAGAGCTTCCGCATTCACGTTTACCACATATACTTACCTTTCTCTTTCCATCCATTCAAGCTGTGCAACCCCTGCCAAGAGCTCCAATTTTGTATCATGAAGAATTTTCCCAAGTGCTCGAAGATACAAAAGAAGATGATGAAGATCTCTTCCAACTCCTTCGCTAGAAACGCACACGGATAAGCCCTTCTGAGAGTCAAGTACAAGGCTCCACCGCAGGACATGAGGAAGAGGTTTTCCATGACACTGCCACTTCAATCCATGTGGAATCTTCTGGTCCATCTTCTCCGAATAAGCCGCAAGAATTCGAAAGGAAAGAGATGCTTATTACCGGACCATTCAATATCAGTCTCAGGAGTTAGAGAGAAGAGAGAAACAGTTAGGTGTTCAAGCAGAACGTTTATCCAGAATCCACAAACAGGTTGAAGACATGAAATTGAGTCGTGACGCCGCCCTTGCAAATGATTTCTACCTGCAAGAGGCCTTTTTGCAGACACAGGCTGACATATTAATGAGTCAAGTAATTACCGCAAGCTCTGTTCGTACTGACGCACAGTTAGTCAAACCAGACACTTTAAAATTGATGTTGGATTCTCTAAAGCAAAAAATTTCCCGAACTTTTAAATTAGCTCGCGCCATGTATCTACAGGGTATTGTAGATGAACCCTAAATTCTGTTTCCATTGCGGGTTCAAGTCCACCGTGCATGCCAGTGTAAGCCACCAGATTGGCATTTTGTATTTTCAAAATTCCTATAGTTTCATATTCCGCACGAACCGAAAGGTCGTGTGAAGAGATGTATCGACTTATCAACTAATAAAAAGACATTGCGGTGACGCTCCGGTAACGACAAGCGGGATCGTGAGACTCTCTGTATGGGTGATTGCGGTCTGTGGAGAAGCCGTAGTGCAGTGTTTGAGAACTCTGAGTATTTCCATCCTTACTTTTGTTTAATTTCATTAATTTGTGATTAACACACAAGGTTCTGTTGTCGATATTCGTCTGTGCGACGGTAATCAGCAATTGCTACGTGACACACTGTGAACAGTATTAATCTGAGTATGAACACTAATCGGTGAAAGGACTAACCAGAGTCTTGTCAGTAATTCAGATTGAACAGAGTTTTGAATGTTGATGTACTGCGGTTAGATAAGTTAATTGGGAAAATCAAGTTTCAGGGCCTCTGATTTACCAAACCCCTACCACTCCCAAGAACCCGAAAAAAACTTAAAATGCCTGTAATGTAAAAGAGCATTTTAACACGTTGGAGGGGGTGGTGGAGATGGTGGTGCGGTGGGTGTGGGGGTTGTGGGGGAAAAGATGAGGGGGATGGAGGGGGACAGTGGAGACGGTGGTGGAGGTGGGTGTGGGGGTTGTGGGGGAAAAGATGAGGGGGTGGTGGGGGTGGTGGAGATGGTGGTGGGGGTGGGTGTGGGGGTTGTGGGGAAAAAGATGAGGGGGTGTAGGGGGTGGTGAAGATGTTGGTGGGGGTGGATATGGGGGTTGTGGAGAAAAAGATGAGGGGGATGGAGGGGGACGGTGGAGATGGTGGTGTGGGTGGGTGTGGGGGTTGTGGGGGAAAAGATGAGGGAGTGGAGGGGGTGGTGGAGATGGTGGTGGGGGTGGATGTGGGGGTTGTGGGGGAAAAGATGAGGGAGTGGAGGGGGTGGTGGAGATGGGTGTGGGGGTGGGTAGTGCAGATCGTGGTGGGGGTGAAAATCTAATGACCAGTTAGGAACACTCAAAAGTGGAGCAGTACATAGCCTCAATTTTAGTTCACAAAATGCTTTCTCAGCTTTAGGACTCCATGAAAAAGGGATCTTTTTACTGGTAAGCCTTGATAAGGGCTTAGCTATTTTTTAATACATTCGTATAAATCTTCTATGGTATCCTACATGGCCCAAAAAACTTTGCACTTCCTTTGGGCTTTGTGGAATATGCATGGAAAGAATAGCAGTAACCTTTGCAAGGTCAATGGTTATCCCTTCAGCAGACACTATGTGACCAAGAAGAGTGCCCTTGGTGACCAAAAAATGACATTTAGCAGGATTTAACTTAAAACCTGTTTTGCGACATTGCTCAAAGATTTCCTTTAGATTTTCCAAATGATCATGGAAATCTTGAACTGTTGCTCTTCTATCTGTGCCTGAAAACACTAAAAATTTCATCCATGAAAATGCAAAGAAAGTTTGTTAACCACTTGCCCAATATCAGATACATAGTTCTATTAAATGAAGTTGGTGCATTCTTCAAGCCAAAAGCCATGCGAGTATAGACATAAGTGCCCCATGGAGTAACAAAGGTTGTTTTGTCCCTATCATAAGGATGGATCACTATCTGATTGTAGCCACTAAAACCATCCAAGAGGCTATACAAAGTGTGACCGGCTAGTTCCTCAAGTACTTGCTCTGTAAAGGGCTGAGGAAATCCATCTTCAACAATCACCTTATTTAAGGCACGAAAATAAACACAAACTCTTATTTTTCCACTATTTTTCTTTGGTACAATAACCATAGAAGAAAGCCACCTGCAATGTTCTACTGGAACAATTATACCTGCTTCTTCTAGTTTTGTAATTTCCAACTTTACCGCCCCTGCATACTTTGGATTGAGTCGATACGGCCTACTTCTTAGAGGCGCGGCTCCCTCAACTACGGGTATTCTATGTAATCCAAGCTCCTCTGGTATCCCTGTTAGATCTTTTTAGGACCATGCGAGGACATTTTTATAAGCAAAAAGTAAAGAAGTTACCTTCTGCAGTAAAGGAGGATAATGCCATAGCCAAGAGGCCAAGTGGACTACTTGAGGATTCTCTTCATCCCCTAAATTTACTTCTTGAACCAGTGTTTTAGGACTGATCTTACTTGAGAAATCATCTCCACTGTATGTAGGAGTGGAATTTAGCTTATATTCTGCAAGATGTTCTCTAGTCCATCCTTGAGATATATCCGAAAAGGGGAGATCTTCTCTGCATTCAGGCTCATAACTTTCCTTTTCTAAAACTTCTATAGTTGTTGCCCCTACAATGTTTGTATTCTCTTGCAAACTCTCATTCTCCAACTCCCTGGGAACTTCATGGCCTTTTCCTGCAACTCCTTCATCTGCAACTTCTTCTTCTATTTCATTGATTTCAACTGTGCAACACTCTACACTTCCCATCATCCAATTCAAAAATGTATCTTCTTCTTGGGGTAGAGAGGGCATTACCTGAGTGTCCACAGTATACCCAGTAGTTTTTCCTGAGTCGAATCCTTCTTCCAAATGTAGTTGCAGTTGGCTATTGGTTCTTGTTGAAATCCACAGTTTGTTTTTCCCCCAATCTTGCAAAGCTTTTTCTTGCCTATACCAAGGCCTCCCCAGGAGTAAAGGGTAAGAAGTCTCCTGTGAAAGTGCAATAACAACAAAATCTAGAACAAAGTGACAACCCTGTACTATCATCAGTACCCTTTCAATAATGCCAATTGGCGCAACTCGATGTTGATCTGCTAGAGTAACTGTGAATGGTGCTATCTTGGTGGGGTTCAAATTCAGTTTCCTCATTGTGAAATCTGGCATCAAATCAATGCGAGAGCCTCCATCTATAATCACACCTGTGAGAGCTTCATCCTTTATAAGAACAGATAGCCTTGAGCTTTGGTAGTCTGCCAGGGGTGCAAGGGGAAAATCAACCATGAAACCATCTATGCTAGGTGGTTGGCTCAAGTAAGCAAAGTGTACAATCTTTAATAGGTCACTTCTTATTTTTTAATCCATTTTTATGAGTTCATATAGACTAACCTTGTGATGAATACCTTTCAAGGTCTGCTCAATGTTTACCTCATGTGTGTCTTCTTGCAGACTTGTTGGTTGATCCTTTAGTGAAGTAGCCATCCTTTCATAAGCTCCTTCAATATTTGCTTGGTCCTTCCACCCAACCTTCTTTTCCTCCTCTTTATCCTAAAGGCCCTCTTGTTCCTCTCTACGGGTTGCTCCCACTTGTCTCGCTCTAGTCATCATGGGTATTGAAGAAGATGAAACAGCATAAGACTGAGTGGTCATACCTTCTTCTTGTGGAGAGACTGCAATCATGTGGATTGGAGCAAGACAGCTTCTTGGGCAATCTTTGGTGTAGTGATCCTTAGCCTCTGGACAGTGCTGACAAGGAGGTGCATCTTCTGGAAGGGAACACCTATTTTGCATATGGCCATACTCACCACAGCGATAACACATCAATGGCCTATTATATCTAGGCTTTGTTGTACGATTCTCCTCTCTATTAGGTGCATTTGAAGTACTATCATAATATGAATCCAAAGCTTGAGAGTTACCTCGTTGTTGTGTACCCTTGAGGTAGGAACAGTCTCTAGCTTCATGGCCATCCTTTCCACAAAGATGACAGCTTACCTTGTTAGGACAATTAGCATTGGAATGTCCATTGTTGTTACATATTGTGCACCAAATCTGCCTTCTTATATCGTGAGTGGTCCATAAATCTTCTTACTCACAACGAAGTTGGGCTGCTTCATCATTAGTGCGACGTAGTGGTGGCAAGACCTTCTCTTCTTGATGATTTTGTTGCATTCTCAATGCCTCTAGTTCCTTCCTCAGTTGCCCAATTGGGTCTAGTTCTGCAGCATAATTCGGTTGTGTATCCCCTTCAAAATGTTGCCTAGCTTCTTCAATGTGTGATGCTGCTGCAACAAAATCATTGAGGGTTGCATCCAATCTAAGAGACTCATGTAACTTCTGTTGAGATGACCTGGGAAAAGCTTTTTCTATCCGTTTTTTAACCAAGAAATCACCTGGAGCATGTGAAGGACGTGAAACAAGTGCTTTTGTCCTAGTGTGAAGTTCATGAAAGGATTCACCTGGACTCAGCCTTAAGTTCTCTAGCTGATCTAGATCTCTTTCGGAGGAGTCACTTGGTCGAAATGTCTGTGAGAACGCCATCTTCAAAGCTCCCATGTAGCAAAATGGCCATCTGCATATTGACTGTACCATTTATCTCCAAGGATGGGAAGAGTACGAGCATTGCATCCTCTCTATTCTGCAAACCTCGTCCATGGCATAAGAAGATGAACCTCCTCACATAATCATCAGCATCCTCATAAGCTTGTCCCTTGAAAGTAGGGAACTTGATATTGAGTCTGGAGAGTAAATGAGAGAGATCCTTCACTTGCACTGGTGTTTCTTGTGACGTATCCGAGGAGAAGTCTAATGTTCTCCTATGCTTCTCCTTTGACAGTGGTGTCACACACAAATCAATAGATAAATACAAGGATTGTAGAGGGGAGGTAGGTTCACTAGTCGAAGATATAGCTGACTTGTTAAGGCTCCTTTGTACACGAGAGCTCCTTATCTACTCGCATATGGGTCATGTATCTACTTGCAAAATGCAATAGGGCAAAGAATACTAAAAAAAGGACTATTTACTATGCTCAGGGCCTCTCACAGAAATGCAAGTGTCCCACCAGGCGTGCCAAACTGTAGAGGATGTACTGGGGGATCTACTTTTAACAAGAGTAAAAAATATGCACTTTCAGTACTTCATCTACTCAAGGGAGGTCCTCCTTAGGGAAGTATACCCTTTAGCATTTCTGTGAGCAGTAAGATCGCAATAATTGTACAATAAATGTAGACGCTCAGAGAGAAGATCAATGACAATGGCAATAGTAATGGACGAAACCACTCCTTAGTCCACACAGATGATTACAATATAGACAAAAGAAATGCTCAAAAGTTGATGCTCTGTGCTAACATGCCACTCAGAACTAAGCAGCATCAATACAAGAGATTCATCCAATCCGTACAATGAACACAACTAGACGCAGACCGGGACTGATCAGTACAAAGTGTGAAGACTTGCTCCAAGGGAAAGAGCGCAAAAATACCACTAACTCCAAAAATACTACTGACTCACAATGAATGACAAATCCAAGCAACTTCCTTCAGACTATAGTGCTATTAGCCCTCCACTAGGAAGCCCACGCTCTGTATCCTCACAATAGAGTGACTTCCTACAGTAGGCTTGTAGCCACAGAGTGCAAAGAGAGGAACCCCTATACGTACGTATGTATATGTGTATCTGTATCCCAAATGAACACAAGTCCATTGCTTTTATAGGCTCCAATAGGCCAAGAGGGCCTTGCGGATTCCTCACATCCATTGATTATGTGCCAATTGATTGCCCAAAATTGGAGGGGTAGATCAAATATGCCACTAGATTTGAATTGGATCCTCAAAAATAGGCAATCGTCATGAACGCTTGGTGGCAACAGACATTTCTCCACTTTCACTTTTACCACTTACACTTTTACTGCCACTTCTGCATGTAAGTTGAGATCCTCATTTACATGCCGCCTATGATATTTGAATGAATCTCAGAAGCACATCCTTCACAAAATTCTTGTAATCGCTTTTGACCTTCACCTATTGAGGGTGATAGATGGTGATGTGGATGGAGGGATGGTGGGATGGAGAGTTGATTCTAAATCCACCAATCTAAGAGTCTAATGGATTCCTTATTTGGAAGAGTCATTTTCTTCATGCTTGAAAAGCACCAACGTAACAATCATCAAAAGATCAAGAACTTTTGCAAAAGGGATGATCAGGGAGCTGATTTATGTCTTTGAATATCTGACACGTGAGGAGCCAATTGAATTCTTTGGGATAGTCATCTAAATTTTATCAAGCATGGATGTGGAGAGAGGATGGGAGCGGAGGTAGTGGATATGGAGGGGGGAAAGAAGGAGGTGGGTGTGGGGGCTGTGGGGGAAAAGATGAGGGGGTGGTCGAGATGTTGGTGGGGGTGGGTGTGGGGGTTGTGGGGGAAAAGATGACGGGGTGGAGGGGGTGGTGGAGATGGTGGTGGGGGTGGGTGTGGAGGTTGCCGGGAAAAAGATGAGAGGGATGGAGGGGGACGGTGGAGATGGTGGTGGAGGTGGGTGTGGGGGTTGTGGGGGAAAAGATGTGGGGTTTGTAAGCTGCCATATTGGCATTTTGTATTTTCAAAATTCTTATAGTTTCATATTCCACACGAAGCAAAAGTTTGTGTGAAGAGATGTATCGACTTATCAACTAATAAAAAGACATTGCGGTGACACTCTAGTAACGACAAGCGGGATCGCCAGACTGTCTGTCTCGGTGATTGTGGTCTATGGAGAAGTTGTACTGCAGTGTTCGAGAAGTCTGAGCATTGTCGTCCTTACCTTTTTTTAATTTCATTAATTTGTGATTAACACATAAGGTTCTGTTGTCGATATTCGTCTGTGCGACGGTAATCAGCAATTGCTACGTGACGCACTGTGAACAGTATTAATTTGAGTATGAACAGTAATTGGTGAAAGGACTAACCAGAGTCTTGTTAGTAATCCGGATTGAACAGAGTTTTGAATGTTAATGTACTGTGGTTAGATAAGTTAATTGGGAAAACCAAGTTACAGGGCCTCTGATTTATCAGACCCCTACCAGTCCCAAGAACCCGAAAAAAACTTAAAATGCTTGTACTGTAAAAGAGCATTTTAACATTGGCGCCGTCTGTGGGAAAGTGGCTCAGAACTGTGAATAATCAGTAAGGTGGAGTAGTACGCAAGTGGTGCAAACATGATATATGCCGGTTACTCGGTCCGGCGAGTCGTATCCAAAGTACAGGAGAGACCAGCATCCCTAGACAGTACCAAATTTGTTAGGGACACCCCTAGTCGACAGAAGCATAGACCGGTTAAGTCCAGTTGTCGAAGGAACAGAGTCTGTTAGTAGCGATTTCGCTAAAATTCAGGTGATATAGGAGGAAATTCCAGAAAATTCGGGTGTAATTTCGGTGGATTCTACAGAATGTACAGTAAGTTTAGAGTCTAGAAGGACACAGTGCGCAGTTGACCCGACACTGTCTGGTAAGGATTCCAACTCCTCCGAGAATAAAGTGGTGAAAGAATACCTTGTTTTGGGGAAAGTTCGACCAGAGAGATCATTGCCGGTGAAAGAATACCTTGTTTTGGGGAAAGTTCGACAAATTCCGACGACAGTTCGGTCCCAGTTGCAAGGAATTTACAGTTTTCCGGTGACCGTGTGCTACTCCTTGGTGAATCTTCATTTCGGACACCACTATTCGGGGCAAATTTGCCTACCTGGGATATCCAAGCTGAGGATAGGCTCTTCGATTTGGAGATCCATAAGAGATTAAACATTATTTTCAAGCCGAAAAGTGAGCACTCTGACCATACAGACTCCGAAGAACCAGAAACACCTCCTCAAAACTCAGGAGACAACCACGGTACCACAGCTAGCACCATGAGTGGTCAACAAGAGCAGCAGCAGCAGCAACAAAAACAGCAGCAACAACAACAGCCCCTTCCATTGCGACCAGTTCCAATAGGGGTAGCTTACACAAAGTTCGATGGATTTCCAGGTGACGACCCTGATGCCCATGTGCGTACTTTTGAGATAAGGTATGCCGTGCTAAACCATCCACTCGATCCGGCATACAAGGCCATCGTATTCCAGTCTACATTAGTCAATGAAGCAGCGAGATGGTTAACAGAGTATGATTTCAATCATTTCGTTACCTATGAGGCAGTAAGAGATGCATTTTTACAGCAGTTCCGGTTGAAAAAAAACCTTGCCGAAATCTTCGACTATCTGCAGAACAATCGACAGAAGCTGCACTAGACTCTTTAGGAATACGCCATATTATTTAGAACTCATTTAAGACAACTGCCTCTGGCGCATGCTAACCTGCCGGATGATGTGATAACCCAATAGCTCATTAATGGTTTGACCCCACAGCTAAGACAAATCATGATTATCTACTGTGTAGGTGCTATGACACTGGATGATGTTATCGCGATGGCCCTGCAACTAGAGCATAAGGTTGGAGGATTCACCAAAGACTTGGAGTGGCTGAAGGCCAGTAAAAACGTTACAGATGATCCGGTTAAACAGATGTATCGCACTAAGTGCAAAAATCCCGAGCACACCAGTGCCACCTCTGCCCTTAATCAGAAGTATTGCGCCATCCGGAATATCACCGGACACTCAACCAAAAATTATGTGTATAATGCCAAAGTGCAGGGATGAGTAGCTGTAAATGCCATCATACAAGAACCAGGTCAACCCGCAACCCACTATGTACCATCGTAGATGCAAAACAATCAATCACAAGGATACCGAAATTACCGGGGACAGCGGAATACCAACTTCAATACAAATCGATGGCAGGCTAGTACATCAGCGGAGAATACTTCTCTGCCTCCACCACGATGTCACTTTTGCGGTGAGCTTGGCCACATCTGGAGATTCTGCAAGGATGCAACCGAATACGACCAACGAAAGAAAGAGCGTCAAAAATCAGATGACCAACATGGTCTATATCTCACCAGTAGAATCGCAAGCAGTAGTGGTCCAGACAAGATCCGGTAAGCAGTTGCAACCCGCAGCTGAGGTTTTTGAACCTGGCATCCGTGAACAACATCGAATGTATACTAAAGCCAGCCAATGGACCGCCAAAGAGCCTACCGTGTTCCCCGATCCAATTCCGGTGACACAGGTCTCCCTGCCAAATGGGAAAGCACATAAATAAGACTCTACTCCAGTAACAGGAGAATCATCATCGGAACCAGTGAAGAGTGCGATGCCAACGGACCAGGTATGGGATATTCTCTCGAAGGCTTCAATTACACTTCCTTTGGGGCAACTACTCACCTTGGTGCCTGGAGTTAGGCAACAATTCCAGCAATAGGTCAGTCCTGAATCTCGCAGTACTCGGGCGACCGCAACAATACAACCGGAAACTGACTCTACGGTGGATCATTCTGTCCCTTTAATCACTGTGTGGCATAATAATCACAAGATTACGCAAGTGCTAATTGATGGTGGTTCCGGTGTGAACATAGCAACTGCAGCTCTCTACAAGAAGTTAGGGTGGACCCAAATTGAGCCCGTTCAATTCTTTGTCAGAGTGGCAGATCAATCCGGAGTCCATCCGGTGGGATTAGTCCAGAATATCCCGATTACTTTACAGGGTACAACATTCAAAATGACTTTCATAGTCTTAGAACTCCCATAATCCAGCCTCGACCATAATCTTCTGTTCGGTCGACCATGGTTGAAACAGGCTAAAGTTATACAGGATTGGTCAGCGCAGGAGCTGACTTTCAAAGACAACCACCATAAATATGTTGTCAAACTAGATGCCATTCAACCCTGTGAGCTTCATGCCAGGCCCTATGTAGCAGAGCCGGTCCACATGTTGGATGGCTTATCTGATCGCTATTGCATTTTTGTGTGCTTGTGCCATGTGTGTGTTTTGTGTCTTTGTTGCTCTTTGCGCACGCCATGGAAGCTCTTGCTAACATAGTAACCTTCCGTGCTGGTCTCACTCCGGATGTGAGTGAGTATTTGTGTGTTCGGGGACTATTCGTCTTTGCTGAATTGCCTTGGCATTCAGTGGCGTGTCACCCCTTCCATGCACAGATCATTTCTCCCATCACCGCCATGCCTACTACAGAGCAGTATTGGCCGTTAACATGTTTAAGCCCCCATGTCATAGTTACTCTAAACACGGTTGCTGAAGGATTCTGTCTCCCTCAGGACGGATTGGTTAATGGACCACTCCTTCCAATCGCAACCATGAAGGAATTGTTTCCCCGGCAATCATCTAATGAATTTTCCATTCTTTACTGACCCGAACAAGAGCGTACCGCTCTGCAATTCCTTGTAGTAGCATTAAACCTACAAAAATGCACGTATGGTATTTCTAGACCTTCTTACTCAATGATTGATACTGCCTCATGAGAGGGTGTCGATTTCACATCTTTTTTCTTCCGGCGCATTCACCATGAATGCTTAACCATCACTAAACAACTCACCAAGCATGATATGCCTCGTACACGATTGCCCCACCTCTTCACCTTTCTCCTCCCGGTGCTGCAAGTAGCGCAACAACCTCCAAAGGATATTGTACTGCTCCATGAAGACTCTACCTAGATGCTTGAAGATGACGATGATGAAGATCTGCTTCATTTCTTCTAACACAAATGCCAACACATTAGTCCATCACAAAGCCAGGTACAGGGTTCCAATGTGGGTCAAGATGTTGAAGTATTCCATGACACCGCCACCTCCCTACAGGTAGAGTCCTCTGTTCCGTCTTCTTCTCTCAAGCAGCCGGATCAAGATGCTATCATGAAAGATGTAGCTGAAGTCTCATCGCGGGAGGAATCTCATCAACTGGATGCTGAGGCTGTGAAGGAGATAGCAGAAGCTACTGGGGGCACTGACTGTCAATCTCCTTTGTCACCAACCGCTGATGTCCAAGCAGATGGAGTCACTATCCAAGCAAATGCAGTCAAACAATTGACTGGAAATGCCGAGACAGTTACCGAAGCTGCTGTGGAGGAAACCCAGATTGAGACCGGAATAGTTTTGGTACCAATCACCCTTATCCCTCTTCCTCCGCCAACTACCATTCCTGATCCTGTTGCAGTTCTTCCTGGTGCACCTTCCACTGCCATTCGCGAGGCATCAACACATTCGTTATCCTCTCCCGATTACTCTCCACCATCCTCCCCTCATCTGCTATCTGCCTCATCATCACAACCTCCTCCTTGTCTTCCCCCCCCCCCCTAGCAGTCATGTTCACAGAATTGGCATCCATGGGCCAACTTTCTATCCAATTCTCCAAGCAATTGCCCCTCCAGATGAAGATAGCAACGCAAAACATTCAACAAGAGTTGCAGAGTAAGGATGACCTTCTCGAAGCCGACATTGCTCCTCTCTAGGAAGAAGCACTTGCGGTCAAAGCTGAGAATCATGCATTGCAGATTCAGCTCCAGCAACTCCAAGAATGGTTAGCAGAACAAGACAATATTATTGCTCAACGGGACACCGCACTTGCTGAATTGAATGTGATGAATGTTCTCCTTGCTACTCGCGATGAAGAAATTGTTCAATTGAAACAAATGATGATTGAGAAAGAGGATGCTCGTGTTGTGCTAGGAAATCTACTAGAGGAGACACGCGCAGATCTTGCTGAGGTAGAGTAGAAAGGACAAGAAATGGCAGACCTGGCTATGCAGAATACTAAAGATTTAAAGAAAGTGTCCACAGAACTTTTTCATAAAAGTCATCAATTAGAAGCAGAGACTGGCCGGACTATTCAGTTAAAGAAAGAGATGGAAGCTATTAAGAAAGAGCGTGATGATTATTACAAAACTATTCAATATCAAGCTCAGGAGTTGGATAGACGAGAAAAACAATTAGGCGCTCAAGCGGACAGGCTCTTGAGAATTGATGCAGAGGTAGCTGAACTGAAGCTGAAAAGAGATGCTGCCATCGCCAATGACTTCTACCTTCAGGAAGCATTTTTGTAGACACAAACAGAATTGTTAATGACTCAAGTCATCGCTGCCAGTTGGTTCGAACTGATGCCCAACTTATCAAGCCTGCCATTCTGAAAGATATGTTAGATTCTTTAAAACAGAAGATTACCTGAACCTTTAAATTAGCTCGAACTCTCTATATCCAGGGCATTATTGATGACCCTTGATTGTAATTTATAGTTTTGGGTTCGAGTCCACCGTGCGTGCCAGTGTTAGCCGCCGGATTGGATCTCTATATAATTTTATTTTTCTATATATTCGCACGCACCGAAAAGGCGTGGGGAAAAGATGTAACCCTTTTTTGAGTAATGAAAAGGCAAGCAAGGCATTCTTCGGAGCAAAGGGAATCTCCAGACTATCTATCTAGGCGATAGCGCTGGAGATACTGTGTTGCAGATTTTGAAGAACTCTGAGTACTGTGTTTGATTATTAAGTTTCAGTAATTAATCATTAATTACCATAACATTGTGATTAATCTTAACAGTTCTGTGTGAATTTGTAAATGCTTCATACGCATGGTAGACGTATTGTGTTGTGATAAGTGTTGAATCGAAAAGTAGTTAGTTGTTAACTGAATGTTGGATTGGGAAAATTAAAAAGGGCCTCTGTACTATCAGACCCCTATCCATCCCAAGAACCCACAAAGGAGATTAAAAGGGCTTAACAGAAAGCACTTTTAACAGGCTGATCTTATAGTGCTTGTTCTTTATGTGGATGACATACTCCTGACTAGGTCATGTGATGCAAACTTGACATACTTATGGTTGATTTGCAGCATCCGCCCAACCAACTCCACCCATATATACTTTTAGAACAAGGGGGAAAATGTGAGGACAGCTTTCCAAGTGTCCCCCACATGGATGGTAATAAGATAGCTTATATCCTTGGACATCACATGGAATCACATGGCCTTCATATGGATTCGAAAAGTATATCTCTCAAGCTTGTATGTGTAATTCTGCCTCTATGAAGCTTAAAGTAAGGGCCTTCTTCTTAATGGATCCCCTCCATCTGTTGCTCTTCCAAAAGAGTTTAATGCTTCCAAAATAAAACAGAAGAACTCTTCAAAATCTTTGATATAGCTTCATAAGTCTCTAATCACATGCCTGATCATATAGACTTTCAAATGGGATGGACTTGATAGTAGACTTGATATAAGAAGAAGCATAGAAGGAGAAACAAAGGCTTCTTTCACTCCTCTCATAGCGTTACTATGCACGAACATGGCTCCAACTTAAAACTCATAGTCTATTAGGAATGAGAAGATTTAAAATGGCTTTTCATGTGGTTGCCAATGGGAGATGTAGAGATAGGATGAGTTACAAGATCCCATATGATAGTGTAATCACTAGAACATGTATTTAGAAAAGGAGTAGAGATGGAGCTCTCAAGTTATCCTCATGCATCCTCATGGGTGCAGATGTGTCTATCCACATTCCTTCTCAATCTGGAAAACTGTCTACATTGGCCTTCACCAGACCAAATTTGGGGGGAAATGGGGCCGAGGGGGGGATTCTCATGTCGAGCGAGATATGAAGATCACTCTTTTGTTAAGCATAAGAGTTCTATAAATTTATCTCACAAGCAACAGAAAATAACTCCTAAATGACTTTTACGTGAATATCTTCTACAAGAATGGCATGCTCTTAATATTTTTGTAATAAAAAAACCACTTTCGGCAAGGCTAAAAAGATAAAGAGAATAATATCATAACAAGACTAAGCCAACAAGAGGTGTGAGATGCACATATCCACCCACCCAACTCCACCTATATATATTTTTTTTTTTAATTTATTTTTTTTTTCTAGATCAACACGGGAAATGTGAGGAGATCTTGCCAAGTGTCCCCCACATGTATGTTAATCCAGTGTTTCTTAACCTTGGACATCACATGGAATCACATGGCCTTCATACGAATTCTAAAAGTATATCTCTCAATCTTGTATGTGTAAGTCCCAAAGGTTATTGCCAACACTTACAATCCTTAGAATTCATGTGTTTAGCTTTCCAAATCAATGTCTTTATACAATACTGTTGGTCAAATAGAAGTAAATCTTTGCATTGGGAGAGTGAGGGGAACCTCCATCTTTCAATGATCTCCAACAAAATGTAACTTCTTTCGAGCCTAGCTTTTCACATGTTTGCACAGGATTGAGGGTTCAGACAAGAGAATCTTTGAATATCCTTGACCTCCATGAGATCATGGTGGAGCTTAATCTAGTGCGAGAGGTCATCAATCACACAGGCTCTTTGTTACCATATATCAAAATGAGCTTTGACCATATTAAAATCTCCACAAAGGGCAATCTCCAAGGGGAGATGGTCCAAGGATTGCCAAGCAGTGAGTCTCTCAAAGTCTAGATTGGTTGTGTAAACTGAAATTATAGTGAATAGCAGGGGGCCTCCAAAGGACCTAACAACCTAGAGATGGTTATAATCAACTATAGAATACACAAGGAATGAGTGTGAGACTAGCTTATATCTAATAACCATGTCCTTTGAAACCTTAGGATGAGAGGTGGAGAACCCAATGTGAGAAGGGGAAATCATTTGAACTCTATTTCGAGGGTCTTCATTGACGAATTTGATCTTTTAGAGACTAATAAAATAAGGGTTGAATTTTTTATCTCTAATTCATTGTCCAAATATGGCCACCTTTGAAGGATCTAAGGGCTCTCAAACATGGAAGGAGAGGACAATCATTTATGATAACTTGGATCTTTTCGAGTCAAAGCTTTATACCTCTTTTTCTTATTTTCTTCTCTTCTCTTTTCTTGGATGTGGATGGACTCTCACAAGTGAGAATTCCCATGAGAGGGCTCTTTGAGGGGATTTCCATCAAGAATTTCTTTAGGCAAAGCTTTCTTAGTAAGAAATTCTGGGAACAAATCAAGAATTCTGGATCCAATAATCAAGGTTTCGCTGTTAGGGTTATCTCTTTGTTGAATTCATTCTTTTTTCTTATGGAATATGCTTCTACGTTGTCTTCCTTGATTGTTTTGTATACCTCTAAGGTTACCTCAACATTGAGATCCTCAATTTTGCCTAGTAATGCTACTGCTATTTTTCCATCGATTATTGATTAGGAAAGCCTTCCATTGTTGAAAATGAGCATACAATTCAGCCCACATGTGATATACATGTTGAAGATGTATTACATAATAAATGCATGTCTATCAAGAGTGCATAATCTATGCCAAAGTGGCTTAAAAAGACTTTGCAAGATAGCAAATTGAGTGCATCTTTACTTGGTAGAACAAGATCAAGTTCCCACCATGCATCAAGTAATTTTTTGGATTATTCTCTTATTTCAACAACATGTAATGAAGAGCCACTTAGTTTTGAAGATGTTGGTGATGATCTGCAATGGATGAGTCAGAAACGGATTCCATACATAACAATGGTGCTTGGGAGTTTTGTCAACTGCCAGAAGGAAACAATGCCATTGGTACAAAGTGGGTTTACAAGATTAAGAGGAAGTCTGATATTAGCATTGAATGTTACAAAGCTATATTGTTTGCCAAAGGACATGTGCAACAATATGGCACTGACTATGACGAAACGTTTGCACCTACTTCACGCATGACTACCACTTGTACCGTGGTTGCATTGGCTGCCCATTGAGATTGGAAAGTACATCTGTTGGACACAAAAACAACCTTCTTGAATGGTGATTTGAGAGAAGAGGTCTATGTGAAGAAACCTTCTACATTTTCCATGAAAGAGAAGAGCATATGGTTTGTCATTTGCATTAAAACTTGTATGGTCTCAAGGAAGCTCCATGTACATGGTATGAAAAAATCCATAAGCTCTTGATTGCTCTTGGCTTCACATGTAGTCCAATTCAAAGCACACTGTATATACACAAAGATGGGGCTGATCTTACACGGCTTGTTCTTTATGTGGATGACATCGTCATGACTAGTTCATGTGATGCAAAACCTGACATACGTATGGCTGATTTGCAGCATCCACCCAACCAAATCCACCCATATATACTTTTAGAGCAAGGGGGGATATGTGAGGAGAGCTTTCCAAGTGTCCCCCACATGGATGGTAATAAAATAGCTTTTTTCCTTCGACATCATATGGAATCACATGGCCTTCATATGGATTCGAAAAGTATATCTCTCAAGCTTGTATGTTTAAGTTTAGAGGCTTGAGAGGCTTCCCAAAGGGCTAAATACCATACCCTTTCAAAAAAACAATCCTAAGGCTGAAAAACCTTCAATCAGCAACACATAAATCCAAGGGCTCAGTTAGATCTCGAAGGTTATTTCCAACACTTGCAACCCTTAGCATTCATATGTTTAGCTCTGCAAATGCATGTTTTTATACAATATTATTGGTCAAATAGAAGTAAATCTATGCAGTCAAAGAGTGAGGGGGACCCCAGTCTTTCAATGATTGCCAAAAAACTGTAACTTCTTTCGAGCCTAGCTTTTCACATGTTTGCGCAACATTGAGGGTTCAACCAAGCGAATCTCTCAATGTTCTTGACCTCCATGGGATCATGGTGGAGCTTAATCTAGTCCGAGAGCTCTTCTAGTTATCATCAATCATGGCGGCTCCCTATTCCCATAAATCAATATGAAGCTTTGACCATGTTGAAATCTCCACAAAGGGTGATCTCCAACAAGAAATGGTCCAAGGATTGCCAAGTAGTCACTCCCTCAAAGTCTAGATTGGGCATGTGAACTAAAATGATGGTGAACAAGAGAGGGCCTCCAAAGGAGCTAAGGATCGAGAGATGGTTATGATCAACTATAGTCTACACCAGGATTGAGTGTAAGACCAGCTTACATGCATCCAATAACCATGTCGCCCTACTCTTAGGATGAGAGGCGGAGAAACAAATGTGAGTAGGGAAAATCATTTGAAGTCTCTTTCAAAGGTCTTCATCAGTGAGTTTGATCTTTCGAAGAGTAATGAAATTTGGGTTGACTTTTTTATCTCAAATTCATTGTCCAAATATGGCCATCTTCAAGGGATCTAAGAGCCCTCAAACATGGAAGGAGAGGACAATCATTTATGATAACTTGGATCTTTCTGAGTCAGAGTTCTATCCTTCTTTTTCTGGGTATTCTTCTCTTCTGCTTTCTTGGGCGTGGATGGAGTCACGCAAGTGGGATCTCCATCACGAATTTCTTTATGCAAAGATTTCTTAGTATGGGACTCTGGAAACAAACTGGGAATTGGAGATCCAATAATAAAGGTTTTTTGGCTATTAGGGTTGTCTTTTTGCTGGTGTTGAAGTCACTCTTTTTTCGAGTGGATTATCCTTCCAAGTTGTCTTCCTTGATTGTTGTGTAGTCCTTTAAGGTTACCTCATCATTGAGATCCTCGATTTGGTTCACGTCACTTGGTTCTCGAATTTTTTCGTCTAAGGTTACCTTATCATCGAGATCCTCAATTTCGTTCATGTTACTTGGGTGATATAAGAGATTGAGCTCTTTTTCTAACTTTTGAATTTGGATTTCTAGATTCGTAATAGGGCGGGAGGGGCCCAAGTGGTGAATTTCCCCAATTTGGCAGTGAGCGAGGAAAGAAGAGGTGTGTACGGGTATATTTTTCTATTATGAGAATCAATTCTCAGGGCGTGTTTCCCTCATTGTTGCTCCATTCATTGTCATCAATTCTACTAGATTAGCTTCCGGATCCAGCAAGAAAACAAGTGGTGACGTTAATACACTCCCCATTTTATTAATTAGCAGCATGCGGTTAATCCTAAGAACGTTTTCGAGTTTGAAAACGTTTCTTTGCTTTTGTTTTTGCTTTTGCTTTCCGAGCTGTGGCCCAGCCCATCATTATTTAAAGGCAAACAATCCTTCGTTGCCCCCATTGAGATTTTCATAGTTGAAGGAAATGAAGCAGCCTCAAGCAAAGCCATGCATTGCTGCTGCACAGGAGAAGAAGAAGAGGAACCAAAATGCCGCCGACATGTGCGCTCTGATACGTGGCTTGCCAGACGACCTCGTCGTAACAGACATCTTGCCCAGGCTGCCGCCATGGAAGACAGAGCAGCTTCGCTCCGTCAACAGCGCTTGGCGAGACTGGATCCAATGTTCACGTAAGCACTTTGTTCGCGTAAGAGCATCACTCGGCCTCAGTCAACGATGTCTTGTCCTCTTCCACGCGGAGAGAGTGAAAGGACATGCGGAAGACTTGGAAATTATGCTCTTAGATATCACCTCCGGTGCTCAGTACACGGGCATTCCGAAACTGCGTGTAAGACGGGACGCGTATTTCATAGAGGCACATCAAAATAACATCCTGGTCCTCACCAATGTCTTCAGAGATCCATACTCTCCTTGGAAAACCAAACGTTCGTATCTACACACCTTCAACATGCAGGAAAAGCAATGGTACCGATCCAGAATCAGAAGCAAAGTTTCGGACATCTGCCGGCCCTCCATCAATGAAATTCACAACTCAAGATGTATTGCTGGTGGATATCTGTATGTTATGTACAACGGGAGACAGGTGAGCCGTCTAAATGTCGATGAATGTTGCTCAACCAGAGCTCGTGCCGCCCAATCTGCTGCTGCTGCTCCATCGATACTTGATTGGGAAAGCCTCCCGTTGCTGACGCAAAATCGCGTGGCGGCCAGCATCAAAGTAGTTGACGAAAAAGTTTATGTTCTTGGAGGATTCTCTTCTTGGGAGGGACTTCGGCTCAGAATATATCTGTCAGGAGAAGTGTTGGACCTACGTGAGAATGTGAGGGAGTGGAAGTATGTTCCGGAATTATACCCTGCGGAGATTCTTGGCGGGGAGTATACTGGCCCGGTTGTACATGTAGTTCAAGGACAACTGTGCGCCCTCTCCAAGGTCAAGCTGAATGAGCCAATCTTTCGTTATGACAGCACGGACAAAACCTGGAAGCCATGGATTCGTATGGAGGGTCTGTCGAAGGATTTCCATGTCAGAGGGCCTCTTCTCTTCTTCATGAGTGATCATGATGACGACAGGCTGTCCATTCTTCTGGAAGGTAAAGGCGTACATAAAAAATCTGATAAACGTCTGCATTCTGTAACGCATCCCGCTCGCAACAAAGGTGGTGGAACTAGTCATTTGACAGTAGTTCAACAACAATCAGGAAATAGAGTGCAGGCTTCTGATGATGATGATGAGAAGCAGCGTGTATCAATTCTCGCACTTCCTACGAAGAAAAGGAAGTTTGTCCACTCGGCATCCGCCGAATCATCACTGCTCACTACGATTCCTAGCAACACCACCAAGAAGAAGAAGACGAAAAGCATGAAGACTGCACATCCCTTTGCCTCTTACACAACTCGTTTGATTTCACTTTGAGAATGAATTGCTGCCATATTTTTCCACAGCGTAATGCAAACCTACGTATACTCACAGTGGATGCACGTGTTACAATAGACTCTTCAAAAAAACATTACCATTAACAAAGACTAATCTAATTATGTTTCATATAATAGTCAATAGTCAATGGCATCTCATGATGTTTCATGTAATAATCAATGTTCTCATTTTCAAGTTAGAATATATCAACTCTCTTCTTCGTTTGATAGTCTTCTATGAATTGGTGCATGCGTGTGGATTGGTGAGTCTATGCGTTTAAGCATGTGTTCATGTGGATTGAATGTTTCGGTAATCTATGCTTGTGCTTGTGTGTGTGATTCTCTTAGTAAGTCCATGTGCTTATCAATGAGCAAGTGAGTGTGCTTTCCTACATGTATTAATGATGAAAATTTTTATTAAAAGAAGACTTTCCTTTGTTATATGTCTCACACTGAAATAAAGGGGCTTTTAAACTTACATTCTAATTTCTTGCGAAGCATAATCTGTGCATGAGCTTCGTGTTCAAAAGAAGGCAATCTTCATAAGCTTCGTGTTGTTACAATAGATCCATCAGCTTCATGAAATGAATGTTTTGCCATTGTTGTTTAGATTATCATCGAAGCTACCATCTTTGACATGAGGTCCCTCTTCATGAGCTTCGACAAACCATCTCTACTACGTGTTCCTTGAGAGCAAAAATAATGCTGATACTGCAAAATTCCTTTCTCTAAAAATGTGTTGGCATATGTATGTTTGTTATTGAATCTTTGTTTGTTTTGCAAAAGGGAAGTTCAGCCTAAAAATGTGTTGGCATATGTATGTTTGTTATTGAATCTTTGTTTGTTTTGCAAAAGGGAAGTTCAGCCTTGTCCTAATCTCCCGGACTTTAATTATAAAAAGAAAGAAAGAAAAAGTTACAAGTGATTGGGACTAGTGCCCTTCGGACCCCCCTTATCCCACAAAGCAGGGGTAGAACATTTGGAATTAGAGAGCATTACAAAGGAGGTTAATGACCTTCTCGTCCCCCTCATGAGGGGCCCACTTAGATTTAAGCTTGTTGTTCTCGATGATAAATACTTTATGATGCCTGAAAGGTGGGTAGCTCTTGGAGTTGGATATTCTTTTACCAAGGAGGAAGAGGGACTTCTCGATCGACCACTCCTTACGAGGTTGTCCAAAGTTGTGAGCACACTGCTCCCTCCAAATCTTCCAGAGGATCTCCCCTCTTATAGCATTCCACAGTGCCACCGAGAAGCCAATCGCTTCACCCAGAAGCACTTGTTTCCAAGTGATTTATTCATGTAGTCTCAGAATGTTCATAAGGAACTACCAAAGCCGCAAAGATTTGGGGCGCGCAAAGAAGATGTGGCTGAGGTCTTCAATGCAGCCATGACATCGTTTGCACCACGGTGGAGCACCACAAATTTTGTTTGTTTGTTAGTCAAAGGGGCTCATTTACATGTTGGTGGTTATTACGAAGCTATGTAGGCTCTACTCAATTGGATTTTATTTCAAGAATTAAGAAAAACATGGTTATTGTGAGAGGCATCCAAAGAACATATTTTAAGCAACCTAAATGGCCATTGTTGTTTAGATTATCATCGAAGCTGTCAATATCCATCTTTGACATGAGGTCCCTCTTCATGAGCACTAAAAAATATCCAACCACTGCTAAAACTTTGATGTAGTGATTGGGAGATCCTAAGAGGCACAATGGAGCGAGTACTAGTAATAGTACTGGTAACCTCTCATAGAAAAAAGAGATAAAAAAGGGACTTAGACATACAAGCGAGTACTAGTAATATTACACAGAATGAACATATGGAAGATATGCTTGAAGCATTTTATGACATGGACGAAGATCATGATGATGGAGAAGGTGTCGAGAGTTTCATGGACACAACAGAAATTCCACAATCAAAAGTCGATGAAGAATATGAAAACATGCGAAGACTAGCTCGTTTACCACTTTACAATGGAGCAAATATATCGGTACTACGTGCGTCACTCGTGATGCTCAATCTGCAATCCATTTATGGATGGTCAGATACTAGTGTCACTGAATTGTTCAGATAAGTGGACACAAATTGGCTTTCATTGTTGTATCACAATAACTTTATTTACTAATATTGTTTTAATTGTTTATTGCAGGCTTCTTAAAGATCAATTTTTGCTAGAGGGCAATGACATGCCTTCTAGCAAAGCCGCAAAGACTTGGGGCACGCAAAGAAGATGTGGCTGAGGTCTTCAATGCAGCAATGACATCGCTTGCACCACGATGGAGCACCACAAATTTTGTTTGTTTGTTAGTTAAAGGGGCTCATTTACATGTTGGTGCTTATTACGAAGCTATGTAGGCTCTACTTAATTGGAGTTTATTTCAAGAATTAAGAAAAACATGGTTATTGTGAGAGGCATCCAAAGAAGATATTTTAAGCAACCTAAATGGCCATTGTTGTTTAGATTATCATCGAAGCTGCCAATATCCATCTTTGACATGAGGTCCCTCTTCATGAGCTTCGACAAACCACCTCTACTACATGTTCCTTGAGATAAAAAATAATGCCAATATCCATCTTTGACATGAGGTCCCTCTTCATGAGCTTCGACAAACCACCTGTACTACATGTTCCTTGAGATAAAAAATAATGGTGATACTCGAAAATTCCTTTTCTACAAATGTGTTGGCATATGTATGTTTGTTATTGAATCTTTGTTTGTTTGTTTTTCAAAGGGCTCATTTACATAATGGTGCTGATTATGAAGATATGTAGGCTCTACTCGATTGGAGTGTATTTCAAGAATTAGGAAAAGCATGCTTGTTGTGAGAGCCATGAAAAGAAGATATTTAAGCAACCTAAGTCGCTACAAGATGATTTAATAATAGATTTAATCATGGTGGTCCATGTCCCACGTAATCACGCCTGTTTTTCCAATTCCTCAAAATGACCTTGTATATAGAACAATGCAAATGAAAGACAGAAAGTATCTAGAATCTTTGAGTGTCCCACTAAAAAAATATCCAGCCTCTACGAAAACTCTGATTCAGTGATTGGGAGATCCTACGAGGCACAATGGAATAGAGAACATCATCAAGAGATTGATCACCCCAATCTCTACAAAGATGAAAAAAATATGCTTTGGAATTGCTAGTTATACAAGAGGTCATACTCTTAACGAAATGAAACGAAGTTTATCTGACAAAGGATTGTAATGAAAATTGATATCACTTTAATCTTATATGGTTCATAATACAAGAAGAAACTCAAACCAATGCATGAGTTCTGAATTCAAGACATGGACAAAGAATAATGAAAGGCTAGGATATGGAAATTAACTCCTACCTTCCTGTTATTTCATTTGCGCACCCATGCACTTAAAGTATACATGTTTTATCAAAAATACTAAAGGCCGTTAATGCATCTAGGCTCATCCAAGTCCTTCTCTTTACCCAAACATGAGCGGTTGTGCCCTCTAAATTTGTATATAAATGGTGCCCACAAAGGCCGATAAAATCTTGAAATCATCTCACATTCGTAAGG
>CM035406.1:58933803-59018803 GCA_020310875.1 Ceratopteris richardii | reverse complement strand
GGCCACATCGGTTGTGGTCTCCATTCCAAAGAAGGGGGACCTTACTTATGTGGACAACTATCGGGGGATCTCGCTCATTTCTGTGGCCATTAAGATCCTTGTCTCAATGTTGGTAAGGCGGATCACGGACTCTCTTGAGGCCCGAAACTTTTTCAACAGAGGGCAGGCGGGCTTTTGGTCAAAGGAAGAGTGTATGGGGCATCACATAAAATGCAAAAATTGCCCACTCTATAATAAATGTGATTTTATGTTGATCTTCCGAGATAATGAGTAAGTCTCCCGTCGACGGGCTTGGCCATTGAGCCGTTTGGAGTAACTTGGAAAAACGTTTACGAAGATAGAGACATCCTTTACGCCTAACCACTCTATTAGATGGAATCCTTTTTTCCTAACCCCTATAATACATGGCTCATTACAAGGAGACTATATATATATTTTCTATTGTTGCATCGCCCTTTTCTTTCCAAGTTGATAAAGACTCCCAAGTAACTATTTTTATTGGATACAAATATGTTTGATGAGGTTGATCTAGTGTTTTGAGAATCATAAAGAGAGCCCACAACAAAACGTTTATGAACATCTTCTTTAAACTTAGTGGCATATATGTTATTTTTATGTGCAAGAGCATTGCGTCATTGGATTAGTGTCAGGCACATGGAAATCTCAT
This sequence comes from Ceratopteris richardii, assembly GCA_020310875.1. Lineage (NCBI taxonomy): Eukaryota > Viridiplantae > Streptophyta > Polypodiopsida > Polypodiales > Pteridaceae > Ceratopteris > Ceratopteris richardii. Next base: position 59,018,136 of record CM035406.1, on the reverse strand, counting down.
GGGAAAAAATATTTATATCCATCCCTTTCAAATCTTTGTATGTTCAAGCAAATATATCTCTATACTGTGAAGTTAAACACAATGATTCAAAACTTTGATTTTGGTTCATATCTTTGACTGGTGCATATCTTGATTATAAGATTGCCTTAGATCAAGCATGGGAAATGTGGTTGCTCCTTCAAATTGATGAATTAGCTAATCAACTCTTGGCATTCAAATTTCATCCTTTATCATATTCTTATTTAGGGCTTTATAGTCTAGTTAGAGTCTCCTCAACCCATCCTTCTTTGTTTTTACCAAAAAAATTGGAGCTCCCCAAAAAGACTTACTATGTTGAATGAACCTTCTTCAAGGTATTCTATCAATTGAGTTTTTACCTTGGCTTGCTTGGACATCATGGTGTGTCATTAAGGAGTTTACGTACGTGTAATATTGACACTTGGGAGCAAGCCTATGGAGTAATCAACGCCTACTATGAAATGAGTATTGATGTGTAAGTATGAGTGTACTATATTTGCTAGTATCCCTCAGGAGTATAGAGACAAGGATGAAAATATGTATTAGTCAGTGAACGAGGTAAACAAGGCAAGTATCGACAACCTTATCCCCATGAAATAAGTTCTCGACCCTTGACAAGAGAAGAACAAGGAAGTCTAAGGTTGAATGAAGAAAGACTAGGTAGCATAAATGAGGAATGGCTGAGAGGAGTTTGGATCCATCAATTGGACCAACCTGACTATTGGTAAGAAAGCAGTTATACAAGAGAACATAGGACCAGTAACATAGAAGATAACATATATAGTAAAATTTCAAAAGTCTACTAATAATAGTAAGTACAAAGATGATGGCATTATGCACACGTGTGCTCTTAAGGTAGAGCTTAAATGGTGATCTAGACAACTTTAGATAGGGAGTTTACAAGGTAGAAATATGCTCACTAAACTCGATGTTTGGAATAGTGCAAAAGTCATGTATATATAGGTTATTTTGAGAGTTTTGTTCTTTCATGGATCCCATAGAATATTCCCTTTATTATCACATTGAGGGTGCTTCCCCTGGACCCCTGAGACAAGCGGACCACTAGTCCCCTTAGCCCTCCCCCCTCCCTGCCAAAGTTGCTCCCTGCTACCTCTGACCCCACGATTGGGGACCTTGGTAATTGCTTTCCTTATAATACCTTATATGGTCGGATTCAACCTTCATCCAACATGCAAGTTGGGAATCCCATCAATTGGGTAACACACGATTGGCTTCTCCTCATAATGGAGGCCTTACAAAATTTGCATTAGCACATACAATCATGAGGGAAATACATTGATCATATACTAACAACCTCCCTCAATGTTACCGAATGATAAATCAAGTAGCTTCGGTTCTTATGCCCATCTTCAAAGACCACCTATTGAGCAGCTATTTTCCAAGTGCTTTGGTGAATACATCATCACAATTTGCCTCTACTTAACAATATTATAGCTCCACAACATCATCTTCTATTAGCTTATGAATGTAATGGTACGTTAATTCTATATGCTTAGTGCAAGCATGAAATGTTGGATCTTTGCAATGGCCATAACAACTTGATTATCACATTTAAGTATTGTCATCATTGTGATGGAACGACTAGATCAGCACGAATTCTCCTTAATCAAACTACCTCACGAGCCAAAAGCAAGAATCTTTGTACTCTACTTCAATGGAGGAGATTGTGAGAAATGGTTGTTTCTTACTTTCCCAAAGAAAATATTCCTAAATCAAGTGAGAAACAATATCAAAAAATTGATTTCTCGAATCATAACACAATATCCCTGAAGTGTATCACATGTGGTACAAAAAATATCAAAATCCAAGGTTTCTACAATATATCTTGGAATTCACATGCCTACATTATAATGCCTCTCTTTTGGTTTGTTAGAGAACTTGCTCAAAAATTTCAAGGTCTGAGGAAGCACACAAACATCACGAGGAAGAAGAAGAATCCTAGAGCACAATACAAAATAGAATGTATTATCAAGTTAATGGACAAATTTAAGTGATCCATTACGGTTTTAGGCATATATATAAGCCAAGGGAAAAATTTTCTAAAGTGCGGAAAAAGATCTCAAGGGTCCTATGTGTGTTCACACACATTACTAACAAAGTACTTCAACAAATCCCTCTGCGCGTGTGTGGTGAATGATGGGATGGCAATCATGTATAAGGAAGTGCCTACTATGTGGAAAGAGACAAATTCACAAAAGGAAGTAAACTGAAAGCTTTGCAAAAAGCTTCAAACTTCTCCCTAGGTAGAGCCTTTGTGAAAAGGTCTACATCATTATCCTATGTGGGCACATAATCCAAACTGATGTCTCCTAGAGAGAACCTCTTCTTTGCATGATGATAATGCAACTCAATGTGCTTGCTGCGAGCATCGTACATAGGGTTCCTTGCAGACACCAATGCACTCTAACTGTTGATGAAGATGGTGGTGGTAGAAGAGTGACCAATGCCCAAATCAAGCAAAAGGCATCTGAGCCACACACACTCAACGGTCATTGTAAAAATTTCCCTATACTCATCCTCACAACTAGAAGTTGCCACAATAGGTTGCTTCTTGCCCAAACAAGATGTGCATGATCTATGCAGAATGAAGAAAACACCATTGGTGGAAACACAACTATCATAGAAACTAGCCCTATTTGTGTCAAAAAAAGCATGTAAATATAGCACTAATGATCCCCACTTGGGATAAAACGATCCAAGTAGCAAGGTATCACTCAAGTAGTGAAAGATGTGCTTAATCGCTTGCCAATTCTTTACAGTTGGGCAATGCATAAACCTACTCATCTAAGAGAAAACAAACTGAATATCATGTAGTGTTATGCATAAATAAATCAAGCATCCAACATCATGCCGATAGAGAACAACATAAAATGCATTTCTAGCATCATAAAGACTCAACCGTAAACCTGCTTCCATGGGATTGGCAATAGGTTTGCAATCTTTAAGGCCAAAATGCTATAATAATGTGTCAAAATGTTTTGATTGATAAAAAGTTATTTTTCCATTAACTTGCGTAAAATGAATGCCCAAATAATGATGCAAATGCCCTTAATTTGACATCTGAAAAGAGGCATGCAAATCAGCCTTAAATTCAGCAATGTGATTCTCATTAGGACTAATGAGCGGCATGTCATCAACATATACAACAATGATTAGAAGTACATCATCTGCAAGCTTAACATATAAAGTGATCTCAGTTGGACTCTTTGTTACCATCATTACAACATACCAAGGGTATACCGACGTTCCGCATACCGACGGTCCGCCACAGCGTCACAGTGACCCTCAGAATATTTTGGCAAACCGCTTAGCCTCGGAACAACTGCGTCGATATGAGCGTCGGTATGAGCGTCGATAACTTCCTGGAAATTACCGATGCTCATATCGACGGTCGATTTTAACCAGACCCGAGAGCAAACATTCAACATTTCGGTGTTTTGAACTTAGATCTTGTAATGTTGACTTTGCGCGCGGGAATAACATATCTCTATCTCTCTCTCTCTCTCTCTCTCTCTCTCTCTCTCTCTCTCTCTCTCTCTCTCTCTCTCTCTCTCTCTCTCTCTCTCTCTCTCTCTCTCTCTCTCTCTCTCTCTCTCTCTCTCTCTCTCTCTCTCTCTCTCTCTCTCTCTCTCTCTCTCTCTCTCTCTCTCTCTCTCTCTCTCTCTCTCTCTCTCTCTCTCTCTCTCTCTCTCTCTCTCTCTCTCTCTCTCTCTCTCTCTCTCTCTCTCTCTCTCTCTCTCCCTCCTTCCCTCTCTCTCTCCCCTTCCCTCTCTCTCTCTCCCCTCCCTCTCTCTCTAAGCACACCTCTATCTTTCTAGATCTGAAGTTTTGGTAAGTATATCGCACATACTGTAGCACTCTTTTTTCTTTATTTATGTTTTTGCTTTTCTAATATCTTCTCTCTTTAATTTTTCAGGAGATTTTGGGAAATTTAATTTTTCAGGAGATTTTTCAAGTCTTTGGAAATTCAATGAAGGACAACTTCAAGTTGATTTTGACGACCACGATTCAAACAATTACATCGATGTAAGTGATTGTTTTGTTTTCGAGTGACATAGAGAGAGAGAGATACATATACATACACACTCACATATGTATAAACACACACATGCATATCCATACACACATACACCCATGCATATGCATACACACATGCATATGCATACACATGCACATGCATCCACACAAAGCATATGCATACACACATACACACATGCATATGCATACAAACATGCACATGCATACACACATGCATATGCATACACATGCATATGCATACACATGCATATGCATACACATGCATATGCATACACATGCATATGCATACACATGCATATGCATACACATGCATATGCATACACATGCATATGCATACACATGCATATGCATACACATGCATATGCATACACATGCATATGCATACACATGCATATGCATACACATGCATATGCATACACATGCATATGCATACAGAATGCATATGCATACACACATACACACATGCATATGCATACACACATACACACATGCATATGCATACACACATGCATATGCATACACACATACACAATGCATATGTATACACACATGCATATGCATACACACATGCATACGCATACACACAATGCATATGCATACACACATGCATATGCATAGACACATGCATGTATATATATATATATATATATATATATATATATATATATATATATATATATATATATATATATATATATATATATATATATATATGCATACACACATACACAACGCATATGCATACACACATTCATATGCATACACACACACATGCACATGCATACACACAATGCATATGCATACACACATACACACATGCATATGCATACAAAAATGAACATGCATACACACATGCATATGCATACACACATGCATATGCATACACACATGCATATGCATACACACATGCATATGCATACACACGTGCATATGCATACACACATACACAATGCATATGCATACATACATGAATATGCATACACACAATTCATATGCATACACACATACACACATGCATATGCATACACACAATGCATATGCATACACACATACACAATGCATATGCATCCACACATGCATATGCATACACACAATGCATATGCATACACACAATGCATATGCATACACACATACACACATGCATATGCATACAAAAATGCACATGCATACACACATGCACATGCATACACACATGCACATGCATACACACATACACAATGCATATGCATACACACAATGCATATGCATACACACATGCATATGCATACACACATACACAATGCATATGCATACACAATGCATATGCATACACATGCATATGCATACACACAATGCATATGCAGACACACATGCATATGCATACAAAAATGCAAATGCATACACACATGCATATGCATACATGCATGCATATGCATACACACTTACACAATGCATATGCATACACACATGCATATGCATACACACATACACAATGCATATGCATACACACATACACAATGCATATGCATACACACATACACACATGCATATGCATGCATACACACATACACAATGCATATGCATACACACATACACAATGCATATGCATACACACATACACACATGCATATGCATGCATACACACATACACAATGCATATGCATACAGACATGCATATGCATACACACACACATGCATATGCATACACACAATGCATATGCATACACACATACACACATGCATATGCATACACACATACACAATGCATATATGTATGGTTTGATCCCCTTACGTATATGTATGGTAGCTTTTTGCCACAATTTTGTATTACATTCCTATGTGGCAATGATGTACCATAATTTTGTATTCAATTCCTATACCGAAGTGCTTTGTCACATTGCCACAATTTTGTATTACAGTCCTATGTGGCAATGATGTACCATAATTTTGTATTCGATTCCTATATGGAAGTGCTTTGTCACACTCTTGTACATCCTTCATTTATGGAATATACAACTTTTTGTACATGATTCATGCTTCATTTTTGCTCATATAAAATCATGTTTTGGTTGCCATTAGAGTACATAACACATGTACTCATTTTAGAGTTGGGCAGAGTGTACTGTCTTTTGCTAAACAACATCATGTTGTAGCAAAAGACAACACACTCTGCCCAAAAAAATTTGTGCAGATATGGTCGACGGTATGGGCGTCGGTATGCCTAGTAGAGACATCGGTATGGGCGTCGGTACACCCAATACACGCATCAGTATGAGCATCGGTATGAGCGTCGGTATTATCGACGATTATACTGACGCTCATACCGATGCTCATACCGACACTCATACCAGCGACTATACCGGCGTTATGTTTCCGACGCGCATATCGACCGCGACACCGATGTCACGGAAAAATTACGCCCGTTCATTTTCCTCGGTAGCAACCTCGGTATATCCTCGATATGTTGTAGTGCATTAATGTCCATGTGAAAGGCCAAAAGGCTACCAGACACTTCTTTGTATATGTTCTTTAATAAAACATATAGTGGCTTGATGAGTCATAGACTGTAAGTTCGGCTACAATTGTAAGACCTAAGAAGTCTGTCTTCATGCTCCATGTGTACTTTGTTTTTCTATGTATTCTGCAGCCTCCGTGCAGAGTAATGTGTGTGGCCTTAGGAGCTCAGTTTTCTACTCCAAGGATATTATCGTGGAGCTCTCAAGAAGGAGAGCACACTCTGGTTCCATCGAATTACTTCATTGGTATCAGAGCAGTTTGACGCAAAAGCTTTGTTTCCTTTGTGCAAGCGAAGCGAGCACCCCTCTCAGCTTTCTCCAAAGCTTATGACTAAGGTGGCAACCAAGGCATAGACCTTGGCATACCTTGTCATCCGAGTCACCAAAGTCACTGCTGGCACCATTGGTTGCACGCAAGGGAGGACCTCAATAATCAAGGAAGATAGAGGTTCCTAGTACTTCTCGGGAGGTCACCCATCCCAGTACTGTTCCCCCTAGAGCTCTCTTAACCATGACAATCACTTGTCACTAAGATACACTCTTGTGGTGTCTGAAGAAGGGGAAATACTAAGGTTAACATTACCTTGATGATGTTTTCGTCCCTCAAAGCTTCATTCTTTGCTTTCAAAGCCTGTTTTTGAGGAATTTTTGGGGTGTCTTTTGGAGCCATTTTGGAGTACTTTCACACAAAGTTCTCTTCACACAGGTCCAAGAACATCAAGAAGAGTGTTCATTGTACTTCTCCAACAATAAATATCAACCTTTGGGGTTGTGTTTTCATCCACACTCATAAAACTACACGTTTCTCAAAAGGTTTTTCAGCTTTGGTGCGAGCAGCCACTACAAATTCACACAGCTTTATGAGCCTAAAACATCAAAGTTGACAGGCACTTGCAGGTGTTGTTGGCTATTTTTTGGGTTGTGCATTCAGCCTTTTGGTGTCATTTTACTGCATATATTGAGCACATACATTCCATGTATGCTTCTCTGGATACCGCTAATGTACGTCCATGTGGTCATTGATATAGTGGTTATGTTTTTGACATAAAGCCTTTTACATTTGATAAAGAGGGTCGTGGTGAGGTTTTCTTAACCAGGAGACACCGAGATGTCAGGGTCTCTTCGGTGATGCAAGTGGAAAACTTACCCAGCCTTGCCATAGGAGATATATGATAGTTGTTCATAGGTGCTCAATAAGCCTAGTTGGCTTCTATTGGGTAATTGATTATATGGAGTGGAGTCGGTGATTCACTATGGTTAAGTCAAATGTACACTGGTCAATTTACACCTTGATACACTTATTCATTGGTGTTTAGACTCTTCTAGCTCCATTATCATTCTATTGAGTTCTCCATCATCATGGCATCAAAGGTCTCAGGCACATCTGGTGGATCAGGGTCTAGTGCCAGTGTTTCGAGGAGGAGCTATAACTTGCAGGGCAAAGACCGTTTTGAGATCCGAAAATTTGATGGCACAAACTTTGCTTTGTGGAAGAATCAAATTAAATATGTGCTGATTCAAAGGAGGCAATGGAAGCTAGTAAATGGGATTTCAAAGAAGCCTGCTGACATGGATGAAGATGATTGGGATGAGTTAGATGAAATGGACAGGTCTACCATTTGCTTGCACCTCATAGATAATGTTTACTTTATAGTATTAGACTGTGAAAGTGCAGAGGAGCTTTGGAAGAAGCTATGCAATACATATGAAAAAGAGACTGCATCAAATAAAGTGTAACTGATGAGAAAATTATATGATCTTTGCCCACACAGATAGTGTTGTTGCTCATGTAAATGATTTTCATGCCATATTCTCCCAATTATGGGCCCAAGAAATGGATATGGATAATGACATGAAAAGAGTATTGTTGTTATGCACCCTGCCATCATCATGGGATACGTTTTGCACAGCTATTAACAATACTGCACCTGGTGGTAAACTCATCTATGATGACATATGTGGAGCACTCTTGAGTGATGAGATTCGTAGAAAATCTATGGTCGACACTCAGAGTGGAGATGCATATAATGTTCGTGATTCTTACCAAGGAAAGAATCAGCAATGTGGCACGAGCAAGAACAAGGAAAAGAATGGTCAATGAAATAAGAGTATAAGTAAATCAAGGAAGAGGGATATCGAATGCCATTATTGTCATAAGAAAGGACATATGAAGAAAGAATGTTATGCAGTAAAGAATGCTAAAGGTAAAAGACAAAATGTTCATGGGCATGTTAAACAGTTACCTGCACCATCTAGTTTGACTGTGAAGATTGAAGAAATTAATGCTATTTCTAATGATTTTGATGTGTTGACACTTGATAGTACTGTGCTAACTGAGGTTCTTATGGCTGATTCTCTTTCCCACACATGGATGTTAGATTATGGAGCTTCTTTTCATGTGAAATCACATAGAGAATGGATATCTAATCATGTAGCAAAGTGTCTTGGTACCATGAGACTTGGCGACTCTTACAAGTGTGACATTGTGGGGATTGGAGATATGATTGTGCAGTTCATTGATGGTTCAAAATTTATTATGCATAATGTATGCCATGTACCTCAGTTATCATGCAGTTTGATATCAATTGGTCAACTTGATGACCTTGGTTACAAGGTAGTCTTCTATGTTCAATCCTTTTGTATATCAAAGGGCAATATGGTAATTGCAAAAGGAAGCAAAGTTGGCTCACTTTATGCTTTCTTTGTATATCAGAAAGAACACTTGTTAGCTATTACTGAACAACCTATGGCTTGTATTTGGCATGGTTGTTTGGGCAATATATCTCATAATGGAATGGAAAATCTTTCTCATTCTGGCTACTTACCTATGTTATCTTTCTCTAATTTTTCATTTTGTGAGCATTTTCAATATGGAAAACAAACCAAAAATATGCATAGAGTGCATAAATCCTATGAATGGTGGTCATTCAGCAAGTGGGTGCAAAGTTCTCATAAAAATCAATGCCTCTTTCTCAAGCATAACTTTTTGCAACAAGCCTAGCCTTATAAGTGTCAACTATAAGAAACTAATAATAGATTTCTCTTGATCTTGGCACAAAAAAAACATTTGACAATGTGAAAGAACTACCATGAGCAATAGTCATAATGATCTTACCAAATCCCATTCATTACAAGATAAGAGGAGTTGTTTGCGCATGTGATAGTATTCCCTGTAGACTCGAGTGAACTAAATAAACTACATTGCTAGGTAATATGATTGGTTGTTGCACTACCAAAGTACCAAAAATCTAAGTACCTACGCAAATAGTAGTAAATGCCCCTTCTTACATTCTGCACAAGATTAATAGACTTTGTTTTAGGTGTAGAGGCCTCTGCAACAACCATTCTGGCCTTCTTTTTCTTTGCCTCTTTTGTAGCCAATTTTGGTTAACTCTTTATGACATGATCATTTCCTCTGTGGTATTTGCAAAACAATCTCTACTTTCTTTTCTCAATTTTCTCCTCCTTTTTTAGTTGTGCAAAATTAGTGGATTTCTGCTTACTAGTAGATGAGCTCCATTTTTCTTTTCTTTTATGACTAGCTAGGAAAGCTTGAAACTTCTACATGCATGATCGACCTATTTTGCTTGCATTGATCTTCCTACAACAAAACAGAGAGGAGTTGCTAAGGCATTTGGATTGCCTTTCATCATCAACCAAAGAGTAGAGGAAAAATTGTGATATGAATCTAGAAGACCATTCAAAATATTCTACACAAGTGAATTGTCTAGCAAGACTTCATGAGCAAAAATCAACTACTCCTTCAAATCTTTGATCTTTGTCAAGAAATTGTCCATAGAATCTCCTTCATTCATATGCTCACTCTCAAATTGTTTTTGGAGGTAATCAACATGAGCCTCATTTCTTGTCAAATACAAAGTGGTAAGTGCATCACAAGCATCCTTTGTGGTTTTGCAAGAGTGAAGATGAGGGATAATGGCAAGTTTTACAAAAAGGGCTATCAATGCATGTGCTTGAGCATATGTGCCATCCCAACAAAGTTTCTCTGCAGTAGGTATACCAAGAACTATAGCAGATACAGGAACATGAGGATCATCATCTTTAATGCCATCTGCATCAACTTCAATAACTATATTTTCAAGTATAGCAGGTCGTTTTTCAACACCCTACATAATGTTCCATAGACCCTTTGCAACCAATACATAAGGCATCATATTTTCCCACAATGGGTAATTGGTACAATCCAACTTATGCTCAATAGCCAAAATATGAAATACATCATTGCTTTCAGCCATGGCCATTAAGAAAAATACCTTGATGTAGAAAAATGCTTGTATCTCAAAAAATTTGAACATAACTACCCTATTCAGGTCTATTAAACCTATAATAGACTTTGAGGCGTTTGTACTAATGAATCAAAATATGTATATGTGTTTGGCATAAAAAGATAAAATTGTCTAGATACTCACTTTGATAGTGCGTTCAGAGGTCAAAAGGAGCTAAGATCAAGATTTCAGCACCAATTTTTGTGTGATTTTGAGATTGTGATCGGAGGGGTATTGATGACACCCTAGATGAAGTAATGACCTACTCTGATACTAATTGGTGGAGTTTGAGGTTTGTGGAGGCACATGAATACCACAAGGAAGAAGAAGAAGCTTGGAACACAACACACAATACTGAATGTATTACCAAGTGAATGTACAAGGATATAATCAATTGTGGATTCATGTGACATGGACATAATTGAAGGAGATGTGAAAGCAAGGTATTTCTCTTCATTGCTCACCTATGATGAATGGAATCAAGGAACCTTGTAGAGCTTGTATGATGGCCAAGCAAGAGAGAGAGAGAGATTCGTGAAGAAAGCAAGAGTGGTTAAAGGGCTCCTCTAGTATTGGTATATTCTTTGTGTGGTAAGATGCCTATACATGCATTGGGAGGACCTTCCTACCATGTTATCATCGATGAGTATAGCATGAAGATGTGGATGTACCTTCTTCTTTATAAGGCTCAAGCTTTTGGTAAGATTAAAGAACAACTAGGACTTGTTGAAAATGAACCAGATAAAAGTGTGAAGAAGCTTGGAATAGGATGCAGTGGTGAGCTCAACTCATAGGATTTTGAAGGCTTTCACAAGGGCAAAGGGATAAAGTGTCAATTAGTGACACATCACACCATGGCAATATAGAATGCAAGAGTCACACTAGTGTGTAGATATCAATGTGTATGAGGGAAGGCATGGGCTTTCCTTATCAAATTAGAAAGACTCATCATGGATTCTACATTGGTAATAATCCATCAATCTCACACTTAAGAATTTTTGAGAGTGTGTACTATGGTCTTGTCCTAGGTCAAAGAAAGAACAAGTTGGAACCAAAAGGCAATAGATGCATCTTCTTAGGTCATAGTGAAAAGAAAAGGGCTTTCATATTATATGATCGTGAAGCAAAAAAGATCAAAGCGAATCATGATGTGGTGTCTATGGAGTAGCCATGTGTAGTGGAGGAGAAGAAAGGAGCTTTCATTTTATCATCAAGCGAATGAGTAATTCACTATGTACCTAGCCCAAGAGCCATTCCTACCTATAATCAAGGGGAAGCATCATCATCAGATGGTGAGAAGAGATTCTACCAAGCTAAAATCACCCAAAAAGATTGGTTTGTGCTACAATGGGTGAAGAAAAAGATGTATCTTCATAGTAATCCTATGCCAACAACTATTGAAGAGAAGGCAAAAGGATGAAGGAGATCAAAGAAAATAGAGAAGCACAAGTAGGCCTCTACTTGCATAGTCAGTGTAGCCATGATGGTTGAGATCATAAATGAATTAATGAAGCCAATACTTGAAGATGAAGCCCTTGTAATTACGACATGGAAGGAGGTTGTGCAAGACAATTATGACAGCTTAATGAAGAATGGAGCATGGGAGGTCACTAGCATGAAAATGCTATTAAGACACATTGGCAGCACAAGGACTTTACTAATTAAAGTTTTTGGTTTTCATGACTCTTTTGCTCCAATGACCACTATTTGCATCATAGTAATGCTAGCAGCTCAGATGAAGTGGCCAGTTTTTGTGTGAGTTGTCAAATCAAAAGTTTTGAATGTTGAACTCAAGGAGGAGCTACATGTGTCTCAGCCACCAAGTTTTGAGGATCCACATTCAAATACCACATCATGTAAGAAGGAATTCTATGAGATGAAACAAGTCACAATGAGGATAGAGATTGGTATGTTACATGAAGATCTTTGGTATTATTATCTACTTATGAAGCATTATACAAGACCTCCATTTTGCCATCAAAAATTGGTTTGCAAATATACCTCATAAAGAACAAGAATTGGCAAGCAAGTGCACTCAAGAAGGATGGTGGAAATAGTATGCTATCCAACCATGAAGAATGTAGTAGGTACCTTCACTAAAGTTCTTACAAAGGATATACTTTCGATACATCTTCAAAGACTTTGCATTGGGCAAAGAAGGTAGTTCACCTTTGGGTGGACATTGAGGGGGATGGATGTTAGACATAGTCAATGCTCCACCCTCATGGAGGACTTCGCATCATGCCAAGAAGGAATTTCACCTTCAAGTGGACATTGAGGGGGGGATGTTAGATATTCTCAATGCCTCACCCTTATGTAGCACAACCATTGTTCCATGACACTCTATCTTGTAAGGCCCCCATTATGAGGGGAAGTCATGTGAGAGTTTTTGACATTGCAAGGTTCATGATTTTGAGGTCAGATGAGGTCTAGATTAGACCATAGGTGGGTAGTTAGGAACTTTACTTCTAAGCCATTGGATTTCGAATTAATCCTATGTGAGGATCAACCCAACTCAAGGGCTAGAAACAAAAGTAGAGGTCTTACTTGGGGAAGCGTCTATTTAATGTGGGTCACTAGATCTACACTGGATCCTAAGTGTGGATTAAGCAAGATACCACGACCCTATAACATGGGTAGACTAACTTAGGATTGGAGTACCTTATAAGGATGGTCCCCTCCCCATGTAGGATCATAGCTTGTAGTGTTTGGAACCATTAGGGTGTCCATCTTAGTACCCATTGTGTTGACCTATAGCCTTTCACCGAAAGTTCTATCTAGATCAACATCTAAGCTCCATATAGTGAGTGCATGGGTCCATACAATTATCTATATCTTGTGTAGTTTTTGCGTTTCACTGTATTTGAGTTATGAGTTTGAATTGAATTGAGTTGAATTCATCTTCTACTTATCATGAGTCCACTTTCCACTACAAACCTATCTTTATTTAGTTTTTCCCATGACTAGCAATATCTATCTTTCTCTCTAACCTTGATCTTTTATATACATACACATATGTATGTGTGTGTGTGTGCATGTGTGTGTGTGTGTGTGTGTTGTGTTGGTGCATTTCAAGCCTTCACACATTGGCTTGGAACCTTGGAAGATTAGCATGGACAAATTTCATCAAAGCCTTATTTGAAGGAAAGGGCATAGGAACCCATACCTATGACTTATTATCTTTTAACCATTGTAAAAGTCTAAATGACTTGGCATGTAAACTGATCACACCTACTTGATTAGAGTCGTGGAATTTGGATGGTGTAATTGGAGAGAATATCTCCTTACTTTTAGAGTAGTGATTATAGGAGATTTGAATTTGAATTCAAATTCAAATCTCAACCCATTCTCTATAAAAGCTACAAACAAAAAGTCGCGGGTGTCCTTCATCAATCCCGAGGTTGTTCTGTACTATCCATTGAGTGTGTGAGGTCTACACCATAGCCTACACCTCTGAGTACCATTGTGCTATGTTTATCATGCCAATGGGAATGTACATTCATATGATATAATACAAATACTTACATTCATTATCTCTGATTTTGTCTGAGTCATCTACTCCAAGTCTGCCAACTTCTACAAGCCATATCTCGGTGGTTTCTCAACCAAATCAAGTGATTCAAAGCACATTGGAACCAGCTCTAAGCATACTACATGCCTACAAAATCTCAAGGCCAAAGGATCAGCTACCACGGAGAAATCTTGCTCGAAGTAACCTCTGGTATTTTTCTGCAGAGTTCCTAAAAAGTCGGGATTGTCCCTAATTTTGCTAAACACATTTTTCAGAGTATAGTTTATCATTTCCTATCATTCCACTTGCAAATGGTAGCTTGTTAAGCTAATTTAATATGTCCAAAAGGAATTAGATCAATTGTTAGTGTGCTGGTCATACTGAGTGAAAGACTGAGCAGGTATCAAGATCAAAATAGAAAGTTTTCAAGTCTAGTGAAGTGCAAACTCACCTGTTTTGATCTAATCATTACTCAAACTTTTTCCAAAGTACATATAGCATATTTTGGTATCATTTGGAAGCTCAAGGAGTCTACTAATCATATCTGGAGTCACTGAGGGCTGGTGCAAAGCAGGATTAGCAGCATCTACTCAATCTCTTGAGTGCATCCTACCATCACTCCCAACAGTGGTATCAGAGCAAATAAGGTAAACATGGGAGATGGTTTTCCTTCATTCATTGACAAATTGGACAGGAACAACTATGAAGCTTGGTCATTGAGGATGAAGACCTATCTACAAGGAAGGAGCTTATTTGGATACATATCAGGAGATGAGGAATTGCCCTCATTTAAAGCTAGAGGTCTACCCACCAAGGATGAACAAGAGAGGCCCAACCAATGGTGTGCAAAGGATGCTTTGGCAAGGTCTTACCTTCTTAACTCTATATCTGATTTCCTTTTACCTCATGTAAGGAACTGTAAGACTTCCCAAGAGACTTGGGAAACCTTGTCAACATATTTTTCTTCCAACACAAGGGCTAGGAAGAATCAACTGTGGATTGAATTCACAACCCTTAGGAAGCAGCCCAAGCAATCAGTCTCAGAGTATGTGACCAAGATTAAAGATGTGGCAGACCAATTAGCAAGCATTGGAGAGGAGATTGAAGAGGAGCAAATAGTCAGGCAAGTAACAAATGGACTCAAGGCAGATGATAAGTGGGAAAGTTTCACCACTGCAATGGACCTCTATATGGACATGCATACCCCAGATCTCACAACACTTATGGGCCAACTTTTCACACATGAAGCAAAGTTTACAAAGGCAGGAGATCAATCAAAAGGTAACAACCCCTCTGCTCTCTATACTGATAAGAAAGTTAAGGATAAAGGTAAAGGGAAGAAACAGGATGAAGAAGGCTCTACCTCCCAAGCTAATTATGCAGGGAGAGGTAGATCATCTAGAGGAAGAGGCAGAGGAGGTAAGTCAGGTAGGGGGAGACCCTACAACTCATCACCATGCAACATTTGTGGATTGTCCAATCATACCACAGATGAATGCTACAAGAACTACAAGAATCAGAGAGGAAGAGGCTACTCAAGAGGTGGATACTCTCAAGGGAGAGGCAGATTCAACCAACATCAAAGCTACAATGGATACAACAATCAATACAACAACAATTACAACCACAACCACAATGGTAACTACCAAGGTGGATTCAGAAACAGAAGGGACTACAACAACTACACAGAGGAGCAAGATGACTCCCTATTGATCATGAATATGACCTCCAAGGCAGGTACAAATGATGATCATTTATTTTATATTGACTCAGGATGTTCTAACCATGTAGCTGGCAATGTGGCACTACTTTCTGATTTGGAAGAACCCAAGGGGAAACATCAGGTACAGACAGGTGATGATACTAAACATTCTGTTGTAAAGATTGGAAATGTGAAGACATGTGATGGTAACCAGAACCTATTGAGCAGGGTACTCTATGTACCAACCATCACCAAGAATCTAATGAGTGTTGGTTAGATTGTGGAGAAAGGTTTGCAGGTCAGGTTTACACAACATGGAGCATATGTGGAGGACCCAAGACATGGATTCAGAAGGATAGCCAAGGGGGAGAAATCAGGTAGATTGTTTACTTTTGAGCTAGAAGACACCAAGAACATTGCTTTATATAATTA
Source organism: Ceratopteris richardii (assembly GCA_020310875.1). NCBI lineage: Eukaryota > Viridiplantae > Streptophyta > Polypodiopsida > Polypodiales > Pteridaceae > Ceratopteris > Ceratopteris richardii. Next base: position 59,001,633 of record CM035406.1, on the reverse strand, counting down.
CAAGGATCAAACACTTTCAGAGTTAGAAATATGGCACAAGAGGTTAGGCCACATAGGTGAAAGAACCCTAAAGCAAATGTGCAGGGATCAATGTGTGCTTGGGATACCTAATGTATCCAAGCAACACATGATTTATAAGTGTGGAGCATGTCAGTTTGGTAAGTCTCACAGGTTGCCATATTCAAGGAAAGGTTTCATGCATGAAGACTACCTAGACTTGGTACACACAGATGTTTGGGGACCTAGCAAGGATCCTTCCATTTCAGGATCAAGGTATTATGTGTCCTTTATTGATGACTATAGCAGGTGGACTATTTTATACTTTATGAAGCATAAAGATGAAGTGTTTAATTGTTTCAAGAGGTATCTTGCACTTGTTGAAAACCAAACAGGAAGAAGCTTGAAGAGGCTAAGATCAGATGGTGGAGGAGAATACTTCTCCAATGAGTTTGAAGATTTCTTGCAGGAAAGAGGCATCAAAAGGGAGATAACTACAAGGTACTCACCTGAACAAAATGGGGTAGCTGAAAGAAGGAATAGACTCATAGTAGAAACAGCTAGGTCTATGCTTAATGAAAAGAAATTGCCAAATTATCTTTGGGCAGAGAGTGTATCCATTGCCACCTATCTCATAAACAGGTTGCCATCCAAATCACTTGATGGCATGACACCATATGAAGCTTGGCATGGTAAGAGACCCTCTCTGGATCATTGTAAAATCTTTGGTTGTGTAGCATATGTGCATATTCCCTCACAGGTAAGGGGAAAGCTAGACCCTAAAGCTGAAAAATGTATCTTCATTGGTTATGATTTGAACCAAAAGGGATACAGATTCTACAACCCAACAAACAAAGGCTTCAAGGTAAGCAGAGATGTCATCTTTGATGAGAATGACTCATGGTATGAGAATGAGTGCAGGAAAGTTAGTCTACCCTATGATATGGAAGAAGACTTCCCAAGGCTCACCAAGGAGGAACCAATTCAGAAAGAAGATTCAAGCTCAGATGATGATGATACAATAAACCTTGAGGAATTCAAGGCTTGGAAGTCCAAAGGGAAGATGAAGATGAAAAAGCTAGAGGATATACCAGAATCCTCAACTCAAGCAATTAGAAGATCTCAGAGAGAAAGCAAAAGACCAATCAGATTTGGGTATGACACATCACTTGTAACTAAACATTCTGTATATCTTGCAAAGGACTTGTTGAATGAAGAACCAGGTACCTATGAAGAAGCAATTACCAAACCAGAATGGAAAGGAGCTATGGATGAAGAAATGGAAGCTCTCAAGGAGAGTGATACTTGGGACTTGGTACCCAAGAAAGACTCTATGAAGGTGATAGGATCCAGATGGATCTACAAGCTAAAGAGGAATTCAGATGGAACAATAAACAGGTACAAAGCTAGGTTGGTAGCCAAGGGTTTTGCACAAACCCAAGGCATTGATTATGAGGAGACATTTTCTCCTGTGGCTAAGATGCCAACTATCAGAATATTGGTGAGTGTAGTTGCATCCAAGAATTGGAACATGTACCAATTAGATGTAAAGAATGCTTTCTTGAATGGATGGATATCTGAAGAAGTCTACATGTCACAACCACCTGGCTATGAAGATCCCAAGAAGGTAAATTATGTTTGTAAATTGAAGAAGGCTCTATATGGTTTGAAGCAGGCACCTAGAGCATGGAATTACAGGTTGACAACCTACCTCCAAGACCAAGGATTTGTGATGAGAAAAGCTAATACTTCTCTGTTCATAAATAGAAGTAATACAGAGGTAATCTACTTGTTTGTTTATGTTGATGACATCATCATTACAGGCAATGATGTCAATGGTATTAGACACATCAAAGGACAGATGATGAAGGAATTCAAGATCAATGATCTTGGATTATTGAAGTACTTCTTAGGTCTTGAGTTAGTCTACACCAACTCAGGTATATATATCACTCAAAAGAAGTATGTACAGGATTTGGTCAAGAAGTTTGGTTTGCAGGATGCTAAAGTATCTACTACTCCAATGGAGCTCAACCTAAAGCTAAGTGCTCATGAAGGGGAAGAAGTCCAAGACATCACAGGGTATCAAAGTATGGTAGGTAGCTTGAATTATGCTACCTTGACAAGAATTGACATAGCATATGGAGTTAGTGTGCTAAGTCAATTCATGCACAAACCAAGGGTACCTCACCTAGAGGCAGCAAAGAAAATCTTGAAGTACCTCAAAGGAACTCAGAACCATGGTTTGTACTTTCCTTATACATCAGATATTGACATGAAAGTATATTCAGATGCAGATTGGGCAGGATGCAAGGATGATAGGAGGAGCACATCAGGCTACATTTGTTTTGCAGGAGATAAGCCTATTTCTTGGTCAGCCAAGAAACAACCTACAGTGGCATTGTCATCCACTGAAGCAGAGTATAGAGGGCTTGCCAATGCCACTCAAGAAGCTATATGGTTGAAGCTTCTATATACAGAGTTAGGTCTATATACAAGGCCACCAATCATATTTGGAGATAACACTAGCTCTCTTCACCTTGCAGCTAATCCAATATATCATGCCAGAACCAAACACATAGAGGTTCATTACCACTATGTGAGAGAGAAGTTGCTTAGTAAAGACATTCAGTTGACTTATGTGTCTACTAATATGCAATGTGCAGATTTACTCACTAAAGCTTTGGATGGAAACAAATTATGCAGATTTAAATCCATGATTGGATTGCAGGATGTGATTGAAGAATGAAGATGAAGACTTAAGCCAAAGTGCTTGGCTTGAGGGGGAGCTGTTGGTTCATTTCAAGCCTTCACACATTGGCTTGGAACCTTGGAAGATTAGCATGGACAAATTTCATCAAAGCCTTATTTGAAGGAAAGGGCATAGGAACCCATACCTATGACTTATTATCTTTTAACCATTGTAAAAGTCTAAATGACTTGGCATGTAAACTGATCACACCTACTTGATTAGAGTCGTGGAATTTGGATGGTGTAATTGGAGAGAATATCTCCTTACTTTTAGAGTAGTGATTATAGGAGATTTGAATTTGAATTCAAATTCAAATCTCAACCCATTCTCTATAAAAGCTACAATCAAAAAGTCGCGGGTGTCCTTCATCAATCCCGAGGCTGTTCTGTACTATCCATTGAGTGTGTGAGGTCTACACCATAGCCTACACCTCTGAGTACCATTGTGCTATGTTTATCATGCCAATGGGAATGTACATTCATATGATATAATACAAATACTTACATTCATTATCTCTGATTTTGTCTGAGTCATCTACTCCAAGTCTGCCAACTTCTACAAGCCATATCTCGGTGGTTTCTCAACCAAATCAAGTGATTCAAAGCACATTGGAACCAGCTCTAAGCATACTACATGCCTACAAAATCGCAAGGCCAAAAGATCAGCTACCACGGAGAAATCTTGCTCGAAGTAACCTCTGGTATTTTTCTGCAGAGTTCCTAAAAAGTCGGGATTGTCCCTAATTTTGCTAAACACATTTTTCAGAGTATAGTTTATCATTTCCTATCATTCCACTTGCAAATGGTAGCTTGTTAAGCTAATTTAATATGTCCAAAAGGAATTAGATCAATTGTTAGTGTGCTGGTCATACTGAGTGAAAGGCTGAGCAGGTATCAAGATCAAAATAGAAAGTTTTCAAGTCTAGTGAAGTGCAAACTCACCTGTTTTGATCTAATCATTACTCAAACTTTTTCCAAAGTACATATAGCATATTTTGGTATCATTTGGAAGCTCAAGGAGTCTACTAATCATATCTAGAGTCACTGAGGGCTGGTGCAAAGCAGGATTAGAAGCATCTACTCAATCTCTTGAGTGCATCCTACCATCACTCCCAACATGTTGTGGTAATGTCCAAAGAGTATTGGAGTTGCTCCACTAGTCCATCATTATTCATGACTTTGGATTTTCTTTTTCTTACATGGTTTGAGAGCTTGGGAAGGTATAGAAGATTGTAGAGATCATGGAGGTGAAGGAATCAACTCTATAATCTATAGAAGGAATGCTTCAACATTCAAGATTGTGATAGGTAAATGCTTCAACTCTACAGTTTGTGAATGGTAAAGGCTTCATCATTGGAGTTCTTGGGAGGGAAAGGCTTCAAAGCTATATAGCTTGTGGGTGTCAAAGGCTTCAATGCTAGAGTTCTCAAGAGCTAAAGGCTTCAATGCAAGAGTTTTTGGGAAACAAAGGCTTCAATGATTCAAGTTCATGGGACAAAAAAGCTTCAACACAATGGAGGCATTAGCATCTAGAAGTGGATATGGAAGTGGAGTTCCTGCAATGAAAACATTATGGGTTAGTATGCCAATCTTCAATAAAGGCATGTTAGATGGTAAAAATTATTTTCTTTGGAAGTTCAAGATTATAGTTATCCTTGATTTTTATGATCCTTTGGAGATGGTCATGGGAAGTGACCAAGAGCCACAACCTACCTTCGACCCATTGTCGATCCTACCTTTCCTTCATTGGATTTACCCCATAAATCAATGGTGGAGATTAGGTTTGTCATGGACTGTAACGGCCCTCTATTTCTATTCAGGACTCCTTGGTGCTTGGGTGGTATTCCGTGTGGTGCTAAATCTATGCTACTATAAGGGGAGTGGGTTCCATGACATCCGTTGAAGTATGGACCGGCAAGGAGTGGCCTCCAACATTGAGGCTAAGAAGCCCTATGGGCATTATGGTCGAGATTCAAAACCAAGCTTGAAGATTTAGAGAGAAACATTCAACTCGGTAAAAATGTTGCTAGCATGAATACGAATTGATTCACATATCCAGATGATGCAGACATCTAGAGGACAAGAAGAGGAATGGTTTTGTAGGTGCAGCATCATCAAAGGTACAAAATGACCTTCAAGATAAAGTTCTTGCAAGTCTCATTGGGCACTCCAATGATATAAGATGAAGGATGAAGGGAAGATCTTCTTGTCCGAAGGGCAACCTCCCTCATCACATAAGTGGTAGAAATAACAAGACATAGAAGTTTGGCTTGACTTTCTTCACAAAAACAAGCTGCATTAAATTAAGGAAGGGTGTGGGAAAAAAAGAGGGTTGTGCTTCTTTTTTCTTTTTAGCATATTCAGCACCTGGCAAGAGTCAGATGGCTTTGGACAGGAAGGTGGCCAACGTCCTGAAACAGAAAGGAGGGTTTGAGGACCTGAGAAGATCAGGCGGCTGAGATCAGTTCTAGAGAGGGAAGGCATCAGTGTTTAAATTTGATGCCCAAAATGGGCATCAAAGGGGGCTTTGGGCATCAAATGATGCCCACTTTTTAGGTTTGGGCATCCTGAGGGATGCCCATGTTCAAGACCTAGGCATCCCTGATTATATAGATAGAGAGAGAGAGTGTGTGTGTGTGTGTGTATGCCAAAGTTATGAGTAGTTGCAATCATTCTGCCAATGTTCCTACCTCTTGATAGCAGGATTTGAATTTGGGCATGCAACACACTAGTTATTCTTTCTATATACATTTTGGACCCTTAGCATTGATGATTTTTTCAAAAAATAGACCTTAGGGGTATTCTTTCCTAATTTTCTAGACCACATTTCTAGTGAATAATTTGTATTGTGGTATGGAATTTGGCCCAAACACTTCAAAACTGAACTTGCCTCTTCCTAAGTTGAATGAGAACATTGAGAACTCATTGTTGTACCACTTGGAATCCTCATTCTCCATGTCTTTACCACTCTCCTAATCCACATTTATAGGTTACTAAGTTGGATAAGAACTTGCATAATTTCCACTCTGGTCATTCATATTACATAGTGACTATTTTATATATATATTATAGAGTTGTGACACCATATAGCATATGACAATGTATCATTTATTTATTTATTGTGAGTTGTGATTCACCATATAGCATATGACAATGAATCATTTATTTATTTATTGTGCAATTGTTCAAGAATTTCGAAGGTTGCTTAGTCCCATGCTCTCCAATTGTGAATGGCATGCATTGACCAAGTAGTGAGTAGATATTAAATTTCTAAATGGTTAAAATTGGAAATTCTTCATTCTAAAGAGGATTACGTTTTATTATCAATTGCTTCTTGAATAATATCACAAATCCATGGCACACATTGGTTGTTATTTGCCAAAAATGGAGCCAATGTTCCATATTTATGTTGATATGATTTATAATCTAGGTTATAGATGATGCTTGGGATACACTTATCACTTTATACTAGGGAAGGAATGAGATTCAAACTCGGATTGTTAGATTCTCTTGTGTGCACGTGTTGATAGTGCAGGAAGTAAATTTTTTAGCCATATCATTCAAATTTTCATGTATTTGCACACCAACATTCACATCAAATCATGCATTTTAGATTTCGAAATCTTAAAAATAGCTTTACTTTGTGGATGAACTAATGTGTTATGTTTGTACAACCAATGCCATCCTAGAATGATTTGTTTCTTTATATCTACCTCATCTATCACATGATCATGGATTATTAAAAGTCTCTACACTATGTATGCTCGCAAGAATTGTATCTCCCCATGCACCATTTTGTCTTTTATCTACATAGATTTAATCAAATTCTATTAAGTTAACTCCACTTTATAAGGTTCTCGATTGAACTACACCTCTAGTGGAAATGTTGTTTACAATGAAGGTCCATGACCTTTTCTAACGCTTTTCTGCATGTTTCTTCAAGGTATAGACTAAAATTAAGTCATGTTCTTTCAATCTTTGTCCTTCATGTGCACATCATAATAAGATTTTTGTATTCTACTACTATTGCTACTCTCAATCATATTTCTTGTAATTGCTCTAACAACAGTACTTGCTCAAAACGCTTGTCTCTAGTCCACTGATTTTTTTCAGTCATTATAAGTGTAGAAACTAAGAGTTCTAATGCTAACACTACATTCAAATCATACATCAAATCAAAAGGTGTGGTTCTTCACACTATTTTATATGCTATTCAATATGCCTAATGATGCAATTGTTCTTCCCAACGAGAGCATTTTTTATTAAGTAGTTTGGTCGATACTATACACAAGATCTTATTGGTACTCTCCACTTGACCATTGACATGAGGAAGATAAGCAAGGATATTTTTAGTGACCTATAAAAAATGCATCGAATAATCCTTCTACCATCTCATTTACAAAATGAGTGCCCACATTGTTGACTACTTTGATTGGTAATCCATACCTAGTGAAAACCACCTCAAATAAAAACGATTCTTGTATGTGCATTACATTTCCTTGTACTTTTCACTTCGATCAACTTTGTCAAGTAGTTATATCGACTTTGTCGCATAGTCAATTTCCACTATAATATATGTCACTCATTATTCCAAGATTTTACCAATGTCCTCCTTGATCTTATCCAAATTTACAAGGTTATATGTGTATGTCCTTTGCTTGGAAGTTTTTGCATATGGTGCTATACAGATTCTATGGGCACATATTTGCGGAGCAATACCTTTTCAAATATTCATACGAAGATAAAAAAAAACGACTCTATAATGATAAACAATCTTTTCAAGATATCTTCTTCTAAATTAGATATATCCCCATCAGCATATGTGCATTTCTATTCATCTTCTTCTATAACCACGATGGCTTTCTTCTTCATATCCAGACTATTGTATGCTCTCATATGGTCGCTCCTTGTTTTGTCTTTTGTATTCTAATTTTTCTTGTTTTCGCCCTCAAATACACATGATTTCTTATCAAGTGATTGAACACTTACTTCCTCACTTGGTTCTTCAACTTCGTAGAATGCATATACATGAGTAATCGAATATCTCGCAAAACCATTTTCTCTTGGTTCTTCTAGATACCTTTGTTCTAAATAAAATAGTGTCCATGATGATGGATTCAATGCCATCATCTTCCAATTCTACTTTCACTTACTTTACTTGATCTTCTTCTTTCATCTCTTCAAGTATAGCTACCATGAACAATCCATTAATATCGTATCCTTATTCATTATAGTGCTCATTCATTGTGGTCTCCTTCTTCAAAATATGTGTTTGCTAGTGAGGAGTATTTCACTGAGGTTGAGGAAGGATATCTCTATGTTTGAACTTGCAGGCTTCACTCAAGAGTAGTCTTAATTGTTTATATGTGATAAACGTATCACCTAAGATGGACAAGATGATCAATTCTGATATCCCTTATGGGATCCTCAAACATTTTCTCTGATCAAAAGTAGTGATGCCATTTTTCAATGAATTTTAGACTCATAAAAAACCCATAGAGGAGGTTGAACTGAGAAGAATTCCATTTGAATATGGTAGTATGGACCAATGGAGAGTGTGCGCATAGGGCTATAGACATCATCGTGAAGGAGCTACAATCTATGTTCAAGTATCACTATATCACCTTTGGGAAACGTAAGACCTAACATTTACCCCTTACAAGCATGCTAACAAAGTTATAGATAAAGAGGAAACCATATCGAATTTTCATAAATCTACTAGACTAGATAAATTTTGACGATTAAAATATGCATACCAAAATTTTTCATGTTAGAAATCATGGCCTACACATGCTAAATCGTCCATATATTTTTCATGATTTATGTGATTATATGATTCGTGGCATAACATACCAAAAGACATGATTTTTTCACCACTCAAGAGGTCACACATTTCACACCTATCATCAGCAAGTTCCACTAGCAAACCAAGATTGGCCAATGCTAACATAGATAACATACTCTTTTTTTTATCATTGGAATATAAAAATCATATGATAATATGAAATTACGTAATTATATGGACATTTTTCCTAACTCCCATTATGGGATCAAAGGATTTTTTCGTGTATGTGATACTATTTCCATTAGGGGTAGACTCAAGTAAAGTGAAGAAAGTACACTGAGAGGTGATATTTATTATTGCATCACTATCAAAAATATCAAAAGTCTAAATCTAGAATAGGCATGCAATGATCATGAGATGATGATCATAACTACACTATATAAGAAAAGCTCATTCTTGAATTTTCATAATATAGATGATTTACCTTGTGGAGGCTAATTTATCACTCCTTACATGTGTTCACATCATTGGCTCCAAGGGATTTGTTACACTTATGTGTCACCTTAGTAGATTGGTGTGAATCGTTTCCCTATGCATGGACATTTTTTACTCTATTGATGGCTAGAGGTTTTTGTTGATATATTTTGGTAGTGATGTGTGTGAACACACATAGGACCATTGAGGCACTTTTTTCCCTTTTTAGGAAGTTTTTTCCCCTAGCTTGTATATAAGCCTTTAACCCTAATAGGTCACTTATCTTTGTATACTCACTTGGTAATACATTCAGTATTGTGTGTTGTGCTTCAAGCTTCTTCCTTGTGTTGTTTGCATGCTTTCATAAAACTCAAACTCCAACAATTGGTATAAAAGCAGGTCATCGCTTCATTTAGGGTGTCATTGACACTCCTCTGGACACAGTCTCAAAATCACATGAAAATGGGGTGAACATACTCAGGGTGATTAGGAGTTTAAAATAGCTTTGTTGTGTGGCATTAAAATTTTGATCTCAGCTCATTTGGACCTCCGGACACACTATTGCTATGCATGTGCCTAAAATTTTGTTCTTTTGTGCAAAAAATACATATGTTTTGGTTCGCAACTAAAAGCACCTTGAAGTCTACTATAATTTAGCAAAGCTTGGAAGGATATCACAGTATTTAACCATTGGCCATGATTGAAAGCCATTATGTATTTTGTATGTTGGTTGTTGAGGAAAAGTTGGATGGTACTAATTCCTTGTTATGGGCATATAGGATGCATCATGTATTGGTGGCAACCTATGAATACAATTATTGAGGTGATGTAGATGGCATTGAAGATGACGATCTTTTGATTCATGTTCATGTTGTCGTTCCTATTGCATCTACTACAGAGAAACTTTGATGGGATGGCAAAGATTCTTAGGCACATGCATCGATAGCTTTATCTATCAAATGTGCTATTATCTCTCCCATTCACTCTTGCAAAACAAGGGAGACTTGGGATACACTTACCACTCACTAGCAAGCAAGAAATGAGGCCCACATTGGTTACCTTTGAGACAGTTGGAGAGTGAGCATATGAATGAAGGAGATTCTATGGAAATCTTTTTGACAAAGATTAAAGATTTGAAGGAGCAATTGATTTCTATTGATATAGTCTTTCCAATTAGTTCACTTGTGTAGGTTGTTCTTAATGGTCTTCTAGATTCACATCAAAGTTTTGCTTCTACTCTTCGATTGATGATGAAAGTGCCTTCACATTTGTGGAGTTAATCTATGTTTTGTTGTAGGAAGATCAGTCCAGGCAAAATAGTTCCAATATGCATGTTATAGATCAAGCTCTCCTAGTTAGTAAGACGAGTAAAGGTAAATGGATCCCATCTAATAGTAGGCAAAAAACTTCTAATTTTTCATAGTTGAAAAGGACGAGAAAGAATAGAAGAAAACAAAAAATCGGAAACAGTTCTAAAAATAGTGTAAAGGAAATGATAATGTCATAAACAATTATCCAAAACTAGCTCCAAAAGAGGAAAAGAAGAAAGAGGCTAGAATGGTTGTTGCAAAGGTCTCTACACCTAAAATAGAGTTTGCTTATCTTGTGGAGAATGAACAATGTGCATTTACTAGTTTTTGTAGCTATGGCCCATCTTCCCATGAGTAGTGTATGTCTGGAGTAGACTAATATGTTTTGTACTTTGATAATGGAGCAACCAAACATATTACCTCACATATTACTTGAGCCTGCCCCTACAGGGAATACTATCAAATGTGCCAACAACTCATCTTATCTTGTCATGAAAGTTGGTAAGAACATTCTAACCATTGGTGATGGTATTTCTTTTACATTATTAGATGCTTTATATGTACTAAGAATCAAGAAAAATCTAGTGTCAGTTTTAACATTAGAAAAGATTGGCTTAGTTATCAAATTTATTGATCACAGGTGCATAGGTTCATGACCTCTCAAATGGCAATGTAATTATTGCTTCTAGAATTTTATGTTCATGAGTTGTATAAGCTTATAGACTATGCAAGATCTATGAATGATTCAGCATCTGCAATTCAAGATTCTCAAGCTATCTCAATTGCAAAGCTTTGGCATGCATGCTTTGGTCATCTGAATTTTGCAAGTTTACTATGCTTGCAAAAGTCTAAAATGGTGTCCTCTCTACCCAAACTTGAGGAACCTTGTAAACATGTTAATGAAGGCTATATTTTCAGAAAAATGCAGCATTCCTCTTCCCCTAAAGATGGTTCAGTTTTAGCTACTCAGATATTGTAGCTTATTCATAGTGATGTTTGTGTCCTATACTAACACTTTCTTTTGGGAACTACCTTTACTTCATGACTTTTGTTGATGATTTTTCCACGCATGTGTGGTCGTATCCACTGAAAGCAAACTCCAGATTGTTTATGTGCCTCAAATAATTTTTGGTTATGGCTGAAAATCTATCAACATGCAAATTGTGCACCCTCCATTGTGATCGAGGAGGGGAATACATGTCTTCTGATTTTAATGCATTTATTGTTAAACATGGGATAAACAATTAATATAGAGTATCATATACATCTCAGCAGAATGAATTTGTTGAATGAAAGAACATGTCTGTCATGGATATGGCAAGGTCTTTGGTCAAAAGTATGGCTTTACCATATATTCTGGCTTGAGGTTGTTATGTGTGCAACATATGTACTTAACAAGTGTCCCACCAAAGCAATGCAATCTATCACTCCATATGAGTTTTGGCATGGTTGCAAGCAATCCATTGCTCATTTTCTTGTCTTTGGTTATTTGAAATATACATTAGTGTCTGAACAACAATGTAAGAAATTGGATGATAGACAGTGAAATGCATTTTTTGGGGTACAGTTTTGAAACCAAAGGCTATCGGCTGTATCTTCCACAGAAACTGCATTTTGATTAGCCTTGATGTTTTTTTTTTTGAAGATGCAAATTAGCCATTACTTCCACGTAGTAAGGAGACATATGTTAGCTCAAAAGATGTGTATGACACTTTTCTACCTATTTTTACAAGATGGTTTTCAAGTGCTGGTCCTAATGAGGCAATTTCTCAACCTTTATTGGTTTCACATGATGACGCACATCGTTCCATTTCTTATGCAGATTTACATGATGCACTATTTGATGAGAGGGCTAAAATAGAGGAGGCAAAAACTATGCCAAAATTCTTGGTGTGGACTTTGAGGGATAGCAAATTAGATGCATCACTATTGTATCCTACTTGTTTAGGCTATCATAGTACTTCTTTTGCATCAAAATTCTATAAAATGTCTTCCTCTATTCTTTCTGATGAGAATGATCCTGTTTCTTTTGATGAAGCACAAAATTCAAAAAATTAGATGGCTGTTATGCAATCAAATATGATACTATTATGAAAAATGGTACTTGGTCTTTTTGTGATTTGCTTATCGAAAAAAAAGGCCATTGCCCCTAAATGGCATATAAGCTAAAGCATAAACCTGATGGTATAATTATCAAGTATAAGGCTAGGCTTGTTGCCAAAGGTTATGCACAAGAGAGAGGTATTGATTTTAATGAAAACTTTGCTCTTATATGCCAAATGACCACCGTTCATAACATATGTGCACTCCTAGCTCATCATGGTTGGAATTGCATGAGTTGGACATTAAGACTACATTTGTTAATGGTGGCTTACATGAAGAATTGTATGTATTTGAGCCCCATGATTTTGTGCAAAAAAGGGCATGAAAACAAAGTGTGTAGGTTGAAAACGGCATTATGTGGTTTGAAGCAAGCACAACGTGCTTGATATGAAAAGATACATGCCTCCTTGATTGCACATGGTTTTGAGAATAGTCCAACCAAGAGCACTTTATATGTTAAGCATGCAGATGATGCATTTCTGATCTTTGTTGTGTATGTTGATGGAATGCTTCTCACACATCCTAATTAGAAGCACACTACTGAATTTAAGGTTGATTCGCATGCCTCTTTTGATATTTCAGACTTGGGGCATTCACTTGATTGTTTGGCAATTCAATTTATGCAAGTTGATGGCAGAATAGGTTCGTGGCAAAAAACATATATTGATACACTATTGAAGCATTTTTGCATTGGAGACTACAAACCTATTACTACTCCTACGAAAATAGGTGAATGGTTATGTCTTTATAATGTTGGGGATGCATTTGATATTCTTCTTTATCAGCAAGTTGTTGAATACTTGATTTACTTATGCATAACTTAGCCTGATATTTAGTTTGTTGTGTCTCAAATGAGCAAGTTGATGCATTGTCGAGGTGTCAAGCATTGGCAAGCAGTTAAGCACATCTTTTCACTACTTGAGTGGTATTCGGCTACTTAGATAGTTTTATCCCAAGGGGGGATCACTAGTGCCATATTTGCATGCCTTTTCTAACTCATATTGGGCTGGTTTCTATGACACTAGTGTGTCCACCTATAGTTTTTGGTTCATGATTGGTAGCTCATGGATATCTTGGTTGGGCAAGAAGCAGCCTATTGTGGCCGATTCTAGTCATAATCTTGAGTATAGGGTAGCTTTCACAGTGATTGTTAAGTGTGTGTGGATTAGATGCATCTTGGCTTATTTAGATGTTGGTAAGTCTTTTGGCACCACCATCTTCATTGAGAGTTAAAGTACATTGGCAGTTGTGAGGAACCTTGTGTTTTATGCTCGCACAAAGCACATTGAGGTGGACTATCACTATGTCATGAAGAGGTTCTCTACTAGAGAGAGAGCAGTTTGGCATATGTGCCCACCTAGGATAAAGTTATAGACCTTTTTCACAAAGGCTATGCCTAGGGAGAAGTTTGATGCTTTTTGTAAAGCTTTGGGATTACTTCAATCTCTTTTCACATAGCTTGGAAGTTCCTTATCCATGAGTGCTAGCTCCTTGTTCATCGCATCACTCCCAGGGGGGATTTGTTGATATATTATGATAGTAATGTGTGTGAACACACTTAGGACTGTGGAGGCACTTTTCTCCCTCTTTGGGAGGTTTTTTCTCTCCCAAGTTGTATATATGTCTATAACCCTAATGGGTTACTTTACTTTGTACATTCATTTGGTAATTCATTAAGTGTTGTGTTGTGCTCCAAGATTCTTATTCTTCCTTTTGTTTCGCATGCTTCTGATGACCACAAACTTCAACAATTTAGTTATAGTTGTCACCTCACTCATTCGTATTTTGTTGATCATCTATCAGTAGAGAGCTCTTCCAACCTTTGCGTGTCTTTGTGGTGGGATCTTTTTCTTTGCTCTTGTATGTTCTTTTATTTGTGCTTTCTCACTCACTCACACACCCAACCTGTATGTGTGTATGTATGTATGTATTGTTGATATATTTTGGTAGTGATGTGTGTGAACACACCTAGGACCATTGGGGCACTTTTTTCCTTCTTCAAGAGGTTTTTTCCCTCGGCTTGTATATACGCCCTCTAACCCTAATAGGTCACTTATGTGTGTACATTCATTTGGTAATAAATCCAATACCGTGTGTTGTGCTCCAAGCTCTTCTTCTTCCTTGTGTTGTTAACATGCTTTCACAGACCTCAAACACCAACAATTGGTATTAGAGCAGATTGTTGCTTCATTGAGCACGTCATTGACACCCCTTTGGACATAGCCTTAGAATCACATGAAAATTTGTGAGCATACTCAAGGCGATTAGGAGTTTAAAACAAATTTGCTTTATGGCATCGAAATTTTGATATGAGTTTGTTTTGGCTTTAAAATGCACTATCACAACACCTGCGTAGAAAATTTCATCCTTTTGTGTTAAACATATATAGGTTTTGGTTCCCTAGTACAAGTGGATCGAAGACTATTATAGGTTTAGCGGAGGTTGAGAGGGTAGTTCTATTCAACTTTTTGAGATACATTCGTTTTTTTGCATCATGCTATTTAGTGAGTGGCCATGGTTGAAAGTAATGATGTATTCCATATGTTCGTTGTTGAGGAAAAGTTGGATGGTACAAATTACCCATTATAAGAATATATTATGAATCATGTATTGGTAGCAAAAAGGCTATGGTATATTGTGCAGGGTATTACAAAACCCCTACTACACCTATGAATACAGTTGAAGGTGATGCAAATGGCATTGAAGATGATGATTTTCAGATTCATGTTCTCATTGTAGTTCTTGTTGCACCTACTATAGAGCAACTTCAAAGGGATGGCAGAGATGCTCAAGAACATGCATTCATAGCTTTGTCTATCAAAAGTTTCATTATCCCTCACATTTGCTCTTGCAAAATAGCAAATGATGCTTGGGATACACTTATCACTTCATACGAGGCAAGGAATGAGGCTCATGTTGCTTACCTTAAAAGCATTTGGAGAGTGAGCATATGAATGAAGGAATTCTATCGATAGATTTTTGACAAAGATCAAAGATTTGAAGGAGCGGTTGATTTCTGATGATGAAGTCTTGCTATATAGTTCACTTGTGGAGACTCTTCTTAATGGTCTTCCATATTCATATCAAATTTTTACTTCTACTCTTCAATTGATGATGAAAGCCAATCCAAATGCCTTAATATTTGAGGAGTAAGTCATTTTTTTTTTCAAAAATATCAATTAAGGTAGAGAAGTCCATTATGCGTGTTGTAGATCAAGATCACCTAGCTAGTCACAAGAGTAAAGGTAAATGGAGCTCATCTATTAGTAAGTAGAAATCTGCTAATTCAAAAAAGGAAGCCAAAGATGAGAAGAAAACAAAAAAGTAGAAACAATTTTGTAGATACTATAAAGGAAATGATCATGTCATAAAGAGTTGTGCAAAATTGACTGCAAAAGAGGAGAAAAAGAAAGAGGCTAGAATGGTTGTTTAAGAGGCCTCTACACACAAAAAGAGTCTATTAATATCATGACGAATGAAGAATAGGTGTTTACTACTGTTTGCACCTATGACACATCTTCCCATGAGTAGTGTATATCTACAGTAGACTCAAATGTTTGGTGCTTTGAAAGTGGAGCAACCAAACATATTACCTCACAACATATTTTATGGAGTTCACTTGAGCTCGCCACTAGAGGGAATATTGTCACATGCACTAACAACTCCTTTTATCCTATCATGAGAGTTGGCAATATCATTCTGACTACTACTGATGGTAAATCTTCAACATTGTCAGATGTTTTGTATGTACCAAGGATCAAGAAAAAACTATTTTCAGTTTCAGCATTAGCCAAGATTGGCTTGTTTGTCAAATTTGTGGATGATAGATGCATAGTCTATGATCTCTCAAATAGAAATGTTATTATTGCTTCTTGCATTTTATGTTGTAGGTTGTATAAGCTCATATACTATGTAAGATCTCCGAATGATTCAACATTTCCAGTTCAAGATTCTCATGCTATCTTAGATGCAAAGCTTTGACATGCATGCTTTGATCATCCGAATTTCTTGGGTTTACTATTCTTGCACAAATAAAAAATGGTATTCTCTCTGCCCAAACTTGAGGCACCTTGTTAACATGTTTATGAAGGCTGTATTTTGGGAAAGATGCAACATTCCTCCTTCCATAAAGATGGTTCAGTTCGAGCTACTCAGAAATTGCAAGTTGTTCACAGTCATGTGTATGGTCCTATACAAACACCTTCTTTTGGGAACTATCTTTACTTTATGAATTTTAATGATGATTTTTCTAGGCATGCATGGGTGTATCCATTGAAAGTTAATTCCAAAGTGTTTATGTGCTTTCGAAAGTTTCTCGCCATGGCTGAAAATTTTTCAGCATGAAAATTGAGGACACTCCATTCTGATCATGGGGGGGGATACATATCTTTTGATTTCAATGCATTTTTGGCTGAACATGGGATAAAAAATGAGTGTAAAATGTTGTTTACACCTCAATCAAATGGAGATGATGAAGGAAAGAACATGCCTTGTTGGAGTTTGAGGTTTGCAAAAGCATGCAAAAAACAACACAAGGAAGAAGAAGAAGAAGAAGCTTGGAGCACAACACATAATACTGAATTTATTACCAAGTGAATGTACAAAGATAAGTAACCCATTAGGGTTAAAGGCTTATATATAAGTCGGGGAAAAAACCTTCTCAAGAGAGAAAAAAGTGCCCCAATGGTCCTAAGTGTGTTTACAACATCACTATCAAAATATATTTACAAGTCCCCCCTAGGAGTGATGTGGTGAACAAGGAGCTATCACTCATGTATAATAAAGTGGAAAGCTATGTGGAATCAATCCAGAAAAGGAAGTAAGAACAAAGCTTTGTGGAAAGCTTCAAAAATTTCCCTATGCAAAGCCTTTGTACACATACACACTTACACACACACACATCCACACACATTTACACACACACATACACATACACATGCATAAAGACACATATATATAGATACACACATATATACACACATAGACACACACATAGACACACACACACATACACACATAGACACACACACACGTACACACACATACACATACAAACACACACATACACACATATACACACACATATAGACACATACACACACATATATGCATACACACACATGTAGAGAGACATACACACACACATACACATACATGCATACATATGCATACATAATGCATATGCATATGCATACATAATGCATATGCATATGCATACATAATGCATATGCATATGCATATGCATACATAATGCATATGCATATGCATACATAATGCATATGCATACATACATACTTACATGCATACACACACATGCATACATATGCATACATAATGCACATGCATATGCATACATACATGCTTAAATTCATACACACACATAAACACGCATACACAAATACACATACACACATGTATATGCATAACACACACACATAAAGAGACATACACACACATACACATACAATTATACATATGCATACATACATGCTTACATGCATACACACACATACACACGCATACACACATACACATGCATACACACACACACGTGTAGAGAGACATACACATGCATACATAATGCATATGCATATGCATACATACATACTTACATGCATACACACACATGCACACACATGCATACATATGCATACATAATGCACAAGCATATGCATACATACATGCATACACACACATAGACACGCATACACACATACACATACACACATAGACACACACACATACACATACACATACACACATACACACACATATATGCATACAGACACATAGAGAGACATACACATGCATACACATACATGCATACATATGCATACATAATGCATATGCATATGCATGCATACATACTTACATGCATAGACACACATATGCATACATAATGCACGTGTATGCATAGATACATGCATACACATACACACACATAGACACATACACACACATAGACACACACAAACATAAACACACATAGACACACACACATACACACACATAGACACACCCACATGTTGGAGAATTTCTCTCCTATTCACAGCAGAAAGTGTAGAAGACCTTCTTAGGATCAAGACTTTTGCCAACAGCTGAACCTTCAAATGAAAATTGGTACCAATTAAAAAATGCAATGAACATGAAACTTTGGTCACTCAAACTAGACACCTAGATCTTTCAAATGAGCTATCAAACACTCAATGTAGAGTAGATTTGGGTTGGAAACTCTTTGATTCAAAACAGACTACTTGTCCACTCAGTTAGGCTAAAAATTGGACTTCACTAAAACCTGAATAACTCAGAGACCATAAAGAATTTGGTAACACTGTTCTAGATACTAAATGTACTCAATATAAGCTTTCCAATGAATGTTTAAACACTAAAATTGGATACATATATGGAGATATAGGAATCTTACAAGTAGACTACCCAAAAATGGGTGTGCGGCTGGACATACTCTATGAGAGTGAACTGAACGAAATGACTCAAACCAAATGAACTAGCTACAAGGGGACTTCCATGCCTTCTTCCTCTATTCTTGAGTGTCCTCCTTTGCCTCTTTTATAGCCAAGTGACAAAAAACTCTCATAATGAGTTTGAGATCTCTTCTCCATCATTTCTTCCACTACTTTGGACAGCCACTCCTCTTACAGTTCAGTTTTTGGATTTGATTCTCTTTTGATTGATTCTCTTTTGGCATCCACTACTTGCTGAAGTAAATGCTTCCATTTTTCCTTTTTTGTATTTTCCTTCTATCTGAAGAAAATCTTTTTTGCAAAAATATATACGACCTTACTTCTTTATTTTTTAACACTCCCCCTTAAGCTCACATGTGAGCTTGCACCTTCAGCCATATCGTGCAAGTTGATGTCATCCTTGAACCTCTTTAGCTTAGAAGCATCTAAGGACTTTGTATAGATGTCTGCAACCTGGTCATTAGTTCCAATGAACTTTATATCCATATCCTTGCTTAAAACTTTTTCTCGAACATAATGATAATGCACTTCTATGTGCTTGCTTCGTGCATGAAACATTGGACTTTTTCTCAAGTGAATGCTTAACATGTTGTCACCATAAATTGGAATGGTCTCCACCTGCACATCAAGATCAGCCAAGAGCTTCTTAATCCATGTAGCTTCACAAGTTGCAAAGGCTAAACCTCTATATTCAGCTTCTGTAGATGATAGTGCAATAGTAGGTTGCTTCTTTGAGCTCCATGTGATAGGTTTGCTACCTATCATGAACACATAACCTGAAGTGGATCTTCTATCTTCCTTCGAACCAGCCCAATCAGTATCACTGAAGCCCTTTACCTGCAATTCTTCATCATATCTATAAAACAATGCATGATTGACAGTGTGCTTCACATATCTTAGCACTCGTTTGGCTGAATTTAAATGTTCACTTGTTGGAGCTTGCATAAATTGAGAAAGAACTCCAACAATATAACACAAATATGGTCTTGTGATCGTAGCATAGACCAATGAACCTATAATACTCCTGTATGTAGTTACATCATGTAACTTCTCTCCATCATTTGAGCATAGCTTCACATTTGTGTCCATAGGTTGAGTGAGTGGTTTGCATTCACTCATTCCAACCCTAAAAAGAACATCCAATAGGTACTTTCTTTGCATCAAGTAAATGTCATCTTTCCCATAGACTATCTCAATGCCTAAAAAGTATTTCAGCTCACCAAGATCTGAAATTTTAAACTCCTTATCGAGTTTTCTTTTTATCTCTTGTATTCCTGTAACATTACTTCCTGTTATGATGAGATCATCAACGTATATGCAAATATATACCTGCTTGCCTTCTTCTTTCTTCATGTAGAGAGAGGTATCTACATTACTTGGGCTATACCCACACCTTGTGAGGTACTCGACCAACCTTTGATTCCAAGCACGTGGTGCTTGCTTCAACCCATACAAAGATTTCTTCAATCTACAAACAAATTTTGGATGCTTTCTATCTTCAAATCCAATCGGTTGACTCATGTATACCTCTTCTTGAAGTTCACCATTGAGAAAAGCATTTTTTATGTCAAGTTGGTATAATGGCCATCTCTTTGCTGCACTCACTGCAATCAAGGTTCTAATTGTTCCCATCTTTGCAACCGGGCTGAAAGTCTCTTCATAGTCCATGTCGTGAGTTTGCTTGAATCTTTTTGCTACTAGTCTAGCTTTATGCCTTGCTAGAGAACCATCAACATTTCTCTTTATTTTAAACACCCATTTATTTGAAACAATCTTCATACCTTTAGCCTTTGGAACTAGCTCCCATGTGTGATTGTCCTTGAGAGCTTTTATCTCTTCTTGCATAGCTTCTTGCCATTCTTTTTGTGTACATACTTCTTCATATGCATTCGGTTCTTTGTCTTTGACCACATGTGCCATATATACAAAATGCTTTGCAATAAAACTATCATATCTCAGCTTTTGAATTGGATACGTTGCTCTCAAAGACCTCCTTTCATTTCCTTTTGAATATTGCTTCTTCAATCGGTTCAGCTTTACCTTTGGTGTAATCACCTCTTCATACTCTTCTTCACTTGCATTTGAATCACTATTTTGGGCAGCACTTTCAGCTTCAAATCTTTCATATCCTAATGTTGGTGATGAGGAATGACTCCTTAGTCTCCCCTTCCATGTTGAGCTTCCTCCAAGTGATGTAGAAGCTTCTGGACCTGACATTTGAGTGCTTGTTTGATGAAATTCTTCTTGGACAGCACCTCCCTCATCTTTGCAATCTTCTTCAAGAATCTTGCCTTTCCCTTTGTCTCCAAACCATGGTCTTAGCTCATCAGATACGACATCTCGTGAGACTCATAGCTCCTTTGTCACCGGATTGTAGCACCTCTATCCCTTTTGCTTCGATGAATATCCAATGAAAATACATTTTTCTGACTTTGCCTCCATCTTTGTCCTTAGTTCTTGAGGGATGTGAACATAACACACACATCCAAAAACTTTGAGATGTGTAAGGTCAGGTTTCTTACCGGAATAAACCTCCTTGGGAGTTAGATTATGCACTCCAGCCATTGTGCACTTGTTCATCAAATAAACGGCCGTACTAGTTGCTTCGGCTCAATAGTTTAGTGGCATCTTCATCTCATTGAGCATGCATCTTGCAACTTCTGTGATATGTCAATTTTTCCTTTCAGCTATTCCATTTTGTTGAGATGTGTATCTACATGTAAATTGTCTCTTGATGCCATTTTCATAAAGAAAATCTGAAAATTCTTTGGAGAAATATTCTCCTCCTCCATCAGACCTCAAGGTCTTTATGTAGCATCCAGTTTCCTTTTCTACGTGTGCTTTAAATCTCTTGAACATGGAGAACACATTTGATTTTTGTTTTATGCAAAACATCCATACTTTTCTTGAATGATCATTGATAAAAGTGACAAAATATCTATTACCAGCCACTGATGGTTGTTGTGATGGTCCCCATACATCCGTGTGTATCAAGTCGAGGACATTCCTTGCCACATAGTTTCTCTTCTTGAATGGTTGTCGAGTTTGCTTTGCTAGTTGGCATGCTTCACAAAACTCATGTAGTCGAACATCATTGAATCTTGGAAGACCTCTTACCACTTCATGGTTGCTCATGTCCATGAGCTTGGGAATGTTGATATGTCCAAACCTTTTGTGCCATAAATCAATTTCCGCAATCCTCTTGTTTCCAAACTGAATATACATCACCTTTCCATGTGGTTGTTGAATGTCCAAGGTGAACATCCTACCTTCTTTCCTTCCTTGAGCAATGACCTTGAATCCTTCTTTTGGATTCTTTATAAAGCAGCCTTTTTCATCGAAGATAACATGATATCCTTTCTCTACCATTTGTCCTATTGAAATCAAATTCTTTGCAATAGTAGGAACATGAAGAACATAAGCCAATACCTTTTTATCTCCAAGCTTCATATCTCGAACATGCTGATGTTGAGTTTCATCGCTGGTCTCCACACATCCTTTTCCACTTGGAGCTTGTAGCTTTGTGAATAAATCTCCTTGGCATGTCATATGGTTGCTGCAACCTGAATCTATGAACCATTTTTTATCATCACTTCTTGAGTTGTTGTATTCATGCTTCATGGCAAGCATGGTTTGCTTATCTCCTTCACTTGATGTACTCGTATAGTTATTTTGGCTCCTTTGGTTGCCTCCATTCAGCCTTCCATTCTTTTGCCAACAATCATTTGCATAATGTCCTAGTTTACCACAATGATAACATTTTATTCCTTTATGAGGATTGTATGAACCTCGATCTCTTCCTCTATTTCTTCCTCGGCCTCTTCCATGTGTGTTTTCATTTGAGTTGTCCTTGTTGTCCTTCGAGTTGTGTTGGCTGAAATTTGTGTTGTTGTAGCTTCTTCCTCTTCCTCTCGAGCCTCCTCTTGAGTTCCTTCCTCTACCTCATCCTGCATATAACATTTGACTATGGATGTCCTTACCTTTGTTGCCTTCTCCTTGTTGAGCAACCTCTTCAGCCACAAGATTTGGTATAATCTTGTCGAATGTTGGTAGAGGGTCTCTATAAAGAATGTTTGTGATGAGGGGCTTCCACTTTTCTTCACTCCTCAAGCCATTGAGGGCTGTTTGGATGATGTCTTCCTCTTCTATCTTGCATCCAACTGATGTTAGTTGATCTCGAAGCTCCTTGATCCTCAATGTATACTCACTAATGCTTTGGTTTGAGCTTTTCTTCATGTTGTTGAGTTCGTTCTTGAGTTTCATCCTCGAGACCTTGTTGAGGTAGCATACACCTTCTCCAATGCTTCCCAAACCTCCTTGGCTGTTTCTAAGCTTTGCACATGACCAATCATAGTGTTAGAAATAACTTGTGAAATGAGGAACATCACCCTTCAATTCCTCTCTTCCCAATCAACAAATTGTCTCCTTTGTGCCGGAGTACTGTTGGGATCTTCAAGGTCCACCGGTTGTGGATCATCTCCACTAACTAGACTCCATAAACCTTTACCTTTAAGGTAATTTGTAATTCTATACCTCCAAGATTGAAATTTGTCTTTGTCTAACTTCTCAACTTCTCCTAAATCAGCCATTGAAAACTTCCAAGATTGAAGTTTACCTCAAGTATGTTGTGATGCTCTTTCTTGACTTCACGAAGCTCCCCCTTGATTTGTAGCTTCTCTTTTGCTTTACTTCAGCTCCAATGCTTTGCCTCTTAAATATCCAATGCTTTGATACCAATTGTTGGAGAATTCCTCTCCTATTCGCAGCAAAAAGTGTAGAAGACCTTCTGAGGATCAAGACTTTCGCCAACAGCTGAACCTTCAAATGAAAACTGGTACCAATTAAAAAATGAAATGAACTTGAAACTTTGGTCACTCAAACTAGACACTTAGAGCTTTCAAATGAGCTATCAAACACTCACTTTGGAGTAGATTTGGGTTAGCAACTCTTTGATTCAAAACAGACTACCTGTCCACTCAGTTAGGCTAAAAACTAGACTTCACTAAAACCTAAATAACTCACAGAGCATAAAGAATTTGATAAAATTGTTCTCTACAGAGAAAATAATCAACATAAGCTTTCCAACGAATGTTTAAACACTAAAATTGGATACATATATTGAGAGATATGACTCTTACAAGTAAACTACCCAAAAATGGGTGTGCGGCTGGACATACTCTATGAGAGTGAACTGAACGAAATGACAAACCAAATGAACTAGCTACAAGGGGACTTACATGCCTTCTTCCTCTATTCTTCAGTTTCCTCCCTTGCCTCTTTTATAGCCAAGTGACCAAAAACTTTCATGATGAGTTTGAGAGCTCTTCTCCATCATTTCTCCACTATTTTGGACAGCCACATTCAATTTTTGGATTTGATTCTCTTTTGATTGATTCTCTTTTGGCATCCACTACTTGCTGAAGTAAATGCTTCCATTTTTCCTTTTTTTTATTTTCCTTCTATTTGAAGAAAATCCTTTTTGCAAAAATATATACGAACTTACTTCTTTATTTTTAACAACACGTACACACAGATTTACACACATACACATGCATACACACACATACACACATAGACACACACACATACACACATACACACATACACACATAATGCATATGCATATGCATACATACATACTTAAATGCATACACACTCATACACACACATATGCATACATAATGCACATGCATATGCATACATACATGCATACACATACACACATAGACACATACACACACATAGTCACACACACACACATAAACACATACACACTCATAGACACATACACACTTACACACACACATCCAGACATATGTACACACACACATACACATGCATACAGACACATATATATAGATACACATGTATATACAAACATAGACACACACACACACATACACATACACACACATATAGACACACACATAGACACACACACTTACACACACACACACATCCACACACATTTACACACACACATACACATGCATTTAGACACATATATATAGATACACACACATACACACACATACATGCATATGCATACATTATGCACATGCATATGCATACATACATGCTTACATGCATACACACACATACACATGCATACACACATACACATACACACATAGACACACACATACATACACACATATATATGCATACACACACACATATAGAGAGACCTTAACACACATACACATACATGCATACATATGCATACATAATGCATATGCATACATACTTACTTACATGCATACACACACACACACATATATGCATACACATGCACACACATAGACAGATACACACACATACACACACATACACACACATAGGCATACATATGCATACATAATGCACATGCATATGCATAGATACATGCATACACATACACACACATGGGCAAAATCAAATGGTAGAAAGGTAGGTCAACAACCATTTGTTTGTAGCCCTTGATCTTGCTTAATACACACTTAGGATCTATTCTAGATCCAATTTCCCACGTACAATAGACTCTCCCCCAAGTAAGAAAACTACTTTTGCTTCTAGCCCTTGAGTTCAGTTGATCCTCACATATGATCAATCCCAAATGTAATGGTTTAGAAGTAAAGTTTCTAACAACCCATCTATAGTCTAATCTAGAACACATGTGACCTCAAATTCAAGAACCTACCAACCTCCAAAACTCTCACATGGATTGTCCTCATAATGGAGGCCTTACACAATAGAGTTTCATGGAGAAATTGTGTTTCTACATAAAGGTGAAGCATTGAACATATCTAACATTGCATGCATGCATACATACACACACATACACACACATATCTCTCTCTCTCTCTCTCTCTCTCTCTCTCTCTCTCTCTCTCTCTCTCTCTCTCTCTCTCTCTCTCTCTCTCTCTCTCTCTCTCTCTCTCTCTCTCTCTCTCTCTCTCTCTCTCTCTCTCTCTCTCTCTCTCTCTCTCTCTCTCTCTCTCTCTCTCTCTCTCTCTCTCTCTCTCTCTCTCTCTCTCTCTCTCTCTCTCTCTCTCTCTCTCTCTCTCTCTCTCTCTCTCTCTCTCTCTCTCTCTCTCTCTCTCTCTCTCTATATATATATATATATATATATATATATATATATATATATATATATATATATATATATATATATATATATATCTATATATATATATATATATATATATATATATATATATATATATATATATATATGTATGTATATATATTTATATATATATATATATGTGTGTGTATATATATATATATATATATATATATATATATATATATATATATATATATATATATATATATATATGTATGTATGTGTGTGTGTGTGTGTGTGCATTATTACTCTTATGTGTCCCTCAAAGTAGCTTTGATGTGAACCATTTCCCTATACATCAACAATTTTACTCTGCTAGGTAGAGGTTCCTCATGTAACTATATAACATGATATACTAATATGTGGTGGTGCTTTGTACTTAGGGATTCACTTATAGCTCTCTTCTCACTCATTCCTATATTATTGATTATCTATCGATAGACAGCTCCTCCAACCATCACATGTCTCTATCATTTGATCTACTTCTTTTCTTTTGTGTGTTCTTCTATTCATGCTTCTTCACTCACCCATACAGCCAACAATTGTATCAACGCAATTTCAATTTCTTCTCAATCAATTGTTTCTTGATGATGTTTTCCCCCTCACTATTAATAGTGAAAATTGGGTTTTGGACATAGGAGTATGAATTTCAGCACTCGAAGATCATTTCTTGGACTTTACTCCCTTTCAAAGACATTAGAGCATTTGAATTCAATATCTGAGCTACAGTTTGCGAGCTTTATTTGGGCTTATATTTAAACTTTTTTGAAGTTCATTTCTTACTACTTTTGATTTCTTTGGTGCAATGATGAAGAATGTTTTTGTTGCAAAGTAACTATGGAACATAGTGGCAGAAGTCGACAAGTGAACTAATGATTCTTCTACTACATAGCGTGTTTTCATAAATTCATGATTGTCTTTAGGTATAGTGATAATGCCTTCTTCATATATGCAAGAGTAGCTTAGATGGGATGGAAAGGAAGCTCATGCATTGATTTCCCTTTTTGTGAAGTGGCATATTGTTTCACACATCCAATCATGCACTACTTCAAGACAAGCTAGTCATATTCTTTCTTCTTTGTATGTTGTGTGTACTAAAGCATGTGTTTCTTACTCGATAATGCAACTTGAAGATGTATGTATTATTGAAAATGATTTTATGGATATATATATATATATATATATATATATATATATATATATATATATATATATATATATATATATATATATATATATATATATATATATATATATATATATATATATATATATATAGATGTTACACACATCAAGGATTTGAAAGATCAATTGGAAAACATTGATGGGATAATTCCAATTGAGTCATTCATTTCTACACTAGTCGAAGGATTGCCAAAAACTTTTCAAAGCTTTGCTACTGTAGTTCCTCTGGTTGTGAAAGGAAATCCAAATATGTATACTTTTGATAGGTTTGTGTTTCTTCTTTTGCAAGAAGAGTAATAAAGAGTTAATAGAAGTGTTTTGTTTGATGGAACACAAGCACTTGCTATTACACAAAAGGTGAAAAGCAAGTATGGTTCAGCTTTGGGTTCATAAAAAGAAGCCTCACTCTTCCTCTTCCACTTCATCCTCTCTTGATGGTGATATGCATAAGAAAAAGAGATGCAAGCATTGTCAAAATTTGTATATTGTTTGTACATTTAGCAAGCCTAAATTCGTGGCTAAATATTTAGGACTACTTCTCAATTCATGTACCTCACATGGAGGACCACATATGAACACCTTCTTATCAATATAGGTATATTTACCTTTGGATAAATGTAAAAGCTAGAGAATATGGAATCTCCTGAAGTTAGGGAGCTGAACCCATGACTTAGATGGTAGACAGAATCAATTCAAATCATCCCTAAAGTGTAGGAGCACTTTTAGGTGAGGGAAATTCAATTCAAACTCACTAGTTGAGCATAAAAAGAGAAGCTTTTAGTTGCAGGTTAAAGTGAGTCATTCTGAGATCTATTGAGCTACACCATTGAGCATACATTGAGCTCAACATATGTACGAGTAGTCCACTACACTTCCCTTGTATCATATGTTCATTAGCATACATAATTTGATACATTTCTTCAAGTCCATGTTTGTCTACTGCTCTGTGTTGCATCTTCATCATTGCATTGATTTTGCAAGAGTGATTTCTCTCTATGTCTACTCAAACATTTTATGCACTTTAACTTGGTATAGTTAGAGGGAATGTCTACTATCTACATACCAAGTTTCATTATTTTTTGTTTATCCTAGTTTGAGATATGAAATGATGAAGTCGACTATGTCTGCACATCATCTTGCTTCTGAAATGTCGAGATGACCCCCTTGAGTTACTAAACTCATTCCATAGTTTATAGTGCCTCTAAATTCATTAAATAACTTGATTTAGTTAGCTATACACTTGACTTAGATGTGCAAAAAGGCTCTTTGATCAATTCATACCAGGTTGTGAGCTCTGAACAAGATACTGAGCACTTGCATTGGCAAAATAGAAAGTGTTCTCTCATTCTTTGCATATCCAAGTTATCTTATTTGGTGCAAACTTTTGGGGATGATGTTTCAAAGTACCTAGTGGTTGTAGATGCATTATGGAAGGAATGGTTCAACATTCAAGCTTGTGAGAGATAAATGCTTTAACACTAGATTTTGTGAAAGGTAAAATCTTCAACATTGGAGTTCTTGGGATGCAAAGGCTTCAACACTATAGCTTTTGGGTGGAAAATGCCCTACACTAGAGTTCTCAAGAGGTAAAGGCTTCAACACTAGAGGTCATGGGAGGCAAAGCCTCAAATATTCAAATTCATCACACTATTGAGGTGTTAGCATCTAGAAGTGGAAATGGAAGAGGAGTTCATGCAATGGATTCAGAAATTCAAACACTATGGGTAAGTCTACCAATATTCAATGAAGGCAAGTTAAATGGTACAAATTATATTCTTTGGAAGTTCAAGATTACAATTATCATTGGTTCTTATGATCTTTTGGAGATAGGCATCATAAGTGAACAAGAGACACAACCTACCTTTGACCAAGAAACCATGTAATAGAATGTCTTGTGAAGGGTTAGAGAAGACTCACAAGGGGATAGCTCAAAGGTGTCTCGAAAAGTCTTCATGAAAGCATGATGGAACGGTAACTACTCTCAACACTCATGTGAGTCCTCAAGATTTAACATTTGAGGAGTTCTATTCTCTACCAAGGATTGTAGCTTAAAGCCCAAACAAAAACTACAAATAAAGATGCTAACTTCTCCATGAATCCATCAAGAAAACATGGTTCTTCATCCAAATGTGGAAGTGAGAAGAAGAGGAGTAGTAAGAAGAACTTTCAAGACAAGGCTTCCATTGCAAAAATAAAGGACACACAATTCCAAATTATCATGCCAGAAGGATAGATGAAGAGTTTAAGAAGTAGACAATAGATGCAACTAAAGCAAAGGTGGTATGTTCCTCAAGAAAAGAAGAATCAATTGTGGATTCATTTGTACTAGACAATGGTGCATCTTTTCACATGGCCAATGAGAAGGGTCAATCTTTTTCTATGCAGTCTCAACAAGAACCCATCACAAGGATATGGACAATGTTGAAGGATATTCAAAAGCAAAGTATTGCTCTTCATCACTCATCTATACTGAATGGAATGTAGGAACCCCCTAGAGCTTGTATGATGTGCAAGTAATAGACAGCAACATTCCCACAAGAAAGCAAGAGTAGTTCAAGGGCTCCTCTAGTTTTGGTATATGCTAACTTGTGTGGTAAGATGCCTATATAGGCCTTGGGAGGATCTTTCTACCAAGTTATCATCGACAAATATAACAGGAAGATGTGGATGTAATTTCTTCATGATAAGGCTCAAGCTTCTAGTAACATTAAAGAACAACTATAACTTGTTAAAAAATGAACTAGGGAAAAGTGTGAAGAAGCTTGGAATAGGAGGTGATGGTGAGCTCAAGTCATGGGATTTGCAAGGATTTTGCAAGGGCAAAGGCATAAAGTGTCAATCAATGACACCTCACACATCACATCAAGATGGCAGTATGGAATGCAAGAATCACACCATTGTTGAGATAGCAATGTGTATGAGGGAAGGCATGGGCTTTCCTTATCAAATTAGAAAGATTCATCATGAATTCTACATTGGTAACAATCCATGAGTCTCACACTTTAAAATTTTTGAGGATGTGTGCTATGCTCTTCTCCCATGTCACAGAAAGAACAAGTTGGAACCAAAAGGCAAGAGATGCATCTTCTTAGGTCATAGTGAAAAGCAAAGGGCTTTGATATTATATGACCTCTAGGCAAAGAAGATCAAGGGAATCATGATGTGGTGTCTATGGAGCACTCACATGTAGTGGAGGAGAAGAAACAAGCTTTCACTTTATCACCAAGAAAATGAGTAATTCATATGTACCTAGCCCATGGATCATCCCTACCTATGAACAGGAGTAAGCATCATCATCAGATGGTAATAAGAGAGTCTACTTAGTTAAAATCACCTAGAGAGATTGTTTGTCGCTATAATGGGTGAAGAAGATGCTCTATGGTCAGAGTAATCCTATGCCATTAACTATTGAAGAGAAGGCAGAGACCAAGGAGATCATAGAGAATAGAGGGGCACCAGTAGGATTCTACTCGCATAGTCTGTATAGCCATGATGGTTTAGATTATAAAGGAAGTAATGAAGCCAATACTTGAAGATGAAGCACTTGTATATCCGTCATGGGAGGACATTATGCAAGCCAATTATGACAACTTAATGAAGAATGAAGCGTGGACTAACTAGCACCAAGTGGGTGTGACAAGTGTAGGACATTCTAAAAGGACTCTTCGAATGCTATCAAGACACATTGGTAGCACAAGTACTTTCACTATCAAAAATTTTTTGTTTTCAAGACTCTTTTGCTCTAATGACCACTATGCATCATATAACACTAGCAGGTGAGATGAAGTGGAAAGTTTTTGTGTTAGATGTCAAATCAAAACTTTTGAATGTTGAGCTCAAGGAGGAGGTACATGTGTATCAGCCACCAAGTTTTGAGGCTCCACATTCAAAGAGAACATTATGTCAATTAAAGAAGGCATTCTATGGTATGAAACAAGTCAGAACATAGACATTGAGACCTACATGAAGGTCGTTGGTAGTATTATCTACTTATGGATCATTATACAAGATCTCCATTTTGCCATCAGAATTTGGTTTTCAAATAGACCTCATGAAGAACATTCAAGACCTGACAAGCAATTACACTTCAAAAGGATGGTAGAGATAGTCTTATATCCAACCATGAAGGATCAAAGAGGATTTCTTAGAAAGGGTGTACTCCACATACATTTTTGAAGACTTGGCATTGGGCCAAGAAGGTAGTTCATTAGACATAGTCAATGCTCCACCCTGATGGAGGACTTGGCATCATGCCAAGAAGGAATCCACCTTCGGGTGGACATTGATGGGGCATGTTAGATATGCTTAATGCCTCACCCTTATGAAGCACCACCATTGTTCCATAAAATTCAATTTTATAAGGCCTCTATTATGAGGAGAAGCCATGTGAGAGTTTTGGACATTGGTAGGTTCATAATTTTGAGGTTAGATGAGGTCTAGATTAGACCATAGATGGGAGCCCTAAATCGGTTGCAAAACAGGCAAAGACCAAAGAGGTATGGTTGTTGTAGAGGCATCTACACCCAAAACAGAGTCTTCTAATCTTGTGCATAATGAAGAATGGGCATTTACTACTGTTTGTAGTTATGAACCATCTTAACATGAAAAATGTATGTTTGCATTAGACTCTGATGTTTGGTACTTTCATACTGGGATAACCAAACATATTACCTTGCAGCACAGTTTCTTCACTTCACTTGAGTCTGCCTCTATAGGGAATATTGTCACATGCACCAACAAATCCTCTTATCATGTTATGGGAGTTGGTAAGATCATTCTTACTATTGCTGATGGTAGTTCTTTTACGTTGTTAGATGCTTCAATCAAGAAAAATCTATTATCAATTTCACCATTAGCCAAGATCGGCTTGGTCATGAAATTTGTTGATGACACATGTACAGTTCATGATCTGTCAAAGGGCGACATCATTATTGCTTCTAGAATTTTATGTCATGGACTATATAAGCTCATAGATTATGCAAAATCTTTGAATGATTCAACATGTGTAGTTCAAGATTCTCAGGCTATGCCAGATGCAAAGCTTTCGCATGCACGCTTTGGTCATCTAAATTTTGCTAGTTTGCTACACCTGTAGAAATCTGAAATGGTGTCCTGTTTGCCCAAACTTGAGGCACCTAGTAAAAACGTATGTGAAAACTATATTTTGGGCAAAATGTAGCATTCCTCCTTCCCAAAAAATGGCTCTGTTTGAGCTACTTAGAAATTGCAACTTGTTCACAGTGATGTCTTTGGTCCTATGCAGACACCTTCTTTTGGGAACTATCTTTACTTTGTGACTTTCATCAATGATTTTTCAAGGCATGAATGGGTATATCCATTGAAAACAAAGTATGAAGTGTTTATGAGCTTCAAACAGGTTTTGGTTTTGGTTGAAAATCTTTCAGCATGTAAAACGGGCACCCTTCGTTCTGATTGAGGGGGGGAATATATGTCTTCTTATTTTAACATAGTTTTGGCTAAACATGGGATAAAACATTAGTGTACAATGTCATTTACACCTCAACATAATGGAGTTGCTTAAAGGAAGAATAGGTCACTCATGGAGATGGCGAGTTGCATGGTCAAGAGTCAGGCTTTATCACATAGTCTCTAGCTTGAGGTTGTTATGTGTGCAGCATATGTACTTAACTAGTGTCCCACTAAAGCATTGCAATCTATCACTCCATATGAGGCTTTTCATGGTTGTAAGCCATCTATTGCTCACTTGCATGTTTTTGGTTATTTGGCATATGCGTTAGTGCTTAAACAACAATGTAGGAAATTGGATGATAAAGTACTGAAATGTATTTTTATTGGGTACAGTTCTCAAAGCAAAGGCTATCGTCTATATCATCCACAGAGTAAACACATTTTGGTTAGTTGTGATGTTGTTTTTGTGGAAGATGCTATTCAGCCATTGCTTTTATGTACTACGGAGACATCAATTAGCTCCAACGACATGTATGATACTTTGTTGCCTCTTTTTACATGTGGAAACTCTAGTGTTGGTCCTAATGAGGAAATTTCAAAGCCTTTATAGGTTTCATGTGATGATGCAGATCATTCCATATCTGATGTAGATTTACATGATGCACTTCTTGATGAGAGAGCTAATATTGAGGAGGCAAAAGCTATGCCAAAATGGTTGGTGCAAACTTTGTGTGATAGCAAATTAGATGGACCTCCATCATATAGGACTCGTTCAAGCTCTCATAGTGCTTCGTTTGCATTAGATTGCTATGTTATGGCTGTCTCAAGTCTTTGTGATGAGAATGAGCCAAATTCGTTTGATAAAGCACAAAATTCAAAAAATTGGATGGTTGATATGCAATCAGAATATGATGCTATCATGAAAAATGTTACCTGGTCTTTATGTCACTTTCCTCCTGGCAAGAAGGCCATTGGCACTAAGTGGGAATACAAACTGAAGTGTAAGCCTCATGGAACAGTTGATAGGTATAGGACTAGCCTTGTTGCAAATGGTATGCTCAGGAAAGAGACATTGATTTTGATGAGACCTTTGCTCCTACATGTTGAATGACTACTATTCATAGCATCTGTGCACTTGCAACTCATCATAGTTAGAATGTACATCAGTTGGACATTAAAACTAAATTTTTGAATGCTGAATTGCGTGAAGAAGTGTATGTTTTTCAGCCCCATGGCTTCATGCAAAAAAGGCATGAAAACCAAGTGTGCAGGTTGAAAAAGGCATTATATGGTTTGAAGCAAGCACCACATGCTTGGTACGAAAAAATACATGCGTACTTGATTGCACATGGTTTTGAGAATAGTCCAACTGAGAGCACCTTATATGTTAAGCGTGCAAATGATGTGCTTCTGATCATTGTTGTCTATGTTGATGACATGCTGCTCATTGGTCCTCATGAAAAGTTTTTAACCTATAGATCGATGGTGTAGATTATTTTTGGCATGGATCAAGATACCAAGATCAAGATACCACGACCCTATAACATGGGTAGCCTGATTTAGGATTGGAAAACCTTATAAGGATGGTCCCCTCCCCATGTAGGATGCTAATTTGTAGTGTTTGAAACCATTAAGGTCTCCATTTTAGTACCCATTGTGTTGGCCTATAGTCTTTCATCTAGATTCTATCTATATCACCATTTGAGCTCCATATAATGAGTGTATGGGTGGATATAACTATCTACATCTTGTGTAGTTTTTGAGTTTCATTGTATTAGAGTTACGAGTTTGAGTTGAATTGAGTTGAGTTCATCTTCTACTCATCTTGGATTTGCTTTCCACTACAACCCTCTCTTTATTGTGTTTTTCCCATGACTAACAATATCTATCTTTCTCTCTAACCTTGATCTTATATATATATATATATATATATATATATATATATATATATATATATATATATATATATATATATATATATATATATATATATATATATATTTATATTTATATTTATATTTATATTTATATTTATATTTATATTTATATTTATATTTATATATGTGTGTGTGTGTATGTATGTATATATATGTGTGTGTGTGCGTGTCT
This sequence comes from Ceratopteris richardii, assembly GCA_020310875.1. Lineage (NCBI taxonomy): Eukaryota > Viridiplantae > Streptophyta > Polypodiopsida > Polypodiales > Pteridaceae > Ceratopteris > Ceratopteris richardii. Next base: position 58,966,899 of record CM035406.1, on the reverse strand, counting down.
GTGTGTGTATTGTGGCAATGTCCACAAGGTATTGGAATTGCACCACTAGTCCATCATTATTCATCATTTTCTTTTTCTTACATGGTTTCAGAGCTTGGGAAGGTATAGAAGATTGCAGAGATTGTGGAGGCCAAGGAATCAACTCTATGATTTATGGAAGGAATGCTTCAACACTCAAGCTTGTGAGAGGTAAATTCTTCAACTCTAGGTTTTGTCAAATGTAAAGGCTTCAAGGTTGGACTTCTTGGGAGACAAAGGCTTCAACGCTATAGCTTGTGGCTATCAAAGGCTTCAACGCTATAGCTTGTGGCTGTCAAAGGCTTCAATGCTAAAGTTCTCAAGAGATAAATGCTTCAATGTGAGAGTTTTTGGGCGAAAAAGGCTTCAAGGATTCAACTTCATGGGACACAAGAGCTTCAACACTATGGAGGCATTAGCATTTAGAAGTGGAAATGGAAGTGGAGTTCTTGCAATGGATTTGGAAATGAAAACACTATGGGTTAGTCCACCAATCTTCAATGAAGGCAAGCTAGGTGGTACAGGTTATTTTCTTTGGAAGTTCAAGATTATATGCAAGAGAACTACAATTACAACCACCATGTGCTAGAGAGATGACTCTCCTCCCAACCAAATGCCTCTATATATAGCTCTCTCTAGGGGACTACCTGCTTGGGCAGGTGGATACTAGCCATCCATGTGTCAGCCATGTAATTGCATGAGCGCCAAGTGTCCCAGTTAACCAGAGTTAACTCAAGTGGATGCTTCTAGAAGGTTCTAGAGCTCTTTGGGCAAAACACTCTCCCCATGGACCCCATGGGGGTTGAACCCAAGATCCCTTCCTTCACACCCTTGAGTCTTAACCACTAGGTTAACACTAGTGTTGTACCAAAATAGGACACTATAGTGTCCTTTTTTCTAATAAATAAAAAAAATCACACATACTAATCAAATAAACTTTTGAAAAAACCTTAAAGACCCATAAAGACCTATACCTAGATGCTCTATAAAAAATATATATTTTAAAAAATAACCTTTTTTGATAACTCAAAATATAGAAATGATTGAATATGGTTGAAAAAAACTGTTTTTTTGTAAACTAATATATGCGAAGAAAGAAATATCTCCATAAAAAGAATTTTCCTCCTATTGGAATTATTTTTCTAATGTTAATTTATTGTCATATAATCATTTGAAACAAGACTTGGGAACTAGAAAAATCCTTTTTATATTAAAAAAATTAGTACAATATAGGGTGCTCATTGTATAGTTATACAATTTTGCAACCTTCTATATGATATTGATTCATAAAAACACTAAAATGGTTTGTGTTTTATTTCAAAAACCATCATATAGTAGCATACATTTATGTTACATGTCTTTGAACCAATAATTTTTGTATGTATCTCACATACGATGAAAAATCTAGATATTTCATTGAATAGCCATATTCCTCTCTACCGAGAATAAAACTTCATCCTAAAAAATTAGGTTTTCTCAATGATATAAGGTATATATTAAAGCTAGCATATTAGCTTTAATCATGTAGCATATACAGTATTTCCTCGTAAAAATGGCCTTTTTTAGCGTAGAAAAATAGTGTTATTGTTAAACTTGAAGAAACAACATAGAAATTGGAATCCTAAGGTTGTCAAAAAAATATTTCTAGTTGTAATAATATCAAATAGTATTTTGATCATAAAAAATGATGCATGTTCATACCATCACTTTGCAAAATAATTCATAGATGATAAGACTATCATATCACAAATGAGATTCATTTTATGTTATAAACCTAGTAAAATTCATTACAATCTCTAATTATGGATAGAAACATGTTGATGTATATAAAATAAAAGATTCTATTGCATTTAGACTAATGAAAGTTATAAGATCATGATTTTAATAAAAAATAACCACTAACTTACATCACTGTAATTTTTGTGCCAAGATTGAAATTAGCATCATAAAATTAGAGAATAAATATTAATTTTAATATCCTTTAATCAAAACTATATTTTTCTAAAAATATTCAACCCTTATGCCAACATGTTGCATAGTTACATTTATAAGTGGTTCCTTCTAGTACTCTAAAAAATTCATCAAACATTGTCTCTTTTTCAGGACACTAAAGTGTCCAAGTACAACACTAGTGTTAAGCAGATTACTTGGTTACAAGAGTAAATGACCCTCTAGTAATTCTAGACTCTAGATCTTTGATCATACATATGGAAGACCAAACGGTGTCCAATTTCAGATCCGTCTAAATCGACCAGACCCTTAGATCATAGACTTACTTTATTACATTCTTCCCCACTTGGAGAATATTTTTGTCCTCAAAAATAGATCTATATATCTACTATAGGCAACCCCCAAGCATCATGTTCTAAAACTAGAAGAACATGGTCATGTTCTAGCACTAGAAGAACATATCTCATCTCTGTGGTGCCATCCCTGCCCAAATGATTCAAAACACTATCTCGCTTTGCACTTTGATAAACTAGTCAATGTACAAAGTAGTGAATGAATAATAAGGGTGGATCTAAAAACATCCATGGTCAATTCATAGTTTCTTGATGTGCAATCTAGGCACAAACATGTGAATTGGGTGGATTCAAATTATTAGTCCATTTCTGGGCATAACTGGTGCATGGAATTGGTAATGAAGGTGGGATTCTTATCCCTTGCAAGACTTTGAGAACTCTTGATTCACTTGAATTTAATTTGGATCACTTGAAGTTTGGTTGCCCATAACATCTAACTTGGAAAATACTTATCTCCAAATAGAGCTACATCCTTCCATTGATCTTGGAAAAGAGCCATTCTCCATATTGATGAATTCCAATGCCCTTCACTTGATGGATTGGAAAGGTCACTTCATTTGAACTTGATGCAAATAAGGAACTACACTTGGTGCCTCCCTTGGATGTATGCAAACTTGGTTCAATCAGATGCTTGAGCACTAGAGTTTGATAGCTAAGCACATCATGGTTGTGATAGATGAAGAAATGAATTCATGCCTACTATCATTTTTGCAAAATCCTATAGAGCTATAGGTCATTGCATCGAATAAAAATAGATTGGGTTTTGGGATTGAAAGATATTACCATGAAGTCATCTTTTCCAAATCTCCCGGTTTAAGACCGACGGGCTTTTGCTAGTTGTTGATATGAGATAAAAAAGAGGTTCAAATGTTAAGAAGCTGTTGACATTCAAGGTGGAGCACAAGCACAAAAGCACATCAAAGAAGTGGACACACAAGAAGAGAGAGCATGCAGGGAGCTCCGAGAAGTGTATGTCAAATTTTCAGAAGAAATCCCTATAAAAATAGTGATTTTCATCACTAAAAGCCATTGTAAATACCATTTTTCATTTTTTCAACTCCATTTTGTTCAAGCCGAGGAGTCCTCAAGCTTGAGGAGTATTAGAAGTATCATCATACCAGTTTTCATCATTTTTAGACTCCATTTGAGCCCCCAAATAAGCCCTAGAACCTAATTTTTAACTAGGTTGGACACTAGGTCTGGACGGGGCCAAAAACACTCAAAAAACTATAAAAAGGGCTGGAGAGCTCATTTTTTAGGTTAGCTTGTTGTAGATTTGAGCTTTGTAAGAGAGTTCTTTTGTAATCAAAGATCTTCCATTGTTCTACTCTTTTCTCTTACTTTGTGCATGTGTGTGTATATGTGTGTGCATGCTTGTGTGCTTTCACTCACGCACTTGTGCCATCACTTGCTCATGGTCTTCATAGCGGTCCTCATGTCTCCGTGGATTGACATTTATGAGGTGAATCTCCTCATGTTGGTACTTACCATTGTGCTATAGTGACACCAAATTTGGCGCCCTTGTCGGGGAGAGAGCTTGGAGGACGAGTGTGTGACGGTAAGACGTAGACTAACAACGTTGGAAGGTAAAAAAATCACCATTTTCAGTTCAGTTTTTGAGTTTTTCTCCTCCATCATCATCATCACCACCATCTCTTCCCATCTTCACCTTCTATGATTTTTTCGCTTTTTGACTGTACATTCCCTATTTTTGCCTCTTTTTCTTCATTCTTGGCTATGCAAGGAGTTTAGTGAGAGATTAGAGCTAAAGCATGGAGGAAAAACGAAGTTTCACACTCTCAAAACACCAAAATCTGAGTGACTATATTGCCACCTAAAATGACCTCTAGTATCGCAGGTGTTGTATCGTGAGTTTGGAGGGTGACCTTGCATCTATATGCACATAGGAGTGACAAGGAGAACCTAAGGTACATATATCTGCAAAAAATTTTGAATTTGGACCTCAAAATCTTCAAGTATCGTGTCCGGTTGAGTTTTGGTATCGCGATACCAGAACTCCCATGTATCGCAATACTTGTTGAGTATTGTATCGCCTCCTTGTGGTATCGCGATACCATCAAGGTATCGCATATCACCAAGTCGAGGTATCATGATCGTGCTTAAGTGGTATTGTTGAAAGACCTCTAGGATTACTAGAAGGGATAACTCTAACCACTTGTGGTGCAGAGTTTGAACATACATTTGCTATATGTGACTTTGAGAAAAATAATGTCTATAAGATGATCCTAGGAAGACCCTTCCTATGACAATTGCAAATAGTACAGGATTGGGGAACCAACTCCTTGTACTTACAGCACTTAGGGGTCACCACCAAGGTCAATCTAAACCGTTATAACTTCAGAGATGTACCACCTCTACAGTGGAATCCTATCCACAAAGCAAAAGAAGACTTTATCTATGTGCATTCTAGAAGTTCACCTGATCCATCTTGGATGCATGAAGATACTCATTTGTGGATATGCAAGGTCACAGAGGAAGAGGAAAGATGCCTAAAAGCACAAGAAGAAGGAACTTCTCAAGAAGATAGACCAGTTAAAGACCCAGCTTATACACCGATGATCTTTCCAGATGAGGAATTTGAGCCTCATGGCTGGGCAAAAATCTTGGCCACCATGGACATTGATGTCAATGAAGAACAGTGGACACCTCATTGTGATGAGGAGGGTTATGATATTTCAGTGTTCATGTGTCAGCCCTTGCTGGAAGAATGTGACCCTAGTGACTTCATAGAAGAAGAAGAGAATGATGATGATCTAGAGTCCATTGTAATGGATAGTTGCTTTAATTCAGAAAAGCACTATCTAGAAGATGGAGGAGTATTTAACCAACAAGATGAAGAACCTCTCACAAGCATTAAAGCGGTAAACTCAAAGGATGGAAGTGAAGGTAGTAAAAGAAAAAGAAAAGAAAAGCAGTGAAACAAGAAGAGGAGAAATCATTGTTTAAGGTACCAGAAAATTTCAAGAAATATGAAGTTGAAGACCGAAAAGTTTTGGTACGAACACTTAAAAGAGAGGCCACCATAGGAGAATCATATGATAATAAAGAAAAGACCAAAAAATTGAAGTAACCATTGAAGAGAACGAAGAGCTATGTACGTACATAGGAGACGACCTAAGTGCAGAAAAAGAAATAGAGCTTATAGCTCTATTAAGGGAATATAGGGACGTGTTTGCATGGCACTATAGAGACTTAAAGGGAGTAGATCCAAAAATTTTCTCTCATACTATCCCCATGACTGCGGATGTCAAACCCACCAAACAAAAGCCCTACACATATAATGACACTTATGCAGCTAAAATAAAAGAAGAAATCGACAGGCTGATTGAAGCTGGATTTATCTATGAGATTGAGCATACTGAATGGGTGTCCCCCATTGTAGTGGTACCCAAGAAGAATGGAAAATTGTGAGTGTTTATTAACCTTAAAAAAGTTAATGCTGCTGTATAGCTTCCTTGATGGATTTTCAGGTTACAATGAAGTACCCATTGCCTTAGAAGATCAACACAAAACAGCTTTTGCCACAGAGTGGGGAATCTTTGCATTCCGCATACCAATGCACATGCAACATTCCAAAGGCACATGTGTCATGTTTTCAAGGAGTTCTTGCGAAAGAGCTTAGAAGTATATGTTGACAATTTATGTGCTCATTCCCAAGAAAGAAGATACCACATCCCTAAGCTCAAACAAATCTTCAACAAGTGTAGAGAATATCAAGTGTGTCTGAACCTAGAGAAGTGTGTGTTCATGGTACGACAAGGTAAGATCATAGGTCACATTGTTTCTAAGAACAGAATCTCAACAGATGAAGATAAAGTATGAGCCATAGCGGAGTTGCCAAGGCCAAGGAATTTTAAAGAGGTACAAGCCTTTATGGACCATTGTGGATATTACCGTAGGTTTATCCACATGTATGCAATCATAGCTAAGCCTCTTTATGCTCTATTGACAAATTTTGAATGGAACGACGAATGTGAGAATTCTTTCAATGAGCTAAAGAGACGTTTGTGCACAGCACCAATACTGACCACTCCCGATTGGAATAAGCCATTCCATGTCCACGTGGATGCATCCAATTATGCAATAGGATGTGTGTTTTCATAACCAACAGGTGAAGGAAATTTAGATTTTCCTATAGCATATGCTAGTAGACAATTGAACGCTACTGAATGAAACTATACCACAACTGAGCGAGAAGGTTTAGGCATGGTATATGTTGTGAAGAAGTTTAGACACTATCTATTGGCCAACAAGTTCAAGTTTTTTTACTGATCATCAAGCTTTATTATATTTGGTCAATAAGCCTTGCAGTACAGGATGCTTACTAAGATGGTTTCTCTTACTAATGGAATATGAATTTGAAGTGGTTGTTAGGAAAGGTAGAACCCACCTCAGGGCAGACCATCTTTCTCGCATCACTTCAGGCGAGTCACCGCAAGGAGTGTTGGATGAATTTCCCGATGCTTATCTGTTCAATTTAGAAGTTGTTCCTAAATGGGCAAATAAGTTGGTACCTGTCTTAACCTTTGGACCTGCAAATAAGAACGTAAAAACAAACAAAGAAGAAATTGTAAGATCACAAAAATATCAAATATTGGTAGGAAGCATGTGTCAAAAAGATACAAATGGAGTATTAGCTTGTTGTGTCAAGGATGATGAACATAGTAGTTGGTTGCAACAAGCCCATGAAGGATTGCTAGGAAATCACTATTCTAAACAACGAACATTGCAAAATCTAAAATGTTTAGGAGTGTATTGGCCTAGCATGGACAAAGAAATACATGAATGGATTAAGAATTGTCCAATATGTCAAGAGAGACCCCCAATGGAGCATGCCACTCTTTATCACATGTAATTAATTCTAGACCGGAGCACTCCATTGGTAGAATATATGCGATCGGGAACACTACCAAACAAGGCTAGTCTAGCAAGAAAGTGAAGCATGGAGCAAGAGGCTCAAGTCTATGCCTTAGTAGGAAACAATCTATATCGAAGAGGCAAATGTGGTTATTTAAGATTGTGCGTTCATGAATCAGATTATTTGAAAGTCTTAGAAGCAGGTGGACACTTTGGACCTGATCGGGTGATTAAGACCATTCTATTCTCAGGACTTTGGTGTCCCACTCTTCATATGGATGCACATACCTTTGTGAAGAAATGTGACACATGCCAACATGCGCAATATCTTATTAGAAAAGACGAGATGCCTTTGAGGCCAATGACGGGAGGACACACATTCTCAAAGTGGGGTATAGACTTTGTTGGTCCTATTAACCCCCTAGCTAGAAACTCCCATGCAGAATACATTATTGTAGCCACAGATTACCTTACAAAGTGAGTGGAAGTAAAATCCACAACAAAGAAAGATGCTCTGACGATGGCTAAGTTCTTATTCGAGAACGTGTTCACCAGATCCGGGTTACCAATAGAGTTATTAAGTGATAGAGGCACACACTTCTTCAACGAAGTCATTGACAACCTTCTCCAAGAATTCTTGGTGATGCATAAGAAGTCGGCCCCCTATCATCCACAAGATAATGGACAAGCTGAGAGCACGAATAAGATCCTATGTAACGTATTGATAAAACTCGTAAATAATAAACGCTCTGATTGGGACAAACAGCTTCATCATGATGTTTGGGCTTATCGAGTTGCTTACAAAATAGTACTCAATGCCACCCCATTTCAGATGGTCTTCAGACAAAATGTTGTGCTACCATTAGATTTTTTAATCCCAGCTTTAAGAGTAGCAGAAGAGCACGAGTGGAATGGAGATGAATTGTCCTCTAGGATCTTTGATCTAGAATGCTTAGGAGAGATAAGGCTACGTGCAGCAGTAGGCATATATGTTGCAAAGAAAAGACAAAAGGCCTACTTTGATGCACACATCAAGGATAAAGGATTGAAAGAGGGGGACCTAGTGTTGGTTTATACACTAAAACAACATGCCCGTAAATTGGAGAAACGAGGATATTGACCCATGATAATTAATAGAATCTCCACTAGTGGTGCGGTTCTATTGGCTACTCTAAAAGGTGACATCTTGCCAAATTATATTAGTGGATGTGAGTCAAGCTATACCAAGAACCTCTTACAGAGGATATGTTAATGAGACTCAACACTGCTAAGAAGTGAAAAGAAGAAGAGTTGAGGGTCAGAGAAGAAGCACAGGCACAAGCTAGAGAGCGCATTAGGCGAAATAAGTTAAGGCGACTAGGCCTAGATGTCAACCCAGAAGCCCCAAAATATCACATGGACATGTGCCAAAAATTAGGCATAATTACTTCTTGCATAATCGATCAATGCCCCTTTGTGACTATGGAGGTAGGACGAGGAAAGAGTGTAAGGACTATGAGAGCCTTGGTTGACTCAGGTGCAGCAACTAGTGGAGTTAGACTTTCACACTCCCAAGACCTACAATTGAATATCAAGCCCATAGAAGCCTATCTCATAGGTTTGGGAGGTGTGGAAACCCCTTGGAACTTCCCATCTACCTTCAAGATGTTCCAATGGAAGTCAAAATGCTAGTGTGTCATGATGAATATCTTACAGAGCCACTTGTCTTTGGTCAAGATTGGATTTACGACCATGCAATCAACTTAAACCTAAGAAGCCAACTTCTTCAAGTTTGGGTACAGGAACAATGAATTATATTAGAGTTAGAGAATTGCATGCTCACAAATCCAAGTGTCACACATTCTCTTGGTTCTTCTAGGACTAATCTTAGTAAAAAAGATGTTGTATGTGCCAAAAGCTCTGTGTTCCAAAAGAACTCAATCATAGAAGAACAGGCTGGACTCTTACATGCACAAAGTCCTATGCTCTCCACCATGCAAAAGGTCTCAACAAAGAAGCCAAGGAGAGAAAAGAGTAAGAACCATGCACAGAGACCAAAAGAAGATAAACTCAACCCTTCGGCAAAAGTAAGATTGCAATCATCAAGGATATGTGTTTGGAAGCAAAAAGCATCAGTAGCACCCACAAAACCAAAGAGCCGACCACAAGGGATAAAAAATTCAAGCAACCATCCACAGATGAAGAAGCCAAAGTTGATCTCTACGCAACCAAACACTGTTCTCAAATGGAACCCTAAAGGGAGGAATAGTCAGATGTCATTTAACCAACGACTTATCCATCATTTCAAGATCCACTGGCTACCTCCAACAGAGACTACACCAACGTCCACCAGCAACATTGAAAGCCTCGACGGGCAATGACCATGTGCCTTTGGCATAACCTTGTCTTTTGCACCATTCAGGTCATGCATTTCCATAGTATGCATTAATATAGGGGCACCTTACACGGCTGTGCATAGACACAATTGAGAATCCCCCACATCTAACATATGTAAAATATTTTATTGATGCTAACACCTTTCTTCTTGTTTTATGCCATTGTTCAAAAAAAGAAAAAGAGAGAGAGAGAGAGAAAGACAGAGAGAAAGAAAAAAGAAAAAAAGAGGAAGCAAAAAAGACAAAGAGAGGAGACATGGCCATGTGCATGAAGAATCTCATCAGTGAACCATCAACAAGGACATCCATCAACAAGCAAGACAAGGCCAATGGTTAATCACCATGATGGAAGTACAACACAAAGAGTTGAAGTTTGACGGACCTTTCACCATGGTAAGAATTGTATTCTTCAACAACACTATAACCATGATCGATTAGGAAACCTCTTCATCGGCCTACCCTTGAGCACTTTGCTCAAGACCTAATTTCTTGCACCATATTTCTTCCAATGCATTCCCCAAGTATGCATGCATAGGCCTACATTACAAGGCCATGCACAAGGCACATATTTTCTTCAACCCATGCACTAATGCACTTACCCATCAGTCATTATGGGTCAAAAGTACTTGGCATCCTACTATGAAACTCATGTTCAAAGTTTCAAAGGACATTAAGGGTACAACATCAGTGCGTATGAAGCAAGTCACAGTTGATAATTGCTCAATATCAATATTGACAACCTCTTTTGAGCAATAAGCAATCTTTGAAAGCACAAAAATACACCACCCAGCTCAATTCCAAGGAAGTACCTACAAGGGGACCAACTCTCGCATAGGCTAGAAGTGGAAAATTGAAGAGTACTACATGACTTGAATAGTTAGTAAGATTGTAAAAGTATGAGATAATCTAATGCAATCTTAAAACTTTAGTATTCTTGAAAATACTTAATAAATAAATATCCTAATAGAAAAAGCCAAAATTTGAATAGATCTCCATAACCAAAAATTCATAAAAGATCCTAGAAAGCTTCTAAAAATTGCATAATTGTAAAAATCTTCAAAGACCCTAAAAACATGAAATATCCAATATAATCTTAGAATTCTTAAATTTTTAAAGATCCTATGAACACTAAAAACCCTAACACAATTTAGTAAAACCTAATATATGTTAGAATCTTAATGCTAAAAGAACTAAAAAAATGCATGATGTTTTTTAATCCTATAATGCGTAGACACTAAAATGATAAAACATTACTGAAACATTTTAGAGCCCTAATGTAATATAATATACCTTGAAAAAAATAAGAAAACTATAAACACACAAAAACCTAAAACAATCTTGATATTAATAGGATTTTATAAGTCTTTAGGAAATAGATAGCCCAAAAGACCAAAAACATCCCAATGCAATATAGTAATTTTAAAATTCTTTTAAAAAAAACTTTATACCTAGAAGTTCCTAATCCACAAAAATCGTATTATTAATTAAGTATAAAAAAACCATAGAACTTAATACCATGGGTAATCTTGAAGAATCCTAATTAAGTGCTTTAGTAAACCTTGAAATCAAAGAAACACTATAACATAAAAAACCTTCTATAACTTTAAAACTCTAAATGTTAAAAAATTATGGGAACCTATAAATGAAAAAGTTTGAAACTTAATCCTAGATATCCTTACATAATGTAGTGAATCATGAAGTCCTAAAAATAATAAAAATCTAATACCATCCTAGAATTTTAAAATCCTTAAAACATTGTATGATTTTAGAATCTTACAGTAAATTTCAAAATTCAATAATAGAAAAAACCCTAGAAAACACTAGATTTTTTATATAAAAATCCTAATGACATAAGGTAGTCTTCTTTTGCATTGAATATGGAATTGGAATATCCATAGACATTCATCAAAGAAAAAATGGAATGCCCATGTGCTCACTACAAACATAAGATTTGTAGAAAATAAAAAATATATGATGACCATGTACATAAATATGGTCAATTTTCTCATGTGGTTTTGAAAAATTCACTTAATGAATCCCAGAAAAGGGCATTTGAGTGTTCAAACACATATTTTGAAACTAAATTCTAGCACAAAATATCTACATATGTACAATCCACTACTTCCAACACAATAAATACTTTTAACAGAAAATTCTATGAAGTGGTGTACCTTTTGTTAATGGATTAGGTGGGCCTTCATGTTCAAAAAGCTTTGGCACTCAATGATGGAAAGATAAAATGGAAATCTCATGTGGAGAATGATCCATTGAGGTATATGCCCCAATGTTAGAACCAATAAAATCCATAATGCCCATCCATGGTCTAAATGATGATTCAAGATCAAAGAAGACATTAGTCATCTTTCTCTCATCACCTAAGAGTTCCAAAGTGTAGGATGGTTTTTAGAGAATACTTAGGCTTGATCACCCAATCAATTGAAATTTATAACTTCTTGAGGAGTTGATTGGTTACTCCTCGACCCTTTGGAATGTGATAAGAGGCAAGGGTCTATGGAAAATTTGGAAGGAAAGATGCATAGTGAACCTTGTAAAATATCCCAAGGAATGGTCTATTGGAAAGTCTTTATGTTATTTAGGTAGAATAATTAGAAATCGTAAGAACAACCCCTATTTTAGACATAGGAAGGTTTTTGTTTTTTGAGATAATAAACCTATAAGTAGATGGATGCCTCATGAATGGGATGAAAAGGTCCTAAGCCTATTTGTTATATCCCCACAACTCTCTTGTATGTCTCAAACTTATATAATTTTAAGTTGGTTTGTCAAGAAAATGAAAGAATAATAAATATCTCTAATTCCATTTCCAATGAAAAAATTGAGGTATGATAAAAAATAATGAGGAAATAAGTGAGTATATGAAATCCCTACAAATGTTTTAAGAACATTGTCTCTTACTTCATTGTATAAGAATGCTCACTTTTTTCAAGGGATAGTTCAATCATACAATCTAAATCTCCCTACGCTTGAATTAATTGAAAGTGAAACTATACAATGGAGGGCATAGTATCCAAAAGACCCCTTGAATCCTACACAAGTAGGGGAAGAACACATAGAACCTACTAGAAATGAAATAGGGCTCAAAGTCCCAATAAGGATAGGAACTAGGAAAGGATTACCCTTATGCCAAAAATGGATACTAGTTTAAATTGTTGATTCACTACCCAAAACATGCACGTTTCTTACTACTGTGAACAGGTTCCATCATGCATGCTCAAAATTCAAAAAGATATTCCTTGAAGTGCATCATTTTTCACCTCATCTCAAAGATGAGGAATTTTCCAACAATGCAGTCCATGGGGATTGAATCTTGCCTCTATGACCCTAAGGCCAAACAAGAAGACTATTTTAAACTATTGAAACACTACCCACAATGTTATAAAGTAAAGTCTATGATATGAGTATCTGATTAGGTTAGATAGATATGAAATTGGAGAGTGTTTGAACACCCATATGTATGGCCATCCATTTATAAACAAGTCATCCATTTAGCCTAGTGGTTAAGTCTCAAGGTTAGGAAGGAGAAGGTCTTGGGTTCAACAACCATGGTAAACATGGGAAGAGAGGTGGCCAAAGAGATCTAGGGCCTTCTAACTCAATTTAATATGAGTTAACTTGAGTCTAGAGAGACTTAACACAAGTGGCGAGTACACCTACCACTAATGGAATATAGTGTAAGGTACTAAAGGAGTGGTGGAGATCGCACATGCACTTGTAGAAACCAATTACATATATGGTCCTCATTGATTTGGGTAGCTATATATAGAGGCATAAGGTTTGAGGGAAGAGTCATCTCTCTAGCACGTGGTGGTCCTAATAGTCTAGTATGTTACGTTGGTATCAAATGTGATCAATCAAACCCTGATGGGTCAACATACTCATGTTTCTTTATCATGCTAGTATCTTGTGGTTGGATTATGATGTTTAGCTTTACTCCTTGAATCTTTTTGAGAATCCAATTTTCTTCTCTTAAAGATAGATAAATTGTTTCAATACCTTGTTGAAATAGATCTTTAAAGAGTGCAAGTCTTGAGTCACATAGAGTTTGTCTCTAATTAGTTACAAGTATCTTAAAAATTTGAAATGGATGCAAAAAGTTTTAGATTTTTCTTTCAGCTTTCCAAATCTTTCGGATCTTACCTAGATAGAGTATTTGATTCTTTTTTAGGAAAGATCAGGCTAAGTCTAAGTTAACTCATTTGTTAGAGTTTTCTTCAAGTTACATAGCATAAGTCGAATGACTTTCATAAATTTTAGTACACTGTTGAAAAGAATAGTTAGCTTTGCTCATAAGATTGACAAATCCCAAGTAATTAAAGAACAAAACCTTTGAGAAATTTTTCCGAAGTCTAAAAAATTTCACTTAAATGTTTCTAGTTGAACAAAAGTAACACACATTCTCCTACATTCTAGATAGTATTTTCAAGCTTAGTAGGGCAAAATAGTCCTCCGATAGGATGAAAAATCACTTGAATGTTCCTTGAAAGTGCACCATAATGTAAACATCTAAGTTAGATGTTTCAATAAACCAAACTTCTAGTTTGATTTTCAAATCAAATTCAAGAGAAAAAGAGTTCTCAAAGTTTTGACAATGATAAGAATTCCACCCTAGTTACCAACACTAGTGATGTTCGATTGGTTCAGACATATATGAATTTTGACATTGTTTTGAACACTTATATCTATGACCAAAGATCTTATCATGTAACTCTATATAAGAAATAGAATGATGTGCATCATCATGTGAAACCTCTAAAGATTGAGAAATTGCCTCACTTGGATGAGCACTTGACTGCCATCCTGTAAACATAGGTAGCAAAGTGTCATACACATATTTGGAGCTAACTGATGCCTCCTTAGTACATGAAACTAATGGCTGAATTGCATCTTCCACAAAAACAACATCATGGATAACCAAAATGCATTTTCTATGGATGATACAAACAATAGCCTTTTCTTTCAAAACTATACCCAAAAAAAATATAATTCATTATTTATCATCCAATTTCCTGCATTGTTGTTCAAACACTAATGCATATTCCAAACAACCAAAGATATGCAAATGAGCAACAGATTGCTTGCAAGCATGCCAAGCCTCATATGGAGTGATAGATTTCAGTGCTTTGGTGGGACACCTCTTAAGTACATATATTGCACACATAACAACCTCAAGCCAGAAGGTATGTGGTAAAGCCATACTTTTGACCATACACCTTCCCATATCCATGAGAGACTTGTTCTTGTGTTTAGAAAATCAATTCTATTGAGGTGTATATGAAACTCTATAGTGATGTTTTATCCCATGTTCAACAAGAAATGCATTAAAATCAAAAGACATGTATTCCCCTCCTTGATCCTTATGGAGGGTGCCCAATTTGCATGCTGATAGATTTCCATCCATAACCAAAAATTGTTTGAAGCATATAAACACTTTGGACTTTGCTTTCAATGGACATAACCATGGATGCCTCGAGTAATTTCAATGCCACACAACAAAGCTATTTTAAACTCCTAATCGCCTTGAGTATGCTCGCCCATTTTCATGTGATTCTGAACTATGTCTAGAGGGGTATCAATGACACCCTAGATGAAGCGGTGACCTGCTTTATACCAATTGTTGGAGTTTGAGTTCTAGGGAAGCACACAAAGAGCACAAGGAATAAGAAGAAGCTTGGATCACAACACACAATACTGAATGTATTACCAAGTGAATGTACAAAGATAAGTGACCAATTAGGGTTATAGGGGCATATACAAGCTAGGGGAAAAACCTCCTAAAGAGGGAAGAAAATGCCTCGATGGTCCTAAGTGTGTTCATACACATCATTACCAAAATATATCAACAAAAACCTCTAGCCATCAATAGAGTAAAAAATGCCCATGTATAGGGAAAGGATTCACATCAAATCTACTCGAAAGACACATGTGTAACAAATCCCCTAGAGACAATGATGTGAACACATATAAGGAGTGACAGATTAGCCTCCACAAGGTAATAAGCCTAAAGCTTTATGAAAAGCTTCAAACTTTTCCCTTGAGAGAGCTTAGGTGAATATGTCTAGCCCATTTTCTTGTGCAAGCACATATACCAAATCAATATATCATTGCATGAAGGCTCTCTCTAACGTAACGATAATGAATCTCAATGGGCTTTGTGTGTGCATGAAACACCAAATATCTTGCAACGATTGATGCACTTTGACTATTAGTGAGGATATGCGTAGGTGCGTCAATCCCCATGCATAGATCCATCAATAGGGGCCTCAATCATATACACTCCATTGTAGTTGTGCCAATACCACCATGTACTCGGTTCACAAATTGATATAACCATATTGGATTTAGGTTGCTTCTTAGTTAATCAAGATATCCATGATACCATCTAACCCAATTACTATCTATTAAATGATGCAAGCATGGTTGAACATCTCTACCATAAAAGAGATCCAAACTCAAAGTGATGCGTACATATCTAAACACACATTTTACCACTTGCCAATGCTTAGTGGCAACATATGCATAAATCCGCTCATTCAAGAAACTGCATACGGTATATCCGGCCTTGTGTTACACGCATATATCAAACATGTGTGTGATAGGCTTGCAATCATCAAAACCAAAACACTGAATTAGTTTCTCAATATGCTTTGCTTGATGTACACAAATGACCCCTTCAATGGATACAAAATGAATGCCAAGATAATACTACAAAAGGCCATGATATGTGGCATCAAAAGTGTGTTGCAAATCAGCCATAAGCATGCCAATTTTCTTGTCACCTGATCCAATCAAGAGAATGTCATGAACTTAATGAACAACCACTATAAGATCAGCCCCATCTTTGCATACATAAAGTGTGCTTCCAATTGGACTACATGTAAAACCAAGAGCAATCAAGTGCTTATGTATCTTGTTGTACGATGCACATGGAGCTTGGTTGAGTCCATACAAAGCCTTACACAAGCACCAAACCATATGATCTTGAACTTTGATGGAAAATCCAAGAGGTTGTTTCACATAGATCTCTTCTTGTAAATCACTATTGAAGAAAGTTGTTTTTATATCCAATTGTTGATAGTTCCAAACATGATGAAGAATCAATGCAATCACAAAACAAATGGTAATCATGTGTGAATTAGGTGAAAATGTCTCCTCATAATCAATGCCATATTTTTACACATAACCTTTTGTAATTAGTTTGGCTTTGTAGCGATCAATGGTACCATCTTCCTTTCTTTTAATCTTGTAAACCTTTTCAGTACCAATGGCATTCTTACCTTTTGGCAGTTTATATAACTCCCAAGTATGATTTTTCTTCTTATTGCATTGCACTCATCAATTTGACTCATCACGTTCAACTTCAAAATTAAATGCCTCTTCATTACATGTGGTTGCAATAGGAGATCCATCCATAAATTCACTTGATGCATGGAAAGAGCTTGATCTGGTTCTACCAAGTAAAGGAGCATTCAACTTCCTATCCTATATTCTTTTGTAGCCACTTTGGCATAGATTGTGCATCCTTGGTAGAAATGTGTTCCTTATGCTATATATAATCAAATGTACAAAAGAAGTGGGTTGCATATCATGTTGAATTTTAGCTATGTGTGGTTAGTAAATTTTGTAATTTTCTAGCCATATTTGGCCGAACATTTTCAGCCATCTTTGGTTAGAATTTTCATCCATATTTCTCTGTAGATTTTGAGAATTGTTAATCATGTTTGGTTGGAATTTTTCAGTCATATTCCACTAAAAATTTTCAGCTCTTTGAACCTCATTTGGATGGCCTACATGGCCATAGTCAAGCACACCACTTTGGAATAAAGGCATAAGTGTATCAAATAAATGTTATGAACTAAGTGTTGACTGAAACTTGCATTCAAGTAAAGTATAAGCAAATTTTTATCAGATACCACATCTCAACTTACAATAATTTTATTTTCAATGAATGATATAAGTGATAACCTTTACTCTCACCACTATATCCAATAGATATACATTTGTTTGTCTTTTTGTCAAGTTTGTGACGTTGTTGTTAAGGAACAAGAGCATATGATAAACAACCAAATATGCACATATGATTAA
The DNA here is from genome assembly GCA_020310875.1 of Ceratopteris richardii. Lineage (NCBI taxonomy): Eukaryota > Viridiplantae > Streptophyta > Polypodiopsida > Polypodiales > Pteridaceae > Ceratopteris > Ceratopteris richardii. The sequence continues at coordinate 58,949,222 of CM035406.1, read as the reverse complement.
CCATTGTCTTCTACCCATTCCAAGCCTCATAAGGTGTAATGACTCTCAATGCTTTTCTAGAACAATGATCAATACATAGTTTTCACACATGACTGCTTTCATCCAAGACTTGTCTAGAAGATGATTTTCTTGAACCATACATCGTGCCATTTCAAGAAGCATTCTATTCTTGGACTCCACAACACCATTTTGTTGAGGTGTATATGGCATGATAAATTGGTGTGCATTACCTCTCACCATCATGATGCATGCAAAGAGTGAAAATGCTCCAAGCTTCTTCTTCTTCATTGTGATGTTCGCGTGCTTCCGCAGATATCTAACTCCAACAATTGGTATCAGAGCAGGTCGTCGCTTCATCTAGGGCACCATCGACACTCCTCCATTTGCAGTCTTAGAATCGTACGAATTTTGGTGAGCACACTCAGGGTGTTTCCGAGATCAAAACAGCTTTGTTGTGTGGTGCCGAAATCGCGCTCTGAGCTCGTTCGGCCTCCGAATGCACTATCGCAATGCTTGTGCAAGCTATTTCATCTTTTTGTGCCAAAGCTATATACCAGTTTCTGTTCGCCAGGTTAAGCGTCTTGAAGTCTACTACAGGTCTAGCAGAACTCGTCTGGGCAGTTCTGTTCAACTTTTTGAGATACAGTCAATTTTCTGCATCAAGGTATTTTAGTCACCGGCCATGGCTGAAAGCAGTGATGTATTCCGTATGTTGGCTGTTGAGGATAAGTTGGATGGTACCAACTACCCATTATGGGATTATATGATGCGACATGTATTGGTTGCAAAAGGATTGTGGAACATTGTGTAGGGTGTTGAAAGACGTCCTGTTACACCTGTAACAATAGGTACTACAAATACAGGTGCTGGAGCTGATGAAGATGGTGTTGAAGATGATATTGTGCAGATTCCTATTCGTGTTGTTGTTTCTACTACACCTACTGCAGAGCAAATTTGTTGGGATGGCAGAGATGCCCAGGCACATGCATTGATAGCTTTGTCTGTCAAACGTGCCATTATTCCTCACATTCGCTCTTGCAGAACAGCTAGGGATGCTTGGGATACACTTACCACATTGTACCAAGCTAGGAATGAGGCTCGTGTTGCTTACCTTTGAAAATAGTTGGAGAGTGAGCACATGAATGAAGGTGATTCTATGGACAGTTTCCTAACGAAGATCAAAGATTTGAAGGAACAATTGATTTCTGCTGATGAGGTTAGACCAGATAGCTCACTTGTGCAGACCGTTCTGAATGGTCTTCCTGATTCATATCAGAGTTTTGCTTCTACTCTTCGGTTGATGATGAAAGGCAATCCGAATGCCTTATCATTTGAGGAGTTAGTTTATGTTCTGTTGCAGGAAGATCAGTCCAGACAGAACAGGTCCATTATGCATGTTGCAGATCAAGCTTTCCTGGCTAGTCAAAAGGGCAAAGGAAAATGGAGCTCTTCTACTAGTAAGCAGAAATCTGCAAATGCTGCACATTCGAAGAACCAGGATAAAGATGAGAAGAAATCAGAAAAGCAGAAATTGTTTTGCAAGTATTGTAAAGGGAATGATCATATCATAAAGAACTGTCCAAAACTGGCTGCAAAAACAGAGTCTGCTAATCTTGTGCAGGAAGAAGAATGGGCGTTTACTACTGTTTGCAATTTTGACCCATCTTCTCATGAGCAGTGCATGTCTGTAGTGGACTCAGATGTTTGGTACTTTGACAGTGGGGCGACCAAACATATTACCTTGCAGCGCAGTTTCTTCTCTTCACTCGAGCCTGCCCCTACAAGGAATATTGTCACATGCGCCAAAAACTCCTCTTATCCTGTTATGGGAGTTGGTAAGATCATTCTGACTACTGATGATGGTAGTTCTTTCACCTTTTCAGATGCTTTATTTGTGCCAGGGATCAAGAAGAATCTGATATCAATTTTTGCATTAGCCAAGATTGGCTTGGTTGTGAAATTTGTTGAGGACAGATGGTTCATGATCTGTCAAATGGCGATGTTATTATTGCTTCTGGCATTTTATGTCGTGGGCTACATAAGCTCATAGACTATGAAAGATCTATGAATGATTCGGCATGTGCAGTTCATGATTCTCAGGCTATGTCAGATGCAAAGCTTTGGCATGCACGCTTTGGTCATCTGAATTTTGCTAGTTTGCTACGCCTGCAGAAATCTGATATGGTGTCTTCTTTGCCCAAGCTTGAGGCACCTGGAAAACATGTATGTGAAGGCTGTATTTTGGGCAAAATGCAGCGTTCCTCCTTTCCAAAAGATGGTTCAGTTCGGGCTACGCAGAAATTGCAGCTTGTACATAGTGATGTCTGTGGTCCTATGCAGACACCTTCTTTTGGAAACTATATTTACTTCGTGACTTTCATTGATGGTTTTTCCAAGCATGCATGGGTATATCCATTAAAGGCAAAGTCCAAAGTGTTTTTGTGCTTCAATAGTTTTTGGTTTTGGCTGAAAATCTGTCAGCATGTAAAATGGGCATCCTCCGTTCTAATCGAGGGGGGAATATATGTCTTCTGATTTTACTGCATTTCTGGCTGAACATGGGATAAAACACCAGTGTATAGTGCCGTATACACCTCAACAGAATGGAGTTGCTGAACGGAAGAACAGGTCACTCATGGAGATGGCGAGGTGTATGGTCAAGATTCAGGCTTTACCACATAGTTTCTGGCTTGAGGCTGTCATGTGTGCAGCTTATGTACTTAACAGGTGTCCCACTAAAGCGTTGCAGTCTATCACTCCATATGAGGCTTGGCATGACCGCAAGCCATCTGTTGCTCATCTGCGTGTTTTTGGTTGTTTGGCATATGCACTAGTGCCTGAACAGAAAATTGAATGATAAGGCAGTAAAATGTATTTTTGTTGGGTACAGTTCTGAAAGTAAAGGCTATCGTCTGTATCATCCATAGACTAAACGCATTCTGGTTAGCCATGATGTTGTCTTTGTGGAAGATGCTATTCAACCATTGCTTTCATGTACTAAGGAGACATTTGTTAGCTCCAAAGACATGTATGATACTTTGATGCCTCTTTTTACAGGTGGACAGTCTAGTATTGGTCCTAATGAGGCAACTTCTCAGCCTTTGCAGGTTTCATATGATGATGCAGATCATTCCGTTTCTGATGCAGATTTACATGATGCACTTGTTGATGAGAGAGCTAATATTGAGCAGGCAAAAACTATGCCAAAATGGTTGGTGCAGACTTTGCATGATAGCAAATTAGATGCACCTTTGTCATATCGTACTCGTTCAGGCTCTCATAGTGCCTCCTTTGCATCAGATTGTTATGCTATGGTTGCGTCTAGTCTATGTGATGAGAATGAGCCTGTTTCTTTTGATGAAGCACAGAATTCAGAAAATTGGATGGCTGCTATACAATCTGAATATGATGCTATAATGAAGAATGGTACATGGTCTTTATGTGACTTGCCTCCTGGCAAGAAGGCCATTGTCACTAATTGGGTATACAAGCTGAAGCGTAAACCTGATGGTACAGTTGAAAGGTATAAGGCTAGGCTTGTTGCAAAGGGTTATGCGCAGGAAAGAGGCATTGACTTTGATGAGACCTTTGCACCCACATGCCGTATGACTACTGTTCGGAGCATCTGTGCACTTGCAGCCCATCATGGTTGGAATGTACATCAGTTGGACATTAAAACAGCATTTCTGAATGGTGATTTGCATGAAGAAGTGTATGTTTTTCAGCCCCGTGGCTTTGGGCAGAAAGGGCATGAAAACCAGGTGTGCAGGTTAAAGAAGGCATTATATGGTTTACAGCAAGCACCACGTGCTTGGTATGAGAAGATACATGCCTATCTGGTTGCACATGGTTTTGAGAACAGTCCAACTGAAAGCACCTTATATGTTAAGCGTGCTAATGATGTGCTTCTGATCATTGTTGTCTATGTTGACGACATGCTGCTCACTGGTCCTATTGAGAAGCATATTGCTGATTTCAAGGGATTTGCATGCCTCATTTGAGATGTCTGATTTGGGGCATTTGCATCACTATTTGGGCATTCAGTTTATGCAAGTTGATGGTGGGATGGCTTTGTGTCAAACGAAATATATTGACACATTATTGCAGCGTTTTGGCCTTGAAGATTATAAGCCTATTGCCACTCCTATGGAGATAGGTTTACGATTGAGTCTTCATGATGCTGGAGATGCATTTGATGTTGTTCTCTATCAACAGGCTGTTGGATGCTTGATTTACTTATGCATTACTCGGCTAGATTTTCAGTTTGTTGTCTCACAGATGAGCAGGTTTATGCATTGCCCAGGAGTCACGCATTTGAAGGCGATTAAGCGCATCTTTCGCTACTTGAGTGGTACTCGGCTACTTGGGTTGTTTTATCCCAAGGGGGGATCACTACTGCCATATTTGCATGCTTTTTCTGACTCAGATTGGGCTGGTTGCTATGACACTCGTGTGTCCACCAGTGGTTTTTGCTTCATGCTTGGTAGCTCATGTATATCTTGGTTGAGCAAGAAGCAACCTTCTGTGGCCACTTCCAGTTGTGAGGCTGAGTATAGGGCAGCTTTCACAGCGACTGTTGAGTGTGTGTGGCTCAGACGCCTTATGGCTGATTTGGGTGTTGGCCAGTCTTCTGCCACCACCATCTTCACTGACAGTCAGAGCGCATTGGCAATTGCGAGGAACCCTGTGTTCCATGCTGTGCATTATCACTATCTCAGGGAGATGTTCTCTGCTGGGGAGATCAGCTTGGCATATGTGCCCACGTAGGAGAACATAGTAGACCTTTTCACGAAGGCTCTGCCTAGGGAGAAGTTTGAAGCTTTCCGCAAAGCTTTAGGCTTACTTCCTTTTGTGGAGTGATTTCCACATAGCTTGGCACTTCCTTATACATGAGTGCGAGCTCCTTGTTCACCGCATCACTCCCTGGGGGTATTTGTTGATATATTTAGGTAGTGATGTGTGTGAACACACTAGGACCGCCGGGGCACTTTTTTCCCTCTTTAGGAGGTTTTTTTCCCTCGGCTTGTATATACGCCTATTGCCCTAATGGGCTACTTATCTTTGTACATTCTCTAGTAATACATTCAGTATTGTGTGTTTTGTGCTCCAAGCTTCTTCTTCTTCCTTGTGTTGTTCGCGTGCTTCCACAGACGTCTAACTCCAACAAAAATTTCCCTATACTCATCCTCACAACTAGAAGTGGCCACAGTAGGCTACTTCTTGCTCAACCAAGATATGCATGAGCTATGAAGATTGGTGGATACATAACTATCATAGAAACTAGCCCTATCTGAGTCAAAAAAAGCATGTAAATATAGCACTAGTGATCCCCACTTGGGATAAAATAATCCAAGTAGCAAGGTACCACTCAAGTAGTGAAAGATGTGCTTAATCGCTTGCCAATTCTTTATACTCGGGCAATGCATAAACCTTCTCATCTAAGAGAAAACAAACTAAATATCATGTAGTGTTATGCATAAATAAATCAAGCATCCAACATCATGCCGATAGAGAACAACATCAAATGCATTTCCAGCATCATAAAGACTCAACCGTAAACCTGCTTCCATGGGAGTGGCAATAGGTTTGCAATCTTCAAGGCCAAAATGCTATAATAATGTGTCAATATGTTTTGATTGATACAAAGTTATTTGTCCATTAACTTGCATAAAATTAATGTCCAAGTAATGATGCAAATGCCCTTAATCTGACATCTCAAAAGAGGCATGCAAATCAACCTTAAATTCAGAAATGTGCTTCTCATTAGGACTAATGAGCCGCATGTCATCAACATGTACAACAATGATTAGAAGTACATCATCTGCAAGCTTAACATATAGGGTGATCTCAGTTGGACTCTTCTCAAAACCATGAGCAATCAAGTAGGCATGTATCTTTTCATATAAAGCATGTGGTGCTTTCTTCAAACCATATAATGCCCTTCTCAACTTACACACTTTTTTTTCATGCCATTTCTATACAAAACCATGGGGCTGAATTACATAGAATTCTTCATGTAAGTCACCATTCAAAAATATAGGTTTAATGTCCAACTAATGTTCACCCAAATTAGCCAAAGGGCATCTGAGCCACACACACTGAACAGTTGATCTGAAAGTTGCCCTATGCTCAACCTCACAACTAGAAGTGGACATAGTAGGTTGTTTCTTGCTCAACCAAGCTATGCATGAGCTAGCAAGCATGAAATGAAAACCATTGGTGGACACATGAGTTTCATAGCAATCTGCCCAGTTTGAGTCAATAAAATCATGTAAATTAGGCAATAGTGATCCCCCTTGGGATAAAAAAATCCAAGTAGCTAGGTACCATTCGAGTAGCAAAAGATGCACTCAATCGCCTACAAACACTTGACACTAGGGAATGCATAAACTTTCTCATCTCAGAGACAACAAAGTGAATATTAGTTTGGCCAATGCGTAAGTTAATCAAGCATCCAACAACCTACTGATAGAGAAAAACATAAAATGCATCTCGAGCATCATGAAGACTCAATCCTAAACATGTTTCCATAGGAGTGGCAATAGATTTGCAATCTTCAAGGCCAAAACACAGCAATAATGTGTCAATATATTTTGTTTGATACAAAGCTATTCCACCATCAACCTTCATAAATTGAATTCCCAAATAATGATGCGAATTCCCCAACTCTGACATCTCAAAAGAGGCATGCAAATCAGCCTTAGAATCAGCCATATGCTTCTCATTAGGACCAATAAGCAAGATGTCATCAACATAGACAACAATGATCAATAGCACATCACTTGCATCCTTAACATATAAGGTTCTCTCAATTGGCCTTTTTTCAACATCATGTGCAATCAAGTAGGTATGTAACTTTTCATACCAAGAACATGACCATATAATGCCTTTTTCAACATGCATAGTTTGTTTTCATGCCCTTTCTAGACTAGGCTGAAATACATACACTTCTTCATGTAAGTCACCATTGAAAAATGCAATTTTAGTGTCCAACTAATGTACATTCCAACCATGATGAGCTTCAAATGCACAGATCCTATGAATGGTGGTCATTCAGCAAGTGGGTGCAAAGATCTCATCAAAATCAATGCCTCTTTCTTGAGCATAACTTTTTGCAACAAGCCTAGCGTTATAAGTGCCAACCGTAAGAAACTTATAATAGATCTCTCTTGATCTGTGGCACAAAAAAATCGTTTGACAATGTGAAAGAACTACCATGCATAGTAGTCAAAATGATCTTACCAAATCCCATTACAAGATAAGAGGAGTTGTTTGCACATGTGATAGTATTCCCTATAGGGGCAGACTCAAGTGAACTAAAGAAACTACATTGCGAGGTAATATGATTGGTTGCTACACTGCCAAAGTACCAAACATCTGAGTCTAGTGCAAAGACACACTGTTCATGAGAAGATGGGTCATAACTGTAAATAGTAGTAAATGCCCCTTCTTCATTCTCCACAAGATTAACGAGCTTTGTTTTAGGTGTAGTGGCCTCTGCAACAACCATTCCGGCCACCTTTTTCTTTGCTTCTTTTGTAGCCAATTTTGGTTAACTCTTTATGACATGATCATTTCCTTTATAGTATTTGCAAAACAATTTCTACTTTTTTTTTTCCAAACTTTCTCCTCCTTTTTTGCCTATGCAAAATTAGTGGATTTCTACTTACTAGTAGATGAGCTCCCTTTTTCTTTGCTTTTCTGACTAGCTAGGAAAGCTTGATCTTCTACATGCATGATGGACCTATTTTGTTTGCATTGATCTTCTTGCAAAAAAATAGAGACTAACTCCTCAAATGTTAAGGCATTTGGATTTCCTTTCATCGTCAACCAAAGAGTAGAAGAAAAAGTGTGATATGAATCTAGACGACCATTCAAAATAGTCTACACAAGTGAATTGTCTAGCAAGACTTCATGATCAGAAATCAACTACTCCTTCAAATATTTGATCTTTGTCAAGAAATTTTCCATAGAATATCCTTCATTCATATGCTCACTCTCCAACTGTTTTTGGAGGTAAGCAATACGAGCCTCATTTCTTGTCTAGTACAAAGTGGTAAGTGCACCACAAGCATCCTTTGTGGTTTTTCAAGAGGAAAGATGAGGGATAATGGCAAGTTTGACAAACAAGGCTATCAATGCATGTGCTTGAGCATCTCTGCCATCCCAACAAAGTTTCTCTATAGTAGATATAGAAAGAATTGTAGCACATACACGAACCTAAGGATCATCACCTTTAATGCCATCTGCATCAACTTCAATAACTATATTTTTAAGTATAGTAATTCGTTTTTTAACATACACAATATTACATAGTCCTATTGTGCCCAATACATAAGGCATCATATTTACCCATAATGGGTAATTGGTACAATCCAACTTATCTTAAATATCCAAAATATGAAATACATCATTGTTTTCATCCATGGCCACTAAGTAAAATACCTTGATGCAGAAAAATGATTGTATCTCAAAAATTTGAACACAACTACCCTATTGAGCTCTACTAAACCTATAGTAGAATTTGAGGTGCTTGTATTGATGAATCAAGGATTGTATATGTGTTTGGCATAAAAATATAAAATTGTCTACACAGTCACTTCGATAGTGCGTTCAAAGGTCAAAACAAGCTCATATCAGAATTTTAGCACCTATTTTTTTGTGATTCTAATATTATGACTGGAGGGGTATTGATGACACCCTACATGAAGCAATGACCTACTCTGATACCAATTGTTGGATTTTGAGGTTTGTGGAACACAACAAACAATACTCAATGTATTACCAAGTGAATGTACAGGGATATAATCAATTGCGGATTCATGTGACATGGACAGTATTGAAGGAGATGTGAAAGCAAGGTGTTTCTCTTCATCGCTCACCTACGATGAATGGAATGAAGGAACCTTGTAGAGCTTGTATGATGGGCAAGCAAGAGAGAGAGAGAGAGAGAGAGACATTCTTGAAGAAAGCAAGAGTGATAAAAGGGCTCCTCTAGTGTTGGTAAATGCTTTGTGCGGTAAGATGCCTATACAAGCCTTGGGAAGACCTTCCTACCATGTTATCCTCGATGACTATAGCATGAAGATGTGGATGTACTTTCCTCTTGATAAGGCTCAAGCTTTTGGTAAGATTAAAGAACAACTAGGACTTGTTGAAAATGAACCAGAGAAAAGTGTGAAGAAGCTTGGAATAGGACGTGGTGGTGAGCTCAACTCATAGGATTTGGAAGGCTTTTGCAAGGTCAAATGGAAAAAGTGTCAATTAGTGACACATCACGCCATGGCAATATAGAATGCAAGAGTCACACTAGTGTGGAGATAGCAATGTGTATGAGGGAAGGGATGGGCTTTCCTTATCAAATTAGAAAGAATCATCATGGATTCTACATTGGTAATAATCCATCAGGCTCACACTTAAAAATTCTTGAGAGTGTGTGACATGGTCTTGTCCTAGGTCAAAGAAAGAACAAGTTGGCACCAAAAGGCAAGACATGCATCTTCTTAGGTCATAGTGAAAAGAAAAGGGCTTTCATATTATATGATCGGGAAGCAAAAAAGATCAAAGGGAGTCATGATGTGGTGTCTATGGAGTAACCATGTGTGGTGGAGGAGAAGAAAGGAGCTTTCATTTTATCACCAAGCGAATGAGTAATTCACTATGTACCTAGCCCAAGAGCCATCTCTACCTATAATCAAGGGGAAGCATCATCATCAGATGATGAGAAGAGATTCTACCAACCGAAAATCTCCCAAAAAGATTGATTTTCACTACAATGGGTGAAGAAGAAGATGTATCTTCATAGTAATCCTATGCCAACAACTATTGAAGAGAAGGCAAAAGGATGCAAGAGATCATAAAAAATAGAGGAGCACAAGTAGGCCTCTACTTGCATAGTCAATGTAGACATGATGGTTGAGATTATAAAGGAAGTAATGAAGCCAACACTTGAAGATGAAGCACTTGTAGTTACAACATGGAAGGATTTTACACAAGATAATTATGACATCTTAATGAAGAATGAAGCATGGGAGGTCACTAGCATGAAGTGGTCATGATAGGTGTAGAACATGATAGAAGGAATCTTGCAATGCTATTAAGACACATTGGTAGCACAAGGATTTTACTAATGAGAGGTTTTGTTTTTCATGACTCTTTTGCTCCAATGACCACTATTTGCATCATAGTAATGCTAGCCACTCAAATAAAGTGGCAAGTTTTTGTGTCAGTTGTCAAATCAAAACTTTTGAATGTTGAACTCAAGGAGGAGGTACATGTGTCTCAGCCACCAAGTTTTGAGGCTCCACATTCAAATACCACATTATGTAAGAAGGCATTCTATGAGATGAAACAAGTCACAATGAGGATAGAGATTGGGAGCTACATGAAGACCTTTGGTATTATTGTCTACTTATGGAGCATTATACAGGACCTCCATTTTGCCATCAAAAATTGGTTTGCAAATATACCTCATAAACAACATTCAAGAATTGGCAAGAAAGTACACTCAAGAAGGATGGTGGAAATAGTATGCTATCCGACCATGAAGAATGTAGCAGGTACCTTCACTAAAGTTCTTACAAAGGATATACTTCCGATACATCTTCAAAGACTTTGCATTAGGCCAAAAAGGTAGTTCACCTTTGGGTGCACATTTAGGGGGATGGGTGTTAGACATAGTCAATGTTGCACCCTCATGGAGGACTTCGCATCATGCCAAGAAGGAATTTCTCCTTCAAGTGGACATTGGGGGGGAGGGGGGGTGTTAGATATTCTCGATGCCTCACCCTTATGTAGAACCACCATTCTTCCATGACACTCTATCTTGTAAGGCCCCCATTATGAGGGGAAGTCATGTGAGAGTTTTTGACATTGCTAGGCTCATGACTTTGAGGTCAGATGAGGTCTAGATTAGACCATAGGTGGATAGTTAGGAAGTTTACTTCTAAGACATTGGATTTGGAATTAATCCTATGTGAGGATCAACCCAACTCAAGGGCTAGAAACAAAAGTAGCTTTCTTACTTGGGGAAGGGTCTATTTTATGTGGGCCATTAGACCTAGACTTGATCCTAAGTGGGGATTAAGCAAGATACCACGATCCTATAACATGGGTATACTAACTTAGGATTGGAGGACCTTAATACCATGCAAAGTCTAAAAAGCCATCACAAAACATCACCCCTACAACTACATCGAAAGAGGGATTTACATTAGCACCTATAGGTGTTCTCGAGAACGAGAAGTTTGCTGAAGAGAGGGTGAATATGTAACGGCCCTGTATTTCTATCCAGTCCTCCTTGGTGCTTGGGCGGTATTCCTTGTGGTGTCCAATATTCACTACTATAAGGGGATTGTGTTCTCTGACATCCTCTAAACTAGAGACCGGCCAAGAATGCCCTCCAATGTTTGGGCTAAGAAGCACTATGGGCATGTGTGTTGAGCCTTCCCTTCCTCACCATTCTTGGGAACGTCAATTGTCCCTCAGGCCATGGGTAGATGCTTGGTAATGGGAACATCCCTTGTCACTCATAATTGTCTTCTAGGCCCTTTTAGCTTGCAAATGACACCAAATAAGTACCTATGTACTTTAGAGCTGATGCTTCAAACAATTAGATCAAAACAGACAACTTCACAACTAGCTACTGATCAAAAACTTGCTATTTTGGTCTTGACACCTACTGAACCTTTTGCTTAGTGCTCTCAGTACAGTAGCAATTGATCGAAATCCTTTTGATAGAATCAAATTAGCTTAGATAACTAATGATTACAAGTGGAATCACTTAAAATGATAAACCCTACACTGAGCAATCAATTTAGCAATTGGATGCTTTTACCCTCGACTTTTTAGGGACTGAGCAGAGAATGACTAGAGAGCACTTCGACGCCGATTTCTCTAGACTGGCTGAACCAAATCCCTTCAGATCTTGAGAGCTTAAAATAGACCTTTCTTTGGTTCCAATAACCTATAGAATATGAAAAATGATGGAGAGATCACTGCGATATGGTCATGCAAAGTTCACTGTTCTGAGTAGACATAGTAGAGAACTCAACAGATGTGATCAATGACATGTATGTATTATAACACATGATTTTACAAGATCATTGGCATTATGATGATGCCTAATGATAGTGGGATGAGTGAGCTATAGTGTATGATCCTCAACCTCTACAAATGATCAAAAAATGAGCTCCAAGAAGAGGCATATAGCCCATGAGATTTACAAGCTTTTATAAGTGTTTTTCTTCAAATTTGAATTTGAATTTCAAATTAGGCTCCACCTAAAAATGATTCCTCTAAATGAAAAGATATTCTCTCATGAGAAATTTGTAACTCAACCTTCTCCTAAATCCACGAATTTATTGTCTTTACAAGATTCTTAATGATTTAACCATTTACACATGGTAAATGATCCAATGTTACAAGAAATGATTCATATGCTTCATCAAGTGATTGCACATTCTTGCTTCCATGCCTAGCCAAGTATGAAGGCTTGTGTACTTGAACCAATAGCTCCCCCTCAAGCCAAACATCTTGGCTTGCATTTCTTCATGAGTCTTCTTGAATGTCCTGCAATCCAATCATAAATTTGAACCTACAAAGTTTAGTACCATCAAGTGCTTTGGTTAATAGATCTGCACATTGCATGTTTGTAGATATATATGTCAAGTGAATCTCCTTGCTCAATAGCTTCTTTCTAACATAGTGATAGTGTATTTCTATATGCTTGGTTCTTGCATGGTAAAAGGATTTGTTGCAAGATGCAAACAACTTGTATTGTCACCAAAGATCATAGATGAGTGAGTGTGAAGTCCCAAATCTAAATATAGCTATCTAATCCAAATAGCTTCTTCTGTAGCATTGGCTAATCCCCTATATTCAGCCTCCGTTGAAGATAGAGCAACAGTAGGTTGCTTCTTGGAAGACCATGAAATGGGCTTATCACCTGCAAAAGACAAATATCCAGAAGTACTCCTTCTGTCATCCTTAGAACCTGCCAATCTGCATCTGAGTATAGCTTAATGTCGGAATCTGATGTGCAACGAAAGTATAGACCTTGATTTTGAGTACCCTTGAGATACTTCAAAATCCTTTTGGCAGCTTCCAAGTGAGGTGCTCTAGGTTTATGCATGAATTGACTTAGAACACTTACTCCATAAGCTATGTCAATCCTTGTTAAGATTGCATAGTTTAGACTTCCAACTAGGCTTTGATATCTTGCAATGTCTTCAAGAAAATCACCTTCATGAGCACTCAATTTATGATTTACCTCCATAGGGGTGCTAGCTACCTTTGCATTCTCCAAGTGGAACTTCTTCAACATGTCCTGCACATATTTCCCTTTTAGGAATGTAAATTCTAGAATTTGTGTAGACCAATTCAAGTCCAAGAAAATATTTCAAAAACCCTAGGTCACTAATTTTGAACTCCTACATCATTAGGTTCTTGATTTGTTTGATGCCATTGGCATCACTTCCTGTAAGTATGATGTCATCAACATACACACATAAGTATATCATTTCTGAGTTGCTTCTCTTGAAAAACATAGAAGAATCTACCTTGCTCATCATGAATCCCTGATCTTGAAGGTATGTAGTTAACCTATGGTTCCATGCCCTAGGTGCCTACTTTAAACCATAAAGATCTTTGTTCAATTTGCATAGATAATTTACCTTGCTTGAGTCTTCATAGCCAAAAGGTTGAGCCATGTAAACCTCCTCTAAAATCCAGCCATTGAGAAAAGCATTTTTCACATCCAATTGATACATATTCCAATTCCTAGATTCAGGCACACTTATCAATACTCTGATGGTTGGCATTTTAACCACAGGTGAAAATGTCTCTTTAACTCCTTGGGTTGAACCTTCCTCTTGATTGTGAGTAGCCACCTCTTTGAAATCCTCTTCCTCTCTGATTCTTGAAGTTCCTATAGCACTCATCTTTAGTGTGATTAGACAGTCCACATATGTTGCATGGGGAAGGGTTGAAAGATCTCCCTTTGCCTTGTTTACCTCCTCTGCCCCTTCCTCTTGAATTCCTACCTCTCCCTGCATAGTTAGCTTGAGAAGTAGTTCCTTCATCTTCTACTTTCTTGCTCTTCCCTTTATCTTTAGACTTTCCTTTATCGGTGTATAGGGCACAAGAGTTGTTACCTCTTGATGGTTCTCCATTTTTGTTGAGCTTGGCTTCATGGGTAAAGAGATGTCCCATGAGTGTGGTAAGATCTGGAACCTGCATGTCCATGTATAAGTCCATAGCAGTTGTGAAGGCTTCCCACTTATCATCTGCCTTGATGCCATTGATTATTTGTCTCACTATTTGCTCCTCTTCAATCTCCTCTCCTATGCTTGCCAATTGATCAGCCACATCTTTAACCTTGGTCACATATTCTGAAACATTTTTCTTGGGTTGCTTCCTTTGAGTGGTAAACTCAATCCATAATTGATTTTTTCTAGCTCTTGTGTTGGAAGAAAAATATGAAGACAATGTATCCCAAGTCTCTTGGGAAGTTTTACAGTTCCTAATGTGAGGAAGAAGGAAGTCAGAGTAGAGTTAAGTAAATATGACCTTTCTTAAGCATCTTTGGCGCACCATGAGTTCAGTCTTTCAAGCTCCTCTCTTGTAGGTTGTCCTTTGCTTCTGAAAATGGGCATCTCCTCATCTCTTGATATGGATCCATAGAGACTCCTTCCTTGTAGATATGTCTTCATCCTCAAGGACCATGCTAAATAAATGTTCCTATCCAATTTATCAATAAAAGAAGGGAAACCATCTCCCATTTTACCTCGACTTGCTCTGATACCACTGTTGGAAGAGATGGATGGATACCTCAAGGAAGTGAGGTGGTACTTCCAAATCTTGCTTTCTACCTAACCTATCAAACCTCAGAGTTGTGTTGTAGGCCCTTTTAGCTTGCAAATGACACCAAATAAGTACCTATGTACTTTGGAGTTGATGCTTCAAACAATTAGATCAAACAGATAACTTCACAACTAGCTAGTGATCAAAAACTTGTTATTTTGGTCTTGACACATGTTGGACCTTTTGCTCAATGCTCTCAGTACAGTAGCAATTGATCAAAATCATTTTTCAAGAATAAAATTAGCTTAGATAGCTAATGATTAAAAGTGGAATCACTTAAAATGATAAACTATACACTGAGCAATCAATTTAGCAATTGGATGCGTACTCCCGACTTTCTAGGGACTGAGTAGAGAATGACCAGAGAGCACTTCGACGTCAATTTCTCCAAATTCGTTGAACCAAATGCCTTTAAATTCTGACCGCTTAAAATAGATCTTGATCTGGTTCCAACAACCTATAGAACATGAAAAATGATCACGCGATCAGTGAGATATGGTCATGTAAAGTTCACTATTTTGAGCAAACATAGCAGAGAACTCAACAGATGTGATCAA
>CM035406.1:58891303-58928803 GCA_020310875.1 Ceratopteris richardii | reverse complement strand
TGGGTGCTGATCTATCACTCCTTGTAGTATGTTGATGACATGCTAATCACAGTTCCTAATGAGAAGCACATTGCTAAATTTAAGGCTGACTTTCATGTCTCTTTTGGGATGTCGTATTTGGGGCATTTGCATCATTATTTAGGCATTCGTTTTATGCAAGTTGATGGTGGAATGCCTTTGTGTCAAACATAATATATTTACACATTATTGTAGCATTTTGGCATTGAAGACTACAAACCTATTGTCACTCCTATGGAAATAGGTTTATTTTTGAGTCTTCGTGATGTTAGAGATGCATTTGATGTTGTTTTCTATCAACAGATTGTTGGATGCTTCATTTATGTATGCATAACTCGGCTTGATATTCAGTTTATTGTCTCTCGGATGAACATGTTTATGCATTGCCCAAGTGTCAAGCATTGGAAGGTGGTTAACCGCATCTTTTGCTACTTGAGTGGTACACGGATCCTTGGATTGTTTTATCCCAAGGGGGTATTACTACCGCTAGATTTGCATGATTTTTCTAATTCTTCTTGGGTTAGATGCTATTTAAGGGCTTTGGTGTGCAGAACAAGAGGAGCAAGGAGGAGATGGAGGGAGAGAGAAGAGAGGAGAGATGTGCACATATGCATGGGAGGCTCAAAACCCACATAATGATTTCTCTTCAGGAAATGCTCTATAAATGATGTATATATATGAATATGGGGGCAAGGTCACATGACCCTTACATCCCCAACAATCCTCCACTTAAGGCTCAATGTGACCATAACTAGTAAAATATACAAAGAATGATGTAGGACTATACAATAATGTACAAGAAGAGTCTGGATCTCAACCCATACGAATCAGCCTACACCAACTACCTCGAACAGGGTGTCTCCATGCACCTCAAACTGCTCTAGACTCATATCGATAAGAGTCAAGCTCACATATGATTGATGCAAGAACTGATGAAGTTCCTGCAAAGCTCCCACTCGCTCTATGCATGTGTCAATCATTGAACGACTGAAAACTCATGGTGCAAATGCTCCAATAGAAACTGCAACATCTGGTGTCGAGCATAACAACTCATACATTAGACTCGCGAATGCTGACAAAACATGTGCTATCCTGGCTAACCTAAGTATGTCAACCATGCCTGTATCCAAGGCATCCAAAGCACCATCCTCATGAGAGACATGTCCTAACATATCTATGTCAACATGTGGCATGAACAAATCCAAGAATGACTGCATGATTGCTGACTCATCAACATCTAAATCAGTCATCCTATCAACCAAGGATGTGTCTTGTTATGCACCTCAAGAGCTAGTATGCTATGGCATACACTGTGTATCATAAGATCTATACTACTCTACCAAATGAAGTGTATCATCATGCTCCATATGAGCTCAATACCAAGGTGCTCTACCTGAGCATCCACATCATGCTCTAAAGCATCCAAATGATCATCCAAAGTATGCTCCATAAGAACATCCACATGATCAACCAAACCATGCTTACCATAAGCAACATGAGCATCCAAAACATGCTCTATATGTGCATCCATCTGAGCATCTGAATCCTGTCATACATGTGCATCATGTATGTCAAGAGACCTATGTGTAGGTAGACAAAATGAGACATGACGAGTCTCACTCCGCACATAAGACTGAACTCCCACTAAGACAAGACTATCTCTCACATAAAGTACCTGTAGTGGATATTTGTGCCCAATCCTAGCACCTCTGACAAGCATAAGTTGTCCCAACTGCAACTCAAAATGATGCTTACTGAGGAATCCATAACATCTACTCTTCTGTAACTGGCTAACTGAAATCAAGCTCATAGGAAATGAAGGCACATAGTGTACATGTTTGACTATAAGTGATGCTCCACTAGGTAGCATAAGGCATATATCTCCTGCACCCTCAATGTCATATGTCATACCATCAGGCATGTGCACACATTCACGACTCTCATCTCAGAATCGACAAACTCACTCACGATATGGAGTAACATGAAAAGTGGCAAATGCATCAAGCAACCAAGCCATATGTGTTCTATCTAATGAACAAGAGTAATGATGAAATGAACTATAGGAGAAAGTGATATCACCATCATTGGCATAATGAACTGCCATAGACTCTCCTAAAACCACTACCTCATCTGCATCACATGCATATCTCTGGTATCATCGTCGCATTCGCCTAAAGCAACATCGTCGAATATGGCCCTCACAACCACAGTGCCAACATCGAAGTCGTCGATGTGATATATGTCTCACATGAGTCGATGGACTCGCATACATATCATGTAGTCTCTGCCATAATGCACTACTCGTCTCCTCATACATAACAGACTCATATATAGAATCCACAAGTTATAACCAGGTAGTGGAGCTGGCCAATGCATCCATATCCATCCATAAGTGGTCGGGCATGTCACGAGGCCTCTGTGCATCTCTATGCACATACATGTGTAACCCTGCACGAACCAATGTATGCCACATCTGAGCTTTCCATCTTAGAAAGTTAGTGCCATCAAACCAAGAAGACACCATGTTGGCAATCCAAGAGACTAGAAATGTAACAAGAGACTAGAAACAATACTCTATCCTCAATAGGATCACACTTGCATATCCATATGCATAACTCACATCACAAATGTCTCGCTGGAGGAGAAACCATGTGAACCACCTGCCACATAACCATGCACTTAGCATGCACATAAAACCATGAGCATAAGCCTACTCACCAAGTCTCTAAACTGACCAAGTAGATGTGAAAGAATCCAAGAAAAAATTCGGCAAAGTATTCCTTGTAAATTGAGCAATCATAACAAAGAAAACAAAGATACAAGTACCAACCAAGATCCAAAATCAACTCTCATAAAATGATGTGCAACCGGCAAGTAAATATATGTATGTATGTACGTACGTATGTACGTACGTACGTATGTATGTATGTATATATATGTTTATATATATATATATATATATATATATATATATATATATATATATATATATATATATATATATATATATATATATATATATATATATATATATATATATATATATATATATATATATATATGCACACACAAATACATGCATATATACATTCACACACACACACATTTACATGCATAAATACATAAATGCATTCATATATACATTATTGATACATTTGAAGAATCATTGCATATTCAAAGTTCTCCCAACTTTTCCAAATGTATCAAGTACATATAAGAGTTATATAATATTTTCAAAATGATGATGCATCAAGAAGATAAAAGTCCAATGAGTAGAATTTTCAAGAAAATATAATGATCTAAAAACATATTTCTTGAGAGTGACTGTGTGGCCAATTACCTACACTAACAAACGGTAATGAAGTTCGGAGATTGGGATGAAAGAAAAGGATGGAAATGAAGGAAGAGGAGAAAAAAAGGAAGAAGAAGAGGAGAGAGATAGAGAGAGAGAGATATGAAGGGAAGAAACGAGAGAAGAAAGGACGACAAGAGTGAGAAAAGTGAAAGATCATTCTATTATTTACCTTGAAGTCTTTTATTCATTGTGTGTGTGAGCATCGTTATCTATACTTCTACTTGTAGGTGTTCCTTTTTCAATTGTTTCTAGGGTGGATTTGTCTATTGCCTTATAGAAAACCTTCATATTCTCATTTGAATATCCAAACTATAACTCTACAAACTTGTGCTTCTAAACATATCCGACATTGTTGAATCATCAACTTTGACTGAAAAAGCATGTGTGTCGCTCTAATAGTTTGTTTTTTATTACAAGCAATCCTTCTCTCCTCAATATATATTCAATATTATTTTAAGACTTATCTCGTCATATCTTACATACTTATATCTTACATATTCTTTTTTTTAATGTGTAAACTTTGCATGTTTCTCATATATTTGATGACCATAGTGTTACTCAAGTATGATGAAATCTTGATACTGCATGAATATGTGTTCATGATACAAACTATTTGAAAATAGTCTATAAACAATGCCATAAGTGGTTGATCATAAT
Organism: Ceratopteris richardii; assembly: GCA_020310875.1. Classification (NCBI taxonomy): domain Eukaryota; kingdom Viridiplantae; phylum Streptophyta; class Polypodiopsida; order Polypodiales; family Pteridaceae; genus Ceratopteris; species Ceratopteris richardii. Next base: position 58,924,773 of record CM035406.1, on the reverse strand, counting down.
TTGTTCTCCTACATTCTCAATCAAAGGGGGAACATTGCATGCTTAGGACCATCCCTTGCATTTTTAGTCAAAAACTACTATTGCAGATTCTTGAAGAATGAACTCTCTCTGTTCACTACAAAGCAAGTAGCCCAAAAGGGAAAAAAAGTTAAGCTAAAGAGACCCTAAAAACAAAATTTATTGAACGATAGTGATGTCTTTCCATGCCTTTCACTCATTCATTGGATTGTGCAAAGCATCCCCCTTTTAGAAGCAGGAGCAATAAGAAAAATCTTAAGAAGAACAAATAATACTTCGTAAATTGGAGTAGTGATAGCATAAGCAAAAAGTACAAAGGTAGCTGAGGTGGAAAAAATTCCATAACCTCAAGAAAACACAAAAAAGAACTCTAGGAAAGATGTTTCAATAATGATAAAAGAGCAAGGGAAGGCTCCACTGAGTCTATAAAGAGTCCTCCAATTTATTGTGGGCCTATCAATTGCTATCCAAATACTAAGATTGAAGTGACGATTGCAATTGATGAAGTCAAGGTAGTACATCCTCTTTACCTCATCTCTAGTCAAAATGTTGGAGAGGTGCAATCACACTAAAAATGGTGGAACACACACACATGCACACACTCACACATACACATATGTATGTATGTATGTATGTATGTATGTATGTATGTATGTATGTACGTACGTATGTATGTATGTACGTATGTATGTACGTATGTATGTACGTATGTATGTACGTATGTATGTACGTATGTATGTACGTACGTACGTACGTATGTATGTATGTATGTATGTATGTATGTATGTGTGTGTGTGTATGTACGCACATACACACACACATATAATACACTTGTGACTAACTCATCATTGCACATTCAAAGTTTTCCAATTTTTTTAACAAATTTATCAAGTAGATATAAGAGTTATCTGATACTACATGCTATAAAAAGGTTGAAAAGTAATGTAAAGAACTACATTGTTAAAACTTCAACCATTTTGGAAGTAGTGGGAATCCCCCAACACCATCAAGGGATTGTTGCACCTCTTAGGTTGCACTGAAACCATGAATCGTTACAAAGAAAGATATAAGATTTGATAATAGAGAGGGACACTTTAAAGGAAGAAAAAGATAATTATATGCAAGAATTGATAGCTACATAATTTATATGGTGACCTATCAAAACAAACAAATTATTAATAGTCAAACAAGTAAGAAATTATTAAATCCAATAATGCAATCTATTGAACTTATGAATACTTAGCCATTTTATTTTTGAAGTCCTTTGGCAATCTTCTAAAATGACTTTCCAAGTACGAATATGAGTATTTTCATAAACTGTCTTCTAAAATCAATGCCACATATCTATGTCACCATTATTTGACTAGTTAATCAATTCTCTTATTCCATACCATCACTCCTTTCTTTATGTTTACATCAACTATGTTATTTTGTTTGGTAAAGGTTCTTCTATGTACTCCCATTCAGAAACATAAACCATCTTTATTCTTTGAAATTTGAAACTCTAAAATAAACATGTATAAACAAAAAGTGTCTCTTATTTGGTTTCTTATTGAAGTACATCTAAATTATGTATTCTTATATATGAAAAAACTCCATAAACTAAAAGATATAACTACATCTCTATTATATTAAGACACTACCTTTCTCTCTTCATGAAAGAGTCAAGAAAGAATACAAATATCACACTTTAGAGCACTTATGCTAGCAAAAAGAAACAAGAAACAAAAATTGACACAAAAAATGACCAAAGTAATCTTGAATATGTATATATCTATGTATATATATATATATATATATATATATATATATATATATATATATATATATATATATATATATATATATATATATATATATATATATATATATATATATGTGTGTGTGTGTGTGTGTGTGTGTGTGTGTGTGTGTGTGTGTGTGTGTGTGTGTGTGTGTGTGTGTGTGTATGTATTATGTATGTATGTATGTATGTATGTATGTGTGTGTGTGTGTGTGTGTGTGTGTGTGTGTGTGTGTATGTATGTATGTATGTATGTATGTATGTATGTATGTATTTATGTATGTATGTGTATGTATGTATGTATGTGTATGTATGTATGTATGTATATGTATGTATGTATGTATGCATGTATGAATGTATGCATCTATGCATGTATGTATGTATGTATCAGCCCTTGATGAATCTGTAGTTCCAAAGGATGTCTTTCGTGTCACTCTGTATATGCTAATGCATGTTGTTATATACCTGGCTGCCCGGCTTCTGTTGTTACATTTCATACTTACACACAGACAATGAGTTTATATGAATTTGAGATCAGCTTCAGTACTGGATGCATTGATGAATCTAGGACTCCTAGAAAATTATGAAGTGCTTGTATCATTAACTTCTCTATTAGTCTTCCTACTTACCTCAGAAATCATTTATTTCACTAACATCATTCTTTAGCCCTTCTTAAGGCGACTGTACATTAGCCTTTTTTTTTCTTTAATGGAGTTCAATTTTACAACCTACCCTTCTCCCAGTCATCTGAAAATTTGGCACAGCCAATGCACACACCCAAGGGACCCCCTTTATCTCTAACATCGGTTCACGTCGAGCCAATCGACAAGATTTGAACCTTGGGCTTTTAGTCCAGAGGCTCAACGTGTTACCACTAGCTTCATCAAGGGCTGATGGCACAAGAAATGCTTGTTCTTATATACCTGGCTGCCCAGCTTCTGCTATTACATTTCATACTTACACACAGACAATGCATTTATATGGATTTGAGATCAGCTTTAGTATTGGATGCATTGGTGAATCTAGGATTCCTTGGAAATTATATAGTGCTTGTATCATTAGCTTCTCCACACCCCCTTCACAATACTACATTAGCTCCTTTGTTTTGGTTTAATAATCGTTCTGCTCTCTATAGACTTGCAATTTAAAAAAACAATGCACACACCCAGGGGACCCCCTTTATCCCCACATTCAGTGGTTCATGTCGAGCGGATCCACAGGTCTTGAACCTTGGACCTTCAGTCCAAAGGTTCAAGGTGTAACCACTATACTCTGTGCCCTCCACCAACCATATACTAGCTCTTGGAGAAGTTCCCCCCATATAATAATGAAGGGAAATTATGTTTTCCCAAGGAAGTGCCCATCCACATGCTATAATCTGTCAATAAATCCTGATGTGATGATTCAAGTACCCAAAAGTTTCATGAAGATATCTCACTTACTCTTGATGCCCCAGGACCATTAATATATCAATTCAATTAGTTCCTCTCCTTTATGATGCACACATAGACAATGGCAGTTTTTTCTAGAATACAGAGGTACAGACTGACATGTTGATGAAACAGCCTTACTGTATGATTTCAAAAGCATATGATCTTTACAGCTAGCATACTGAATAATGGGTGATATATAATATTCCATGAGCATTCAACCCCAGGATAATACATGAGCTCATAGCTGATCAGTTGAAATGATTTTCAAAAAGCTATGCATTCACAGATATGATAAACCTTATCACCAGGAACGTCCAGATCTGATAATCCAACTCCATCAGAAGTGTACACTGAGCAGTCCTGAGATTCAACATTTTATCCTCTCATGTAGCATCTTCACAGTATTCACTGAGCTCTGGAATTTTCAAAGCGACTGCGTATTCCTGATTTGTTCATACATACAAAATACCAGGTATCATAAGGAATGAATGCTGCAAGACAGAACTCTGGACTGTGAACCCTTAGATTTATTCTGCACCACTATGGAGAGAAAAACTGAGACTTTCTTCTAAGTCTCCACTTTGCATTTGGTGGTTGATTCTCTGTTCCTTCTGAAGCATTCCTCGTATGTCCAGAATGCAATCTACTTATTTGCCTATTCTGAAGCCTTGCTTTTGATGCATTGACTATCTTTTGAACCTTCACAAAATCTGTCTCTTCATCCGAGGAGACATATAAAGGCTCACAAGATTCTAAAACCTGTCGCACTTGAGTTGAGGCACCACGAGCATTGAGCCTCAAATTCACAAATTCATTTTTGGATTGTTTGCACTCTTCTGCACTAGCAGTGTTTGGTGACATTCCTAGACCATTGATAAAAAGAGCTGATATATGACAACTTTCATGAGGAATATCCTCATAAGCTGTTTTCATTTGAGGCCACTGCGTTGCACATTGCATGCATCCATACATAACCCTTGAACTGACTCTGACTTTGCAGTCCTCACAATGCTCAGGTACAAAATGACTCAAACCTTCCACCTCAGAATCTGACCTCAATTTAAAACAAGAACACAACCTGTTTGTCTGATTCTGTTTCAACAGCTTGACTTTAGAAACAAAACTTCCAGAGTTTTCCCTTGCATTTCTTTTGTTAATTTGTCCCTTCGACATTGCACCCTCACAACTACTCATTGGTTGCATGTTATTTGATACAGTACAATGATGCAATGTGTCCCTAGACATTACAGAGGCACTGCACATGCACTTCATGCTAGTCTCAATAACAATTTGATCAGCGATTGCAGGATTAATGAAGGGAGAATATCCTTCTGATACACCACATTTACGATAAAATGTACCTAACACACTGTATTGCTTCTCTTGCATGCCATCTGTGGACTCTATTGAATCGACACGCTCAAATATGTGACTTAAATCCGTTCTACCTGAGCTCAAATGGAAAGGCATTGACTGCCTGACCCTTATATCGGCAATAGTTGAGTCTTCCTTCCCACAGTTTCCGACGGAACCTTCAGCACATCTCTTTACTTGCAAGTAAGAACCATGGAAGAACTCTGCGCAGTAATTAGAACATTGCATATTGAGTCCATCTAATACTGAAACATCTTGTTCTACTGCAGCATCACTGTCAGATGGCAACATACATAGAGAATCATCTACTTTCTTTATCTCCTTGTCTTCCATTTCAAGAATACCAATTGAACATGCATCAATCTTCTTAGCCACTGAAGGATTGTGCACAGGTACCAAAGAACATGCACCCATGTCAAGAACTGAATCCATGGTACGAGCCGAACATACTTTTTCCGATTCATCCTGCAACTGCTTTATAAGGCATTGTAGCTCATTCCGCTTGCTGGCTACATCCTCAGGATTGAACCAGTTACACGATATCTACAACAAGAAACCAAACTCTGAATATAAGTGAAACAACACAGGTGATGCTGTTCAGTCAGACAACCCTACTGAACTTTACAAATAACACTTTAAAAACCTATTCACAGCTCCAAACAGATGGCAGTTTACACCACTTCATTATACAAAGGAATATTCATGTTACTAACAAAGTGTAAAACACCCTGCCAGGAAAATGACAAAATGACATGAGGTAATTGCCATCCAGATGTTCCATATTCTTCTGGTACCCTTCTGGTGGGAACAGGAACCACACACATCCAAGACGTGGTAAGCTACCTCCACATCAAATCGCTAATTTGCAAAATGAAACAGTCAATGAAATGCAACTTGAGCATCATTATAAATGCATAACACTGGCCTGAATAATCAAACAAGAAACCATTCTTTATCCTCACATACTAAGCAATATAAACTATCCCACATAGAAATCTGACTGCACCTAAGCATTATATCTGATTATAAGCTAAGAGAATCCCCACATTGAATGATGAGTTCTCACTATATGAGAGGGACATATAAGAATAGGAAAAGTTGAGGTTTCCAAGGGCTATAAAAATGCATCGCAACACAAATGCTGGATACTCTATTTTCGTGTAAAACTAATAATGGGGTGTGTGTGTGTGTGTGTGTGTGTGTGTGTGTGTGTGTGTGTGTGTGTGTGTGTGTGTGTGTGTGTGTGTGTGTGTGTGTGTGTGTGTGTGAGAGAGAGAGAGAGAGAGAGAGAGAGAGAGAGAGAGCACATGCACAGAGCTGTGTGCGCATGCATGTGCTCCATCCATATATGGATCTATGGACACATGCAGGTATGTGTAGATCAATTTCTTGTTCTACTGCTCAATGTGGTGTGTCCTCTTAAGTGCAATATGCACTATGTGTTGCAATTTCAAGATACAGAGTATACATTCACAAGTCTCTAACCTTCCCATCCTAGCCACTCAAGAGAAGAATGGCCAATGTCCACTGTCACTCACAATGCCAAGCTAGTTGATTCCTATTCTACCTAATGAAGTACTAGTGATAGGCTAAGAGCTATACACACACTGAAGTGGAATGCAATGCTTCAGTTCTGCATTCTCTCCTCTAGTGTCTCTCTCTGCCTCCCCCCTCTTTGATGGAGAGTCCTTATATAGTTTTGCTGCACGATGCCTGAATCGACCAGGCATGAGTGAGAAAGAGAAGATTATATTTCTGCTTTGTGGACTTCCGCAAAGTCTTCAACAAAGTTCCCACGGAGCGGCTCTTCAAACGTCTACTCGATCTCAAGGTTCTAGAGGAGATGATATAAGGGATCTACTCAATCTCGGGGCTCCAAAGGAGATGATATGAGAGTATCAGGTAGAGTCCAATGACAAGGCGGGGCGGCCTATCCGATCGACTTGCTAGCAGCATCGGGGTGAAGCAAGGATGCCTTCTCTCACCCATCCGCTTTGATCTATATATTGATCAAATAGTGGACTTCATACGGGAGCACGGAGGAGATGGCATTGAGGTACGAGGGACCCCTGCACACATTCTTTTAGATGTTGATGATATTGTCCTTGTTTCAGAGTCTGTCGAGGGTCTATAGCATCATTTACACGGCCTAGATAAGTTCTACACACATAAAGGGCTATCAGTGAAGTTTGAAACTTGGTAAACGTTAAAACCAAGGTTTTGACCTTCTATACATCAGCATAGGTGAGGAGAGAGAGTTCTTTCCCAGCAGCACGTGGACTCATCAAGGTAGTGGGATCATATGTCTACTTGGGAGTGACCTTCACAGCACCCTCAGTGATTTTCTCTATGTCTCAGGCAGCCCACGATCACATAACACAAGGAAATCTAGCACTAGCTTTGATGGAGAGACAATGCCACCACGCATATTTTCAAGAGTCCCGCATGAAAGGGTGGCTCTTCGACACTTTGGTTACCCCAGCACTCGTGTATGGAGCAGCCATACGAGGACTAGGATAAGCCGCATCAGCATGGGCAGCGGTGGTTCGGCTGTAGATTCTAATTGTTGCCAAACTCATCCATAGCGAGCCTTCGGTACCCCATGATATCATCAAGGCAAAGCTTGCTGCAACACCAATGCTAGTGGAGGCACTCTTCTAGACAGGATGCTTATTACACAGGATCCAAAGCATGGACAAAGAGCGCATCACCTATAGAGCTTTTCAGGCATCACACCACATGGCAATAGCAGGAGACACCTCCTCATGGTACCACCATGGATTTGACATAGACAGACTACCACCAGTACAGTAGATCCCTACCTATTGTCTCTCCCACTAGGAGAGGAATAGGACCATCCGTCAGAAGATATGGCATACATACATACAAAGGACATGGATAAGCCCGAGGGATACATTGCCACCGAAAATGCTCCACAACCGTGAGCATTTTCTACAGATCTCAGATAAGGGCATCATTCACGCTACATGAAGACATACCTATCACACTACCTCTGTGTCCTCATTGGGCAACTTCCAGTTTCATCACATCAACTCAAGATCGAGAGAGGTAGGGCCAAACGAGTCCCTCCAGAGGAGAGGTGGTGCTCAGTATGCCATACAGAGATAGAGAATGAGGAGCACTTGGTTATCAGATGCCCAGCATACTCAGACTTGCGAGCAGAGTTCCAAATAGAGGAGTCACTCAAGCTCTGCATGACCACAGAAGACAAGCAGAGGATGGGACGCTTCCTCACGAAGACAAGCATACAAGAGAAGAGAGCAGATGCTAGAGCCCACACATCAAACACGAATGGATACTCAAGCACAGGAGACAAGCATACAAGAGACGAGAGCAGATGCTAGAGCCCACACATCAAACACGAATGGATACTCAAGAGACTATCACTCAATTCTTTCGGTGAGCTAGGCCACATGAGACAGACCTGCTTCCCATAGGCATAGGGTTCATGCTCCAGCAAACAGTGAAACACTGAGTGTGACGCTAACCACGTATGGTTGGGCACTCACGACCACACCAAGAGGATATCGCATGCATCAAGATAGCCCACGACCACATGATGGACCAGAGGTCCACCACTACCACTTGGGCAACCATCTTTCAAGAGGTGCTTCGACTGCCGCTGATGTACCACATACTCCACCCACCTCCACCCATCATCAACAATTAGGGTATACAGGTTCATTCCCACATGGATCCCCCTTATATTAGGTGGTCATTTTATGCAAAGTCAGAGCCACGACCCACGCTCCCCCCACTCACCACTACATTATCCTCACTACCCCCTCATTACTAGGCACACTATCATTTTGTTGTTTTCAGCCTACACAGTTTTGTGTGTCGAGCATTTTTCCTTTTCATTTTTACATAGAGATGGCCAAAGTCGTAAATAGTTTTGTGTCAAAGGTCAAGCTTGGCCTTTGGAAGATGTTAATATAACATGAGAGTCCAAACCGGAGCCTACCTCGAGTTCGGGGCTTCCAATGCGAGTCCATATACAAAGTGTACACGCAAGCACATCACAAGAGGCTCATGAGTAGTCGTACTCTTCAGAGATGGACTTCAAAGCAACATACATATAGTTGCACTTGATTCACAGACCAAGAGGGGATCATCTACATAATGTTATGCTACTTTGCTCCTTCTAGCTCGCGGCTCGCTATGATAGATCGAGAGGAGGACTCGCCATACACCTCCTCCTCGTCAGACGAAATTACATAGTACTCTGCACTAGGGGAAGTCTTCCTTATGGGTGACTTCAATGCCAAGATGGGTAATGATCAGTGTGAGATATTTGGCCCAGAGGACCCAAAGATACTACCTACCATAGAGGATGAGTCTAGAGCCCGATTCTCAACCGACCCTACACACACTCACTATGGTGCTCATCTACTCAGCCTAGGCTCTCCACATAATCTCATTATCTATAACGGGATGATTCAGCGGCCTACCTGAGGATTGACATGCATACCATGCTCAGTCATAGATGGCGGGGGAAGTAGAGTAGATTACGTCATGGGATCCAAAGAGGCCATCCACCTACTTACCTAATTCACCATCCCACACATACCCATTGGGGCCGATCACACATACCTCGTGTTCTCCCTCAAGGGAGACACCCCCACACACACCCGCAACTCGCATCCCACACCACCATCCACTTCACACATGAACTAGCTCACATATATGTGGCTCAAGTCGAGCAAGATCTTCTCTTGCTTCATCCTGATACTCCACTACCCCTACTCAGATCACAGATAGCATTAGTCCTTCATACATCAGCTATCAACTCCTTGCCACACACCATCCACTCTTTCCCACACACCATCCACTCTGGTCAAGCATCTCCTCCCGAGACTATGCCACAACATCGCTGGTATGATGAGGAATGTAGAGATCTTTACTACCGACTACCAACTCAACCAGCATTGGGAGAAATCCTAGAGAGAGAGGCAAGGAGACGGATGAAGACACTCACACGTTGAAAGAGGTGAGCCTTTGAGGAGGCACAGGAGCTTGAGCTATACCACCTTTTTATGAGTATGGACAGTGCTACAGCATGGCCTACCCTACGAGAGCCACGCCCGATAACACCTATTGGGGACCCACATGCATGGCATGATTATGCTCGGAGATTATATGAGGTACATCCGCGGCCTCCCGTCACCCAACCACCGGAGCCTCGCCCTACTAATTCTTCTCTCTTCACAGCAAAGATGGTAGAGAGGGCTATAAGACGACTACGACATGGATGTTTGATAGACCACACGGGATTGCAGAGCGAGCATCTCATATACGCAGCCTCCGCTATAGCCCCGTTGATTGCACATGTCTTCAACCAGATCATAGGGAAGGGTCACATGTCTTCAGAGTCACCCCAAGGATTACAGCGCCACCTTGATACCCTCGTTGAGTTTTGTACACAGAGGGGCTTGACAGTAGACCTTGGCAACACCAAGTTCATGATCTTCTATACCTCCCCCATGGTGAGGAATGGGGCAGGATTCACATCTTCTAGTGGACAGATTGAGGTGGTCACTTCCTATGTCTACCTCGGAGTCACATTCATGACCTTCCCTGGCCCCTTCGGCATGAAAAAGGCAGCCACTGATAGACTCACATGAGGATATGCTGCATTAGCCATGATAGAGTGGAGATGTCACCAGGCACAGTTCTAGGAGCCCCGCACGAAGGGGTGGCTATTCAACACACTAGTCAGACCAGCTATGATGTATGCTCCGATAGTTTGGACCCCATGCCTCACAATCACCCAATGGAGTGCGATTGGAGAGGCCACAACTACGTATGAACTCGCGACTATTTCACCGGAAACAGTCAATGCCACATGACATCATCAAGAAAGAGCTAGCTGCACCACCCATGGTAGTCGATGCACTATTCCAGGCTATTTGCTTTATTCAGAGGATGAGGGAGCTCCCCATAGACAGACTCACACACACAGCTTTTGGGGCATCTATACAGATATTCGAGTCAAGATATGAGAGAGCTTGGTACACTCAGATTAGAGCATGGTTTGATAGTCATGGACTTGATATGGGCCGCTTTTTCAGTATGACCACTACTCACCTCACATCCACCTCTCCCGTCATGAGAGGAACATTGTCCTCAAATAGGATCTCTAACAGCTCTGCATTAGTAAGACATGGGACACATCACATATGGAATCGAGACTATCCACTACCAAGACCAATTCTTAGACATACCAACGGATGGTTTCATCCAACGACCATGCTACATGAATACTTACATGCCTCATAGCTCGAGGGTAGCGATTCGCCAGTTCATGGTCTCATCACACCAACTAGAGATTGAGACGGGAAGAGCCGCAGATATTCCCAAAGAGCAGCGGATATGCAAGATATGCAGACTAGAGATGGAGGATGAGGAGCACTTTGTATGCAAATATAGCGCATATGATGACATCAAATGCAGACACAAGACTTTGTTCACAAGGCAGCCCACCCTCGGAGAGATCTTGGACTCTAGAGATCAACGACAACTCGGGCGATTCTTATAAGAGATACAGAGTCACAGAGATTCCCTACTCCAGCCCACTAAGCAGCCCACACAGGAGGGAGACAGAATCAGCTCACCGACTCCTTTGTTCCATGACATGCAACAACCCTCCCGCCCTTACCTCACACATCAAGAGGGGTGACTCTTCGGCAAGCTGAGACCTCTGGAGCTAGAAGACGACCCCGTGCTATAGGATATCGGGCCCCGAGACTTCACCGACACCACATTGCACACATCCGGGCTCGTGGCCATCGCGCCATGGAGGAGAGACAATCCCAAGTGATAATTGATCCTATTGCAGTTCTTAGGGTAGCCCTGCCTCCACCTGCACCTATGTAACACATCTTACACCTCCCACTAGTACAAGATGAAGCTATTTAGCCTCTCGTATGCATTCTGATGCTTGTACTACCCTTTTACATATAAACTATCATGGATATAGCACTCCATAAACCCCGCCACTTTCATGCATATCCCCACATGCATACTACGGAGATCTATATCAGCTTTACCACTTTTTTCAGCACTTTTATCTTTTCCGATTCAAAGAAGACACACCCATGTACATTGACTTGTCTCATAGGCCAAGTTCCGTCTCCTAATAGACCTAAAAACAATTTCTCTTCTCTTCTCTTCTCTTCTCTTCTCTTCTCTTCTCATCTCTTCCCTTCCCTTCCCTTCCCTTCCCTTCCCTCCCCTCCCCTCCCCTCCCCTTCCATTCCCTTCCCTTCCCTTCCCTTCCCTTCCCTTCCCTTCCCTTCCCTTCTCCTCTCTTCTCTTCTCCTCTCTTCTCTTCTCCTCTCTTCTCCTCTCTTCTCTTCTCTTCTCCTCTCTTCTCCTCTCCTCTCTTCTCCTCTCCTCTCCACTCCTCTATGCTCCTCTCCTCTCCTCTCCTCTCCTCTCTTCTCCTCTCCTCTCTTCTCCTCTCCTCTCTTCTCCTCTCTTCTCCTCTCCTCTCTTCTCCTCTCCTCTCTTCTCTTCTCTTCTCTTCTCCTCTCTTCTCCTCTCCTCTCCTCTCCTCTCCTCTCCTCTCCTTTTCTCCCCTCTCCTCTCCTCTCCTTTTCTCCCCTCTCCTCTCCTCTCCTCTCCTCTCCTCTACTCTTCTCTTCTCTCCTCTCCTCTCCTCTCTCTCCTCTCCTCTCCTCTCCTCTCCTCTCCTCTCTTCTCTTCTCCTCTCTTCTCCTCTTCTCTTCTCTTCTCTCCTCTCCTCTCCTCTCCTCTTCTCTCCTCTCCTATCCTCTCCTCTCCTCTCATATTCTCTCCTCTCCTCTCCTCTCCTCTCCTATTCTCTCCTCTCCTATTCTCTCCTCTCCTCTCCTCTTCCCTCCTCTCCTCTTCTCTCCTCTCCTCTTCCCTCCTCTCCTCTCCTCTCCTTTTCTCTCCTCTCCTTTTCTCTCCTCTCCTCTCCTCTCCTCTCCCCTCCTCTCCTCTCCTCTCTCTCTCCTCTCCTCTCCTCTCCTCCCCTCTCATCTCCTATTCCCTCCTCTCCTCTCCTCTCCTCTCCCCTCCCCTCCCCTCCCCTCCCCCCCTTCCCTTCCCCCCCCCTTCCAACCACCCAACGACCTAGCTCGACGACGGGTGTCACATTACAGAGAGCAGAGGAGCTTAGACGACAGTGCCGACGACCGAGACCCCCACTTCGGAGAGCCCGTCCCCACCAGAGAGAGATTCAGGCGATTCACGCACGCTATGACATGGAGATACAGAGACGTCCGCAACGCACCCCTCTCGATTTCGATGTACAGAGCATTTTGAGTATCGCCACGATGCCTTACCCACCGATGCACTATATCCTACACCCACTCCAGGCACTTAGAGCGCTATGACACCACTGAGTCTCCCCTCCCTATGCATATCATATTTGTACATCACCTATTGAGCATATAGAGTGCATACCCATAGCAGCCCATACCCTTGATGCCAGCTTTTATCCACTCCTTTTATATTCTGTTTTGTACCCACACTTTATTTTCCTTTTGGGATCATAGTGGATTGGATGATACTGATGTACATGTTTTGTCTCATAGGCTGATTTTGGTCTCTAATAGACGTTAAAATCTCTCTCTCTCTCTCTCTCTCTCTCTCTCTCTCTCTCTCTCTCTCTCTCTCTCTCTCTCTCTCTCTCTCTCTCTCTCTCTCTCTCTCTCTCTCTCTCTCTCTCTCTCTCTCTCTCTCTCTCTCTCTCTCTCTCTCTCTCTCTCTCTCTCTCTCTCTCTCTCTCTCAGTGCACACACACCTGTTCAACATATAGAGTGCATACCCATAGCACCCGACACCCTCGACGTCAGCTTTTATCCACTCCTTTTATACTTTGTTATGTACTCACATTTTATTTTCGTTTTGGGATCATAGTGGATCGGAACATGCTCATGTATATGTTTTGTCTCATAGGCCGATTTTGGCCTCTAATAAACGTTAAAAGTCTCTCTCTCTCTCTCTCTCTCTCTCTCTCTCTCTCTCTCTCTCTCTCTCTCTCTCTCTCTCTCTCTCTCTCTCTCTCTCTCTCTCTCTCTCTCTCTCTCTCTCTCTCTCTCTCTCTCTCTCTCTCTCTCTCTCTCTCTCTCTCTCTCTCTCTCTCTCTCTCTCTCTCTCTCCCCCCCCCTCCCCCTCCTCCCTCGATGCAACAAACTAAGATCATAAGGACCACCACGTGTTAGATAGATGACTCCCCTCCCAACCTTATGCCTCTATATATAATTACTCCAATCATTAAGGACCACAAATGTATCTGGAGTCCAGAAGTGCATGTGTGATCTCCACCACTCTTTTAATACCTTTCACTAGAGTCCACTAGTGGTTGGTGTGATCTCCACCACTGCTTTTGCACCTTCCACTAGAGTCCACTAGGGGTAAGTATGCTCGCCACTAAGTTAAGTCTCACTAGAGTCAAGTTCACTCATGTTAACTTGAGTTAGAAGGCTCTAGAGCTCTTTGGGCAAAACTATCTCCCCATGCTCCCCATGGGGAATGCACCCAATACCTCCTCCTTCCCAACCTTGAGACTTACCCACTAGGGTAAGTGGATAATTTGTTTTGGAGAGCACATGAACCTAATCTAATCTCAAAATCTTTGGCCATATATACAAGTGACCAAACATTGTAGGAATTCAAATGTCTTAACATGCCGGACACTCGAATCATAGACTTCACTTAATAACACTCACAGATTGCCGCCTTTTCAGTATGACCCAGACTCATCTCACATCCACCTCTCTCGTCGTGAGAGGAATGTTATGCTCTGACACGATCTCTCGAAGCTCTACATTAGTCAGACATGGCACACACCACACATGTGATCGAGACTATCGAACTACCGAGACCAGTTCTTAGACATACTAGCGAACGGTTTCATCCAGTGACCATGTTCATGTATACTTACATGCCTCATAGCTCGAGGGTAGTGATTGGCTAGTTGAGAGTCTCATCACACCGACTTGAGATTGAGACGGGCACAGCCGCAGACATTCCTAGAGAGGAGCGGATGTGCAAGGTATGGAGAGTAGAGATGGACGATGAAGAGCACTTTGTATGCAGATGTAGCGCATATGATGGCATCAGAGGCAGATATGAGACTCTGTTCAGAAGGCAGCCCACCCTCCGAGAGATCATGAACTCTAGGGACGAGCGAAAGCTCACACGATTCTTACTAAAGATACAGAGTCACAGAGATTCCCTACTCCAGCCTACTGTAGCAGCCCATACAAGAAGGAGACAGAGTAAGCTCACTGAGTTCTTTATAGCTCACTGACTTCTTTATTCCATGACGTGTTGCAGCCCTCACACATCAGCTCACAAACCGAGAGGGGTGACTCTTCAGCAGGCTCAGACTTCTCGAGCTAGGAGACGACCCCGTGCTATAGGATATCGGACCTCGAGACTTCACCGA
Organism: Ceratopteris richardii; assembly: GCA_020310875.1. Lineage (NCBI taxonomy): Eukaryota > Viridiplantae > Streptophyta > Polypodiopsida > Polypodiales > Pteridaceae > Ceratopteris > Ceratopteris richardii. The sequence goes on along the minus strand of CM035406.1, from coordinate 58,909,721 downwards.
CACCAAATCCGACACCAGATCGCGGAGATCATGGCTCGTGACCAATGCGCCATGGAGGAGGGACGATCCCAGATGATGGTTGATCCCGCTGCATCCATCAGGGTGCCTAGACTCCACCTCCACCTATGTATCACATCTTACACCCGCCCACTAGCACAGGATGGAGCTAGTTAGTCGTTTCGGATGCATTCTCATGCTTGTTGTACTACCCTTTTGCATATATACTATCATAGTTATCATACTCCATACACCCCCCACTTTCATGGGTATCTCCACATGCATACTACGAAGATCTATATCAGCTTTACCAGTTTTTTTCAGCACTTTTATCTTTTTTGATTGACAAAAGATACACCCACGTACATCAATTTGTCTCATAGGCTGAGTTCAGCCTCCTCATAGACGTAAAAACTCCCTCCCTCCCTCCCTCCCTCCCTCTCTCTCTCTCTCTCTCTCTCTCTCTCTCTCTCTCTCTCTCTCTCTCTCTCTCTCTCTCTCTCTCTCTCTCTCTCTCTCTCTCTCTCTCTCTCTCTCTCTCTCTCTCTCTCTCTCTCTCTCTCTCTCTCTCTCTCTCTCTCTCTCTCTCTCTCTCTCTCTCTCTCTCTCTCTCTCTCTCTCTCCCCCCCCTCTCCCTCTATCACTCCCTCTCTCCCTCCCTCCCTCCCTCCAGAGTCTCTCTCTCTCTCTCTCTCTCTCTCTCTCTCTCTCTCTCTCTCTCTCTCTCTCTCTCTCTCTCTCTCTCTCTCTCTCTCTCTCTCTCTCTCTCTCTCTCTCTCTCTCTCTCTCTCTCTCTCTCTCTCTCTCTCTCTCGCGCGTCAGACCCGCGCGTAAGAGGGCGTCAGACCCGCGCGTCAGACCTGCTCTACCTGTGCGTCAGACCCGCGCGTCAAAACGCGTTAGACCCCGCGTGAGAGCGCGTCAGACCCGCGCGTCAGAGAGAGAGAGGGGAGCAGCCCCCCTCTTTCTTCATCTCGAGGGGAGGGTGAGGGAGGGGACCCTCTCCTTGAGCTTTCCAGCACCCTTCTCCTCGCTCCCTTGTCTACAGCAACAACATGGAAGGCAGGAAAAGCTTTGCCTCTGCCCTGTTGCACCACCCGCTTTCTATACCAGCCCCAGTCAACAAACCAACAGCATGGGAGTCCTACTTACTCCAAGAACTGAAGAAACTCCAAGGAGAAATGGAAGCAATGAAGCAGGAAATTAATAAGAAAGATGAACAAATAGCCAGATTGCAACAAAAGCTTGATGAAACACAAGGAAACAGCCAGCAAACAGGAGCTGAATCAACAAATAAAGTCGACTTGGCACAATTATCCGAGGTAAAACTATCCAGCTCTACACATTTTTCAAAAGAAGTAATGTCTGTGGTAAAGGAGCAGGAATTGCTGGACAGCAACAAGAAAGTTATCAGGATTGGAGGCCTCCCCCTAGGATGGGACAGAGAGGACATCGCACCCGAGTTAAAAGATGACTGCATCCTTGAAACAGAAGTACTAGAAGCACAACTAACCAAGGTGGTCCCCTTCATCAATCTAGGGTCTCCGGTCTTCATCACACCCAAAGGAACTAAGGCAAGGGTAAGCTATTTTGACATGTCAGATAAGATAGCTGTCATGAAGCAAGCAAAGTCACTACAAGGTACTAAAGTATGGATAGCAGATGAACTCACCCCACTCCAACTTAAAAATCGACAAGCAGAGTTAACTAAAGTCAGAGAAGCAAGGAAGAATGGAAAGTGGGCAGTATACAGAGGCGGTCAAGCTATTATCAGAGATTTCCATACCCATACCACATAGGAAGAAACAGCTATCTCCCTCATTTGTAATATATATTGATGTAATTTTGAAACTCTTATGAGTCATAAGAGTGCTTTGGAAGCCACATCCCCCCCCTTTTATTTTGATTTTTCCCTTTTATTATAGCCCCTTGAGGGCTTCCCCCCAAGTGGAATGTAATGTTTTGATGTACCTGATCGGTCCCATAGGTCGACTTCGGCCTCCCGTGGACGTTAATATATCTTTCTTTCTTTCTTTCTTTCTCTCTCTCTCTCTCTCTCTCTCTCTCTCTCTCTCTCTCTCTCTCTCTCTCTCTCTCTCTCTCTCTCTCTCTCTCTCTCTCTCTCTCTCTCTCTCTCTCTCTCTCTCTCTCTCTCTCTCTCTCTCTCTCTCTCTCTCTCTCTCTCTCTCTCTCTCTCTCTCTCTCTCTCTCTCTCTCTCTCTCTCTCTCTCTCTCTCTCTCTCCCCCCCTCCCGTGCTAGAGGATATCGGGCCCCGAGACATCACCGACATCAGATTGCAGAGATACAGGCTCGTCACCATGACGCCATGGAGGAGAGACGATTCCAGATGATGGCTGATCCCGTAACCCGTTGCAGCTATCACGATGGCCCTGACTCCACCTCCACCTATGTATCACATCTTACACCCGCCCATTAGCACAGGATGGAGCTAGTTAGTCGTTTCAGATGCATTCCCATGCTTGTTGTACTACCCCTTTGCATATAGACTGCCATAGATATCGCACTCCATACACCCCCCCCTTTCATGGGTATCTCCACACGCATTTCACGGAGATATGTATGAGCTTTACCAGTTTCTTTTTCAGCACTTTTATCTTCTCTGATAGACAGAAGATACACCCATGTACATCGATTTGTCTCATAGGCCGAGTTCGGCCTCCTAATAGACGTAAAAACACTTTCTTCTTCTTCTTTCTTCTCTCTCTCTCTCTCTCTCTCTCTCTCTCTCTCTCTCTCTCTCTCTCTCTCTCTCTCTCTCTCTCTCTCTCTCTCTCTCTCTCTCTCTCTCTCTCTCTGTGTGTCCCCCCCCCAAACGTGGAGACACTCAAAGAGGAAATAAAGAAGGAAATCAAAACGGAGGTAGAATCTACTCGAGAGTCGTGGGTGGAAGTAGTACACAAAAGGATTAAGAAGGAAGTTAAGGAAGCCAGGCAAAAAGAAGAGCTCACACGAGTCCAGGATACACTTGAGGAGGAGAGGCTTCGACACACTCGAAGACTTCACATTCAGATTACAGGCCTACCCGAAGGGGAATCACCGGAGGAAGACGCCACTGACATTTGCCGTCGACTAGGATACGAGAGCATGCCCTTCACAGACACATGGAGGGTTGGGAGGGATACATCACGTTTGCGAGCACTCATCCTTAAGATGAGCTCCAAGGAGGCACGAACCGCCTTCTTAAGACGCAGACCAGTACTACGTGGACTACCCGACGGCGCCCTCTACATGGACGAGGACCTCACGCGGATGCAAGTGGCACACCGACGCACTTGAATGCCACAGATATTCAAGGCACACCGAGAGGAGAGGAAGGCCTTTTACCGTGATGGTAAGGTCTTCATAGACACCCTATTAAATAGGGCCACGCGGCCTATGAGACATCACTACACCGGGAGACACCACTCAGAGGTGGTGTGTGGAACTGCAACGGGGCACTCTGGACGCAACCAGACAGACTCGATTAGATCTTGGCATCACATGACTTTGTATGCATCAAAGAGACATACGAGAGCCCAGAGAGAGGTCTACCACGCATTGCACGTTTTCATTGGGAATCTGCATTCAGGACCTCGACGAGACAGAGTACAGCACGAGGGTCGGGAGGTGTGGCGATCGTATTTAGACAGGAGATACAGAGTCGGATCCATATTATAGGATGAGATGAGGAGGCACGATACATGTGGGTTCGCATGGAGATAGCACATGGGAGCTCGATTTACATTGCTATATGCTACTTCCCTCCAGGCAGATCTCGATACGCAGGACAGGACCTTGGGGGAACGATCCGAGATAGAGACTCACCATACACAGCACTTTCAGATGAGATACTACATTATAGCACAGTAGGTGAAGTCTTCCTTATGGGGGACTTCAATGGGCGCACTCAGTCACATCAGTGTGAGGCATACGACATGGATCACCCACATCTGATGAGAGCTAGAGACCCAGATGAGATGCGCACCAGTAGAGTATCCGCGGATATGGGTCAAGACACCACCAGTATGGCAGGCATCTACTTAAGCTAGGCAGCCGACATCAGCTCGATATATATAACGGGGTGAATCGTTGGCCAGGTTCGGGCGGACTTACTTGCTCCCACACCGCGCACTACACCCTCCACGCACATGTTCCATGCCCCAGAACCGCTGGTATGATGCAGATTGCCGTGAGCTACGGAAGCACCTACGGATTTTAGAGCATAAAGGGGAGAGTACACACACACCGGCACAGCTTCGCATGCAGAGTCTTACTCGCCGCAAACGGCGAGATTAGGAGGAGAGACATACTGGGATATTTATCATTTGCTCATGAGTCGAGACAGTGCGGTGGCATGGCGACATTTGAGAGAGAGGAGACAGCAGACACCCATCCGAGACCCGAGCACTTGGCACAGCTATGCACGGAGCCTATACGAGATCCCATACCAGCCCCCCATTCCGAGACCACAGAGCTCACGTCCTACTACCTCTGACTTCTTCACACCCACTATGGTGAGACATGCTATTTCTCGTCTACAGCATGGCAAGGCCCATGACCATTTCGGTTTACAGGCAGAGCACCTCATCTACGGAGGCACGACCCTTGCACCGCTCATTGCCCACCTCTTCAACCGTGCATTGGTTGAAGGGTTCCCTAACTCATGGACTGAGCACACTTTAGTGCCCATTCATAAGTCAGGAGATACTATGGATCCAGCTACTTACTGGACGATCATGATTGGCCCTATATTGGCCAAGTTATATTGGGGAGTACTAGAGACAGAGTTGAGTACTCTCGCTGTGAGGAAGGGCATCAAGGCTCAAGGACAGGCAAGTTTCAGACGTTATTACTCTACCATTGACCACATCTTCACTTTGAGATGCTTGATCGACAAGGCAAAGGTGAGGGAGATTGTATTGTTGCTTTGTGGACTTCCGCAAAACGTTTGACATTGTTCCCAGGGAACGACTCTTCAGACGACTACTTGATATCGGAGCTCCGAAGGAGATGATATGGGAGATCTTATACGAGAGAGTATCTAGTAGAGTCAGATGACCGGGGGGCTTATCTCATCCACTTGCTAGCAGTATCGGGGTGAAGAAGCAGTAGGGGGGTGATGGCATTGAGGTACGCGGATCCACTGTCCATTTCTTTTATACGCTGATGATATTGTACTAGTTTCAGAGTCAGTAGAAGGTCTACAGCATCATCTACATGGCCTAGATGACTTTTGCAGATACAGAGGGTTATCTGTGAACCTTGGTAAAACCAAGGTCATGATCTTTCATACATCAGCACACATACGCAGACATAGTTTTTCACAGAAGCAAGTGGATCGATTGAGGTGGTCGGATCATATGTTTACTTCGGAGTGACATTTACAACAGCATCAGGGGTCTTCTCTAGGTCTCAGGCAGCCCGTGACCGCATCACATGTGGGTATGCAGCACTAGCTTTGATGGAGAGACAGTGCCACCAAGCATATTTTCAGGAGCCCCGCACAAAGGGGTGGCTCTTCAACACTTTGGTTACGCAAGCGCTCATGTATGGGGCAGCCATATGGGACCCGGATTAGCTACATCAGTATGGACAGCATTAGAAAGGCCACAGATCCTCATGATTGCCAGACTTATCCGCAGCAAACCTTCGGTACCACATGATATCATTAGAGAAGAGCTCGCTGCACCACAGATCCTTGTTGAGGCACTATTCCAGACAGTATGCCTATTACACAGACTCAGGAGCATGGATACAGAGCGCATTGCTTATCGTGATTTCCAGGCATCACGTGATATGGCATTAGCAGGCGACACCTCCTTATGGTATGCACAGTCACGAGACTGGCTGGCCCACCATGGCTTTGACATAGACAGGCTACCACCACTACAGTACGACCCACATGCACCCACCTACTCGCTCTCTCATCAAGAGAGGAATAGGGTCATTCGTAAGGAGATATGGCATACATACATACACAGGACATGGGTGAGCCCTAGGGATACATTGCCACCGAAAATGCTCTATTACCGTGAGCATTTTCTACATATATCGGACGAGGGCTTCATCGAGATACCGAGATACATGCATACCTACCCCACCACCTCCGAGTCGTCATTGGGCAGCTCAGGGTTTCATCACATCAGCTTGAGATTGAGAGGGGTCGGTCTAGGGGAGTCTCCGGTAAGGAGAGGTGGTGCCCTCTATGCGAGACATAGGTAGAGACTGAGGAGCATTTTGTTATCAGATGCCCAGCGTACTTAGACCTACGAGCACAGTTCCAGATAGAGGAGTCACTCTAGTTGTGCATGACTATGGGAGACCAGCGACGCTTGGGACGCTTCCTCGTGGCAGCATACGAGAGGCGAGAGCGGTCACTACAGCCCACACATCAGCCACAGGTGAGTACCCAGCAGACCATTACCTAGTTCTTTCAAGGAGCTGAGCTACATGAGAGAGGTCCATCTATAGGGCTCACGCTCCACCATGCAGCAGCACTGAGAGCACGGCGACGACCACGCATGGGTGGATATCATCGACCACGACTATATCAGGAGGATATCTCACGCATCAGGACAGCCTACGACCACATGATGCAGCATAGGCGTACCACCACCCCCTGGGTTGTCTTCCTTCAAGAGGCACTCAGACCACCACCGATGTACCACATACTACGCCAACCTCTACCCATCACCAATAGCTAGGGTGTTTTACTCACATTATGGATCCCCATGTATTAGGTGGCCACTATCTGCAGAGTCAGAGCCACGTCTCCCCACCCTTTTCTAGCCCTATATTGCTTTGTGTATCAATATTCTTTTTATTTCATTTCATCTTCTACACAGGGTTACTACACTTGTACATGGTTTTTGTCTCATAGGCCAAGTTTGACTTCCCGAAGACGTTAATATGATTTTCTTGCTCTCTCTCTCTCTCTCTCTCTCTCTCTCTCTCTCTCTCTCTCTCTCTCTCTCTCTCTCTCTCTCTCTCTCTCTCTCTCTCTCTCTCTCTCTCTCTCTCTCTCTCTCTCTCTCTCTCTCTCTCTCTCTCTCTCTCTCTCTCTCTCTCTCTCTCTCTCTCTCTCTCCCCCCCAGGGAATGACTTTTCAGACGATTACTTGACATCAGAGTTCCAGAGGAGATGATAAGGGGGATCTACACGTTATACGATTGAGTATCTGGTAGACTCAGATGTCCAAGGGGCTTATCTCATCCACTTGTTAGCACTATCGGGGTGAAGCAAGCATCCCCTCTTTCACCCACCCTCTTTGGTCTCTACATTGATGAGATAGTGGACTCCATACAGAAGCACGGGGGGTGATGGCATTGAGGTATGCGGGTCCATTGTCCATATTCTTTTATACGCTGACGATATTGTACTGGTTTCAGAGTCTGCAGAAGGTCTACAACATCATCTACATGGCCTAGATGACTTTTGCAGACACCGTGGGTTATCTGTGAACCTTGGTAAAACCAAGGTAATGATCTTTCATACATCAGCGCAGGTACGCAAATATAGTTTGTTCATAGAAGGAGGTGGACCGATTGAGGTGGTCGGATCATATGTTTACTTGGGAGTGACATTTACAGCAGCATCAGGGGTCTTCTCGATGTCTCAGGCAGCCCGTGACTGCATCACACGTGGGTATGTAGCAGTAGCTTTGATGGAGAGACAATGCCACCAGGCATATTTTCAGGAGCCCCGCACAAAGGGGTGGCTCTTCGACACTTTGGTTATGCCAGCACTCATGTATGGGGCAGCCATATGGGGGCCAAGATTAGCTACATGAGTATTAACAGCATTAGAGAGGCCACATATCCTCATGATTTCCAGACTTATCCGCAGCAAGCCTTCCGTGCCACATGATATCATTAGAGCAGAGCTCGCTGCACCACCGATGCTAGTTGAGGCACTATTCCAGACACAGTATGCCTATTCCACAGACTCCAGAGCATGGACACAGAGCGCATTGCTTATCGTGCTTTCCAGGCATCACGTGATATGGCATTAGCAAGCGACACCTCCTCATGGTATGCACAGACACGAGACTGGCTGGCCCACCATGGCTTTGATATAGACAAGCTACCACCACTACAGTACGACTCACATGCACCCACCTACTCGCGCTCTCATCAAGAGAGGAATAGGGTCATTCGTCAAGAGATATGGCATACATACATACAGAGGACATGGGTGAGCCCTAGGGATACATTGCCACCGAAAATGATCTATTACCCTGAGCATTTTCTACATATATCGGACCATGGCTTCATCGAGATTCCGAGATACATGCAGACATATCTACCCCACCACCTTCGAGTCTTCATTGGGCAGCTCATCAGCTCGAGATTGAGAGGGGTCCGTCCAGGGGAGTCCCCCGAGAGGAGAGGTGGTGTCCAGTGTGCGAGACAGAGGTAGAGAGTGAGGAGCATTTTGTTATCAGATGCCAAGCATACTTAGACCTACGAGCACAGTTCAAGATAGAGGAGTCCCTCCAGTTGTGCATGACTATGGGAGACCAGCAACGTTAGGACGCTTCCTCACTGCAGCATATGAGAGGCGAGAGCGGTCACTACAGCCCACACACCAGCCACGGGTGAGTACCCAGCAGACTATTACCCAGTTTTTTAAGCGAGATTAGCTACATCAGAGAGGTCCATCTATAGGGCTCACGCTCCACCAAGCAGCAGCACAGAGAGCACGGCGCCGACCACGCATGGGCGGATATCGTTGACCAGGACTATATCAGGAGGATATCTCACGCATAAGGACAGCCTACGACCACATGATGGAGCATAGGCGTACCACCACCCCATGGGTTGTCTTCCTTCAGGAGGCACTCAGACCACCACCGATGTATCACATACTACACCCACCTCCGCCCATCACCAGTAGCTAGGGTGTTTTACTCACCTTATGGATCCCCCATGTACTAGGTGGCCACTATCTGCAGAGCCAGAGCCACGTCTCCCTAGCCTTTTCCAACCCTATATAGCTTTGTGTAGCGATATACTTTTTCACATTTCATCTTCTACACAGGGTTACTACACTTGTACATGGTTTTTGTCTCATAGGCCAAGTTTGACCTCCAGAAGACGTTAATAAAACTCTCTCTCTCTCTCTCTCTCTCTCTCTCTCTCTCTCTCTCTCTCTCTCTCTCTCTCTCTCTCTCTCTCTCTCTCTCTCTCTCTCTCTCTCTCTCTCTCTCTCTCTCTCTCTATCTATCTATCTATCTATCTATCTATCTATCTATCTATCTATCTATCTATCTATCTATATATATATATATATATATATATATATATATATATATATATATATATATATATATATATATCATAGTACAATAAAACGCGTTTTTTTTGAAAAATAAAAAACGTTTAGGACGTTCGGACGTTCCGAACGTCCTAATACGTTTTTTTGAGTTTTTTTTTTTTTTTTTTTTTTTTTTTTTTTTTTTTTTTAAGATCAGCTTCAATTTTTGTTTTTATTTCATGAACAGTATTATGAAAATGTATGGTTTTCTTTCTGTCTCTACCAAAATAAGAACCAAAAGTCCCTCCTATCTGGATAAGAAAAAAGTTCCTATTTTGATTTTAAAAGATATTTCATTCAGCAAGGAGTCAGGACATCATTAAATTGTTGACATTGTTTTTATCCATTCTGGAGTCAATCACTCTAAATGCATTGTCTTAAGAGTTTTAATGTGCTTTATGTGGGGCTTTAAGGTCATCAATCCTTTGTTTAAGATTTCATTCCCATTTTTTGTTTAATTTAACCAGATTCATTTTGGGCCTTCCTAACTCCAAATCATTGTACTGGTAGTAGATTAAGGTTTTTTATGTGTTTTTAGCACTAGGTATGTAAATGAGTGTTAGATATACATGATTCATGGATTATTAGAGAAAAAAAAATTGAAATGTTGCGACAAAATATAATACTCGTTTTTTATTCCCATTTTTTTAGTACTCTACGTACTAAACGTTTTAAAACCCGTTTTTAAAACTCGTTTTTAAAACTCTCTTTGTACTATGATATATATATATATATATATATATATATATATATATATATATATATATATATATATATATATATATATATATATATATATATATATATATATATATATATATACACACACACACTACAGGTACACAGACATAGAGACACTCTACTGAGGAGAGCTGGAGGGAGACAGTCCCAAAGACAGATTACGGATTTCTTTATACCAGACACTGGGAAGCTAGAGGAGCAGTCAGTAGAGCATCTAGTACAGAGCTCTGTCCACACTCATACAGCCACTACTGGCACTCTCATAAACCGAGCAATGGAGCTAGGGAGATCTAGACGACCTAGAGTGAGAGGTGCTTCACAGTATCGACGGAGACTATAGCGGAGGATTTGAGCTGTACTTTTCAAACGCCCACAGTGCAGATGAGGATAGATCTCCAGCTTTGTATATCAGCACATCCCTCCTATGTATCAGCCCTTTGTTGTATTAGTCTTGGTGTTAGCCTTTTCCCAGCTATTTTACATCTTTCATTTTCAATACCACTTCCTTTGGTACTCAGATTTTGTATCAGATTCACCAATTTTGTAACTTTTGGTTTCATAGGTCATTTTGGCACTTCTGAAGACGTAAATATATCATTTCATCTCTCTCTCTCTCTCTCTCTCTCTCTCTCTCTCTCTCTCTCTCTCTCTCTCTCTCTCTCTCTCTCTCTCTCTCTCTCTCTCTCTCTCTCTCTCTCTCTCTCTCTCTCTCTCTCTCTCTCTCTCTCTCTCTCTCTCTATCTATCTATCTATATATCTATATATATATATATATATATATATATATATATATATATATATATATATATATATATATATATATATATATATATATATACACACACACAGGGATGTCAGACTACAGGGATCGGAGGTCGAGAGTGAGGAGCATTTCGTATGTCGATGCACAGCATACACTCAGATTAGAGACAGATATGAGACTTTGTTCAGAGGGCAGCCCACCCTACGAGAGATTATGGACTCCCGAGATCTGAGACAGTTAGGACGTTTCTTGATGGAGATTCAGATGCATAGAGATGCACTCTTACCACTGAGACACACAGCTACACAGGTGGAGAGGAGACAGCTACAGCTCACTGATTTTTTTCAGAGGTCTAGAGTCCCCTCCCCACCTGATTCCCAGCGAGGAGTGATACTACAGCAGGCTGAGGTGAGTCTAGCTAGACGACGACCACGAGTCATAGCGCTCAGAGGAGTTAGGCTATACCATCGCCAGATAGAGGAGATTCGAGCTCGGCATCTCGAGGCGACTGCACAGCGAGTAGCCCTAATGAGAGCAGATCCTATAGCTTTCATACAGAAAGTTCTAGCACCGGCTCCATCTATGTATCACATCCTCCACCCCTCCATTAGGATGGAGCTAGTAGACAGATGCATCTTCATGATTGTATTGCCCTCAGCATATAGACATGCATATACCCCCAGGGAAAGGGCTCCATCAGCCTTAGTATTTTACCACACATGTTGGAGACTAGATTGTATTAGCTTTTTATGATCTTACTTTAGTTTTGTGACAGCCGGATGACATCCGTATCATGTATCTTATGTTTTGTCTCATAGGCCGACTTTGGCCTGTCATAGACGTAAAAAAACTTTCTTTCTTTCTTTCTTTCTTTCTCCCCTCCCCCCACCCTCCCCCTCTCTCTCTTCCCCCCCCCCCCCCCTTCTTTCACCCCCCACTCTCCCTTCCCTCCCTTCACCCCCCACTCTCCCTCCCAAAACACTCTTTGACATCTATATCGATGAGATCACTACATGGAAGAGGGTGCTCCAGATGTTATGATGGTGAATACCCAAAGATATGTTATGGTATACACCAATGACTTTAGCACCTTAGCCTAAAACAAACCTGTCTCATTTGTGTTTGTGGTCAAGTTCTGTTCACAATGCAAGCTTGCGGTTGAGCTCCATGAAACTAATATTTCTTATCTTTCATATACTGCGCAAGTGAGAGGAAGATGTATGTTTCTGCTTGTACAAGATGCAAGTGGTGAGGTTGTTGGCTCATATGCAAACTTTGTGGAAACCCAGAGAATTTGGAGAAGCTACCATGCAGTTGATATAGAGTTCAAGGTGCTATGTAGGATAAAGAGAAAGACTGTGATGCAAAATATGTACATCAACTTGCAGATTCAAGGAAGGCATAAAACATTTCATTCAACATACCCTATTAGATTAAGACATTGTATATCAATCGATATCAATGTACCACAAGCACATTACATAGGCATATAAAGCTAACATGGAGTACAGATAATAATACTTACAGCAATCAATGGCAAAGCACTCCTATATGCCTTTAAGAACATCTCTATATAATGCAGCATGTACAGACCACAATCGTAAAAATTGGTCTGTTGAGGTACCTACATCGTCAAGTAGGAACATACAGTCAAATAAGTTGCTTTTAATCAACCAATCAATAGCATAAAAAATTCAAAAGATTGCCATCAATTGTTGGTTTTCACAATAGAATCGAGCATGATCCTCCCCTGCAAACACCTCCTTAAGCATTACCTCAGCACGAATGCATTTCAAACCCGACGTTTTTGTGTCTATTCCACTAGGCAGATTAAAAGTGAAACGCCAGTGCTCCAAAAGATACCTGATGTACACATATAAAATTTAGTTAGATGTCCCACTGTATCAAAACCCTTACATTTGAAGTTCTAAAACTTGTGAGTGCAATGCAACATTAGATAGTATTCACCACCTCATTTACCTCGATGATGGGGCCTTCAAGTTCAATAATGAGTTCTCAATTTTAAAGCTACATCATGCACTCCGGATTTTCTAATCTCTCAAAGCTGAGCAGTTAGACAGAAAAACTCATCAATGGGTTTCCTATACGTGTATCCATGGCATGACTGATAGCTTTAGTACCAAGTTGTCAAAGCTGAGAGCTTATTCAAGAAAAAGTCAACAATTGGCTTCCTTTACATGTATTCACATCATGACTGATAGCATGAGATGAGAATCAGCACATGAGGTGCTCCTAATTCCACAACTGTTGAGTTAAAGCTTGCATGCAGCATCTCTCTGTTTTTCTCATGATCACAAAACAGTGATTGAACCCATCCAAGACAAATAGAAGGTAGTCATATCATTGGAAAACTTCAGAATAAACAGAGGTATATGGCACAAAATAAAATGAGAATAAAACAATATGTGATCAACACTCAACAAAAAGAAATTCCTTGACTTTAAACTGATAGAATGACACTGACGCCATGAATTTCACCTCTCAATTGGCTCCATAACATCTCTGTGAAAGTCTTTCATGGAGTCAAAGTGTAAAATTGAAGGGCGCTCCAAATCGTCTTCCTTCCAATCATCTGTAAACTCATAAAGATAAAAATATACAGGATAATTTGAGCAGATCAAAGGCTTGAAGGTTCAAAGCCAATGTAGACATATTGAGCCTATTTTCATACCATATTTATACAAGTGTCCAGGATAGCACACAATAATCAGACTCCAGTGAGCACTGAGGACACAACAGCATCAACAGACCTGGGAAAGTTATTAATGTACCAAAAATATATTTTATAGAAGCACAAAATATAGAGGATGGGTATGAAGCATTTGTCACCTCTGCAAGACGGGTATAAATAAATACTTTTTCTGGAAAATATTGACGTCTTTTGTCCACCTTTTTACATGGCTAAATCTTGAATTGGTTTGTTTTGTCACGAATTCTGTATTAGACTTTACCAGCTTCCTAAAGAAAAAGCTATTGAAGAAGTAAAATGATTCTGTTTCATGCTCTCCAAACCTACTGTACAAATACCTAAGAAAAAACAAAAAAAGCAACATGAAATGAAATATAAACATTTTGCTTACAAACTATAGAACTCACTTAGTATGTATAAGCCAATTGAAAACTTAGCATAATTGATAGTGAAACATAAAAAAAAAACATTCCGCAAACAGCGCACTTATATTCATGGAATAGATCAGCTAGTGTTGCAAACATGCTGCAAACACACAGATCTTGACTACTTGATAGAGACCTTGTCTGAAATCATCAAAGTCCAAACCCTCAGTAAAAACTAAACCTAGTAGACGTTCTGGAACACATTCAACGATTAGTTATTTCCTTTCCACTAACAATCAAAGCACTTCATGTCTAGCTCTAAATGCAGACTAATTATATCACAGCCATTTTCCTACCGGATGATGCAAAATAGCTCATCCACAATCCCAAAGGAGTCCAAGCCTGTGTGATCATCAACAGCTCAAATGCTACCGTTCCCAAATCTGCATGGCACTCTTATTGCATATATTAAATCCAAGAGCTTTGGACACAAGGAAAATCTTTTAGTGCCTCATGCCCTTATTATCTTCAAGCTTACTCCATACAAGTTATACTCATTGCAGGTATCTGGTGTACAATAGTTCATAATTTCCCACACCAAAAATAGCTTACCGAATTGTCATGAAAAATACATAATCCCATACAAACAATGTCAAAATATGTATTCATCTAGTCAACAGGCATTTGAGCAAAACTCTTCAAATTCAGGACCCACAGATTTCCATATAGAGATTACATCAAATACACTAACATGGCTCCAGAATGTGGAGTCTTTCTGACCTCCTCATGGACAAAGCTTAATTGAAAAATTAATTTCTCAAACTACAAAATCTCTTGATATCATTACCTAGAACGAATAGTGGTTTCGATCATAACGTCAGTCACAGTTTGCCTCCTTTCCAATCCAAACAAGGAAACGCATAAAAGGCACCAATAATTAAGTATTCTCTTAGTCATTTGTGTAGGACACTTACTTGATATAGAAGTCCACTATGGTGTCACTGATAAATTCGCCAGGATTAAGACAGAAAAAGTCATCTCTTGTAACCGTAACAGCATCAATGTCCCCCCTTGGATAGATTAAATTTTTCCAAGTACCTGTATCACTTTCCATGCTGCAGCATTTCCAGTGCACTACCCATCAATATTTCAGTATAAGGTCTATGTCATATACACAAGTTATAAAATCTAAGATTCTCACAGTCCAGACAATCTCCAGCTACATGAGCTTGAATTTATTATTCCAGATTTATTCCTCCTGAGAAACAAGAAACACAACTTACTTGGTATCTTTCTATAAGACTTACAAAAGGCAAAAACGGTTTGAATTTGTTTCTTGTGTGTACTACAGACAATTCAAATGGTCTCCATAGCACTTTGTAGCGATCACACAATGATGTGATTTCTCTTTCCAGGACTTGTGCATTGGGCTTCTTAACTTTTGTTGCCAGGGTAATGTCATTTTCAGACAAAATGACTGCATGAATAAAACTGGCTTTAAAGGGTTTCACATCGAATAACATTCTTGATACACTAAATTTTGTATAATATAAATTTAATCCAGAACACACCTCGTTCATTTAAACAAGCTTTCAATTCACAATCGAATAGCTTCATTCCTTCACTGGTTAGAGTAAGTTCCAACAAATCATCACTAGTCTGAACAGAAACAAAGTAAGCCAACAACTGAGGAAAAAATTGGAACAAAACCAAGCAAACTTTGACCCAAAAAAAAAGTCTGACCTTCTCAGATGTTATGAAACTGAATGCTACAGTTTTATCAAGGCTGAGTGTGATATTGACAAGTTTGTTATAAATATCAAAAAATCTCCATATTATAGCATCCATCATGAACTTGAGTTCCACCCATGGCACTTGAACAGTGCAACTATGAAAGACCAAGTCAACTCCAAGAACAGTCACTTCTCTCTGCATAACACAAATATGTTAATGGTGAATCCTGCATATTCTCTCAAGATTGAATGAGATAAATCATGGATTCTTTTTCATCATCCAAATACAAAAACAAAATGCAAATCCTGAATTCATCAAAAAGGACTCAGCAAAAAAAGCACGCACTAAAGTTTTGCCCACAACATAGTGTGCATGTACATTCACACATGTACATGTGACAAGTGTCTGTGAAATGTGTGTGTGAAATGTGTGCTCTCGCATGTGTGTGTGAGCGCACGCATGCGCATGCACACATGCATGTGATCATGTGGGATGAGATCACAAAAGGAGCGAATTTACTCTGAAACCAAAACATGTATGACCAATTGCTTCAGGCCATAATACAAAATCTGCCTATTGGTATTCCATACATTCTTGATTATATCAAATAAAAATACAAACGAAAGACACTGACTGCAACAAAGAGGGAACAGTGTCATAGGACAAGTAATACATGGTAATGGACCAAGAGGCTGGTCTAGGTCTGAGGCAAGCAGCCTCATTGTCCTCCTCGCACTGACCATCATGATCGATGTAGCTGACAAAGAGGGAATCTTGCAGGCCAAAAGCCAGTCTTCTAAAAAACATTGTGTTACACACAAATATAAAGTAGCAACTTTGAATTCCCAAATCTCAAATTCATAGTTTCCAATATATACCTATAATTGCTAAACAAAGTATGTTAACACAAGAGAAAACATAGAATCAGGATTTCCTAGATGTTAAAAAACACCAAGCTCCAATATATGCCAGGTTTCATGGGTACTAAATTTGGTTGTACATCATGTATCATGTGTACATTATACTCTGTGAGCTGTACATATTTGCATAATAGATTCATCATTGCATTATGCACACTGCACATTGTTTATCATCCAGGCACATGTTTACAATATGCAGTATATACTACGTACCATATATTTCTCTTCATATTTTTCTCATGCTATTAGTGTTGGGTTTTAGGTCCACAATCAATATAGAGACATTGAGAAAATAGAGAAAAGATGGACAATAGACAGCACATGAGAGAGATGTAAGGAGCAAAGCTTCAAAATAATCCATAGTACATACATTCCGTAATTGAAGTTACAGTAGATCTATGAAATATAACATGATGTACAATCTGTCCAATAACTCCACAAGACTCCATGACCACCAAGATGTAGATGCCAGCTCCCAAATATGGTTAAATGACCAACTTCGAGGAGCACCTACAAGGTTATTGGCAGCTCGAACATCGCTTCACAATTGCACAAGGAGGCAATGATCTCGAAGTTGCCTTTGAGTCTTGACTTCGACAAATCCAACAAATAATATACAAGTCTAGCATATGTATAGTGTCCATGCTGTTATTACAGCTATAATAGCTGCACTCTGCCCTGTTCTTTATCTTTGTCACCCCTCACTCGAGTGTCTCTTTTCAACATGATATTCAGCATCTTCATAAAGATTGATGCTGAATATGTGGATGAGCTTGATCTGCACATGCAATGAAGATTTGGTCTTCCTACATCTGGCCAAATTCTATATGTACTCTAAATTTTGCTACTCTAATACCAATTGTTGGTTCTTAGGCACACAATCAATATAGAGACGGAGCGAAAAAAGAGACAAGATGGAATAAATAGAGGACACATGAGAGAAGCAAAGCTCCAAATATAATCCATACATTCCATAATTATAGTTATAGGATAGCAATGAAATATGACGTACTCTACAATCTATCCGATAACACCACAAAGCTCCAAGATTGAAGATGATCTCCTACAAGAATAGATAAGCTTCAAGCTGCTACACACCTTGTTGATGATGAAAAAAACACAACTCCACCTCCCCAAGTTGAAAGGAACACCTCCTTCAAACCCTAGCTCATGGGGAGAGCACCAAAAGTGATTATTTGAGGCCCTCCAACTATGTCCATATATAGATTTATGTTTGCCTTGATTAGCGAGTCATCTTAAAGCAAAAGCTCAACATTCCACAAATTGCAATGCAAATTAAGAGACCTCTATTTCTGTAATTTTTAAACGTGACATGGCACATTTTAAGCCATTGGATTGATATATCTTGTTTTGATAGGGTGGTGAAATATGTCACACTAGCTTTTCATATAAAAAGTGCTTTTCACACTTATTTGAGAAATTAGGGTTGGGTTTTGACCATGATTTTGGTGCCCAATACCCAAGTCTTATATATGCTTCCATAGCTCTCAAGGAGTACTAGAGCTAGAGTGCAACGGGGTACAGCGGAGTACTCTGATACAGCCCTTAAATAATGTATTTTATGTTTTGGTTTTCGAGATGCAAAAGGAAAGTACAAGAAAACTTACCTCAAGATGCAAGATGAGATGTAGAAAAAGCAAAGAGGACTACGATGAAAAGAGGGTCAAGCTCATCAGTTCATGAAGAATTCCCAATCTCCTAAGTTACCTAATTTCCCATTTCACCACTTTCATAAGTTGCCTAATTTCCCATTTCACCAATTCCCTTAGTTGTTTAAATTCCTAAGTTGGCCAATTTCTCGAAGAGTGTATATTTTTTAGTTGACTATTTTCCCCAGCTCATGGCTGCCCA
>CM035406.1:58813803-58876303 GCA_020310875.1 Ceratopteris richardii | reverse complement strand
ACGAGATGCTACAAATTTTAACATGGAACTTAAGGCATCAATATAGGTAGCAGAAAACAAAACTACAATCCTAAATCAAATAAAGCAACAAGGAGATATACCAACTCAAGTGCAATCCATAACAACTCTTTGCACAAAAAGCCAAGTTCGAGAAGAACAAGAACATTCTTACCATGGCTATTTTCAATTCAATTTTTGCTTTTATGTTTGAATCATTTGACAAATTTTTTTCATGTCTCATTTTCAATTTGAAATATCAAATGACTTAGTGTTTGATAGTGCCACTAAAATCACTTCTTTTTCCCTATATTGTCCCATAGTTCAATGTGACAAATGGATTCTCGAATATTAAGAGATTCTACAAAAAGAAAGCAATTTTTTCCCAAAAAAGTAACACAAGAATAGAAATATGCTCAAATCGATTCCTTTGTGCATCATTACCGCCATTGATCTAACAACTTATGCATCTATGCACCTTAAATCCACCATAAACCTTAACAATCAACCTGCAAGCCTATCTAAACACTAGCCCTTGTACTAATGTATTGTTGAGTCAATTGATCATTGCACAATCCACTAGGTGCACCTTCAATTTAAACTATGCCCACACTCACCGATTGTAAAAATTCCTTTCAAAGAGATTCTACAGACATCTGATGTGCACACCATATGCAGATGGAAGCCCTTGATTATAATAAATGTATGATGTACCTATTTGCATTCAAGGTAGAGCTCATGCCTAATTATCTATGTCTCCCACTACACATTTTGACACTTCTCAAGGACATTATGTAGATTTATGAAGTGGACATGAGCTTGATGTCTCTTTGAAGTCTCAAGATCAAGTATTGTCAAAATATAAAAAGCCTTATATGCCCAATAGACTTGCATTAGCATGGAAGACTTTCCTTCAATGTCTTGAGACCCTGGGATTACCTCCTTGGAAATCATAACATATTGTGTCTTTTTCTATTTCAACATGGGCTTGATTCTTTGTCATTTTCCATTTTGGAGTAGATATGTGTGGGATATGCTCATGAGATGCTCGGATGGTCTCTAGCATTCGCAAAAAGGACAGACTTACACATATAATGTTTGCCTTTGACTTCATTTTTATCTTGATACCAAAGATTTAAAAAAATATATATTTTTTGTTGCAAGGAATTCCCTTCTAAAATCAAAGATGCAGCGAAGGAGCTACTCCATTTCCCAACAACATCCCATCAGCCCAACCTCCATTATGCCTACATTGTGAAGCATTCCAGAAACACATATGCTTTCCAAATGGTATGTGTGGCAAGTAACATGTCTACTAGGTATAATCAACCTACTCTAACTTGTAAGTTGTGAATTACAACTCTTTTTAATGCATGGGTGTCTATAATCAAAGCATCTAGATTAAGTTGAACATGTGACTAAGGAAAGGAACAAACAAATGGCAAAGCAAAGGTCAAAAAAAGGAAGGGAAAAAAGGGACATTAGCAAGGGCTGAAGCATCATTCATGTTGCTTTGCCCATGGGAAGTTTAGAAGCATAGACAAGTTGGTCGCACGGAATGACTCTTTTACCACCACCACCACCACCCAAAAAAAACCAAAAAAAAAAAAAGAAAAAAAAACAAACAAACAAAAACAAAAAAACAAAAATCAAAAAAAGAGAGAGAGAGAGAGAGAGAGAGAGAGGTGGTCTTTAGCTGCCACCTCACCATTCAAATTTCATCAGGTGGCAAAGGTGACTAATCCGCTTTTATATATCCCATATCATGCTCTGTAGCGATATTAATTTGCTCTACATACGTCGAATCGATTATTCGATAGCTTCTGTATCAAGAATCGATTATTCGATAGCTTCTGTTTCTTAAATGAAATACACTTTTACTACGCATGGAACGCACAGTCCAAAATCAGCGATCCGACTTCAGCATTTCCCGGACACCTTAAGTTCCTTCATCCAAGAGCACGGCGTTGAGAAATAACAAACTCACAAGGTTTATATCTGAGAATCTTCCTCGGGAAAGGCTCTAGATCGTCATCATCCGAATCAGGCGCCTCCATCTCATTAATCCTCTGAGTCGTCATTTCATTAGTCATTTGACTCACCCTGATTCCAAGCCCAAGATAATGTATGAGACACCGAGTAAACGGCCCCGTCTACAACCAAGTTGTGCACACGCTAATAAATAGTATGCACTTTCGAGGTGTACTTCTACTGCTGCTTCTCTGCATTGAGCTCGTTCTCAACATCCCCCCATGCGAAAAGATTTTCAAATTAGCCACCACCGGAGAGTAATCTTTTTAACTTTTCTGTTTCGAGAGAGTAAACGGTTCCTTCAACAACCAAGGGGCGCACACGCTAATGAGCACTATGCTCTCTCGAGGTGTGCTTCTACTGCGGCAGCCTGCTTCTCTTCATTGAGCTCGTCCTCAGCATCGCTCCATGTCAGACGTTTTTCAAACTCGCCGCCACCAGCAAGTATCCATTGTCAGACGTTTTTCAAACTCGCCGCCACCACGGAGTATTCTTCTACGGTGAATTATGGAATCTTCAAGCTCACGGTTTATAGAATGTATTATGGAACATTTAAAATCTATGTATTATAGAATGTATTATGGTCGGTTCAAATCAGTTGTAAGTTGTGTCTTGTGAGTACTTTCAAAGTTAAAGTCGGGGAGTAGACATCTACGGAAAGTCCTTGTAAGTGGTTTGGTAAGGCTTTTTGGTGTTTAGAGGTGGAGGTCAAAGTTTAACCTATGAGCTATGTTTAAATCATTTGTAACTCAATTTAACTTCTACTTTGTGGGATATGAAGAGTCTTGCGGGTATTTTCAAAGTTAAAGCCGGGGGAGTAGGCATCGACTTAACCTCATCTACAACTTATGAATGGGCATAGTATGATATTACTCATGAGACTTCTTATATCTTATCCAAAGGGTAGGGGCATACTATCATTCATTACTTATTTAGTAGATTCCCTTCTATTCATTTGGAGTACGAGATGAATCCCAACATAAAGATGAAAATATGCTCTTCTAGACTAGAAAATGAGGCTTGGGGGTATTCCTTACAATTGTTTATAACTCTATTTTTGAAGAGCAAAGTTTATTCCAAGGGGGGAAGAATTTTATAAAGTAAGCTTATGACATGAGTGCTAGCCTAGTTTAGACGGATCAAAAATCAAACATTGTTTGGTTATTTTTGTATAGAGACAATGTCTCAAGATTAGAAACAAGCATAGATTCATGTGCTCTTTACAACAAGAAAGTAGCTTGGCCTAGTGTTAAGTCAAATGGATGGAAAGAAAGAATTCTTTGGTTCAACTCCCATAAGAGTCTTAAGATAATATTTTGCCCTAAGAGCTCTTCAACCTTTTAGAAGAGTCCACTTGAGTTAATATTTGAAGAAGATATAGTGACATGGCTCACACTATGGAGGGAATTCCCTTGGACTAATGCTCTAATTCTTCACAACAAACTTCATTGATGAAGTTATTGAATGCATGTTAGACTAGCATCAAATAGTGAAAAAAAGTTGGTATCCTATTACTTCCACCTGAATGGTCAAGTTGGGAGTTCAATGAAGTTTTTTTCCACGATCTTGTCCAACGTAGTGAATAACAAGTGTTGTGATTGGGAGAAGCAATTGCATGACAATTTGTTTGGTCCTATTGATTTGCATCGAAAGCAATATTAGGAACAACATGATGCATGGTCATAATGCCATGTGCTAGTAACTAGGCATGTATCTTTTCGTACCAAACACATGGTGCTTGCATCAATCCATAAAATGCGATTTTCAACCTACACATGTGGTTTCATGCCGTTTTTGCACAAACCACAAGAATAAAATACATACACTTCTTCATGTAAATCGCCACTCATAAATGTAGGTATAATGTCCAACTAATGTGCATCCAATCGAGATGAGATGTAGGCACACAATCTCTAAAAATGATGGTCATTTGGCATGTGGGAGAAAAGGACTCATCAAAATCAATGTCTCTCTTTTGAGCATAACCTTTGGCAACATGCTTACACTTATACCTATCAATTGTTCCATCAAGCGTACATTTCAGCTTGTGTACCCACTTAGTCCCAATGGACTTTTTGCATGGATGGAAATCACATAAAGACCAAGTATCGTTCTTCATGATAACATCATATTGTGATTGCATAACAACCATCCAATTGTTTGAATTTTTTTCTTCATGAAAAGAAATAGGCTCATTTTTATCAAAAAGATTAGAGGCATCCATTGCATAATAATATGATGCAAAGGAAGCACTATGGGAGTCTCAAAGAGTACAATATGAAAAAGTGCATCTAATTGGCTATCTTTCAAAGTTTGCACCATCCATTTTAGCACAATTTTTGCCTCTTCTATGTCAGCCCTCTCATCAAAAAGTGCATCATATAAATTTGCATACAAAATGGAATGATCTAATCATCATTTGAAGCCTATAAAGGCCAAAAATTTGCCTTATTTGGACTAGCACTTGATTGTTCACCTATAAAAAGAGATAGCAAAGTGTTATTTATATCCTTCGAGCTAACTGATGTCTCCTTGGTACATGAAAGAAAGGGCGGAATTGCATCTTCCACAAAAAAAACATCATGGATAACCAAAATGCATTAAGTTCATGGAGATACAGATGATATAGCCTTTGCTTTTAGAACTATACACAATAAAAATACATCTCACTACTTGATCATCCAATTTTCTCTATTGTTTGTCCAAGAATAACTGTTGTTTTCTTTTAGAAATAAAAATGAAAAGATATGTGGTAAGAGATCCGACTTACTTGAGTAAGGGGAAACGAAGTGATGAACTGAACAACATGTCACAAGATACACATCACTACCAGCATACCTTCCTAAATAGTTGATGTTCTCCTTATTACAAGTGCAGATGGCTTCTGAAGACTTTGAAGCTACCATTCAAGAGGAGATGCTGGAATTTCCCCTACAGAGCGTGGCAAAGGCAAAAAATGTCATTGGTTTTGGGAAGATCAACCAGCTGGGGACTACTTGTTCTTGGTAATAATTAAGATTATGGACACGAACCATCAGTTCCCAATAATGTCCTAAGATTTCAAAGTAGTGCATGAACTCCCATCGACTGTGGACATTATGAAGAAAGCTGGCATCCAGAAATATTTTGAGCTCCAGAAAGTTGGCATCTAGAAAGCTGGCATCCAGCGTTGTACACAAGTCATGAACACCTTACAACCGGCATTGCATGATCCATTGGTACCTGATGCAAGAGTCCTCGATGAAGTAGGCGAGTGGGTCATCATACAATTTACCCACGACCTAATTAAAGAAGCTTTCAGATGGGAAAAGGATAGGAATACAATTTTGAAAGAGGAAAGTCGGGGAGCGAAAACCAAACGTTCACGGATATAAATCGCATTGACATAGGAGGAAGTAAGAGACATGTTGATAGTTTTTCAACCATAACTTGGAATTATTTAAAGCATACAAACACCTCCAACTTTGCTTTCAATGGATAAAACCTTCAATCACTATATTTTCAGGTGTAATAGGATGTTTTTCAATACCTTGCACAATATTCCACAAGTTTTTTGCTACCAATACATGACACATCATTTATGCCCACAATGGATAATTGGTACCATCCAGCTTGTCGTCAACAACCAATATACGAAATACATCATTGTTTTCAACCATGGTCAGTGACTAAATATCATGATGTGGAAAAGGGACTGTATCTCAAAAAGTTGAGCTGAAATACCCATTTCAGCTATGCTAGACCTGGAATAGACTTGGAGATGTACTTGCAAAGTGAATCTTGTATATATGTTTGGCACAAAAGGGAAAAATTTCCTAAACATTCACTATGATAGCACATTCGAAGGCCAAACTGAGCTCAAATCAAAATTTTGATGCCACAAAGCAAAGCTATTTTGGAATCTTAATCCCTCGAGTATGCTCACCAATTTTCGCTTGATTCCAAGACTATGACTTGAGGGGTATCAGCGATGCCCTAGAGAAAGTCGTGACTTGCTATGACACCAATGGTTGGAGTTCAAGGTCTATGGAAGCACACCAACAACACCAAGAAGAAGAAGAAGAAGAAGAATCTTGGAGAACAACAAAATACTAAATGTATTTCCAAGTGAATGTACACAAATAAGTGACCCATTAGGTTTATATAAGTAAATACGATATGGGGGAAAAACATCCTAATGAGAGAAAAAAGTGCCTCAACTTTCCTAAGTGTGTTCCCATACATCATTACAAAAATATATCAGGAGGCTGCAACATGCATTTATGTTGCAAAACAACAACATAAAGACTATTATGATGCACATATAAAGGACAAGGCTTTATAAGAAGGTGACCTTGTTTTAGTGTATGCACTAAAATAGCATGTGAAAAATCTTGAAAAGAGAGGCCATGGGCCATTCATAATTAATAAAATCTCCTAGACGTGGTCCAATTAGCAGCACTTGGGAGCAAGATCTATTAGTGGATATCAAATTAAGAGGTATCTAGAGCCATTAAATAATGAATGTTGGCCCTACTTAAAATTGCTAAAGATAGGAAGACCAAAGAAGCAAGGATATGTAAAGAGGATCAAAGAGAATCTAGGCTATGGATCCTTTGACGTAAATGATTAATGCAATAAATTTTTTTAATCTATCCCATCAACCTCAACAAAATGGGCATTCACAATGATGGATTGTTGCATGAAGAATCATGGGTACATGATATGTTCGGAACTAACTTCTCAACTAAAACATTGGCACTCATAGATATAAGTGCATCCAAGACTTTCATAAATCTTGAGTTTGCTTGGTTTATGAAAGAAGACATCCATCAAACTAACATACATGTGATGGGAGTTGATAGAAAAGGGATAGCCTGAATAGGGGAGATGACCATACTTTCAAATGTTAGTTATTGATGAGGAGCGAATGGAAGAGCAAATAATACCAAAGGGAGATTGGTTCTAGAAACATTCAGTATCTATGAATTTTACACCAAGATGTTGGATTGTGGAAAGTGAACACATGCATGGTATGCTACCATTATTGGATCCTCATTGTTTTGCATGTCCATCTGAGTGTTGGTGGCACCTCATGCATTGGAATTTTCTTTGGAAAACACAACATGAATGCATGACGATTCATCTAGTAAGAGTAGCTATGAGGGCCAATCCCAACCAAAGAGAAGGGAGAGGATAGAAATATGACAATAAACTCCATGGTCTCAAAAAGAAGTGAAGGTCATCTCACCTTATCGATCACAAGTCAAAGGAATCCAAAACCGCTCCATTGAAAAAATCAACTCCAAGAGGCCAAAAATTTTGGATTTCAGAAGCTCTATTAAAGAGTGTCAAAGCCATTGGTTGTTAGGGAACCAAGAAGAGTTGGGTACCCAAAAAGCTACCTATAAAGGAGGCAACATTCATGGGGAACCCAAGAAAGTATATAGACACAAACAATATATTAGGAAACAAAATTCAACACCAAGGAAAAGCCAAACTATACTGAAGTGAACCCCCATCCCAAAAAATGACCAATGTCCCTTAGACCCACCTATTGTAGAGTCATTTTTAGATCCACCACATTTTTCAATAGATAAAATATACAAACTTCTACAAGAAACTTAGCAATAGGTTAAGCTCAATGTCCAGAAGCCACATGTGACAATGCACAACTCTAAATTTGCATCATGATTAGAATTTTGCACTTCCAAAGTATGCATGTATAGGGCCACAATACACGATCATGCATACGCAGTGTTATGAAACTCATGCACAATAGGCACTCATATTTATTATAACATATCCTAACAAGTTTCCTAAATCACTCAATTTTCACTAACTAAGTTATTCTTTTACATTAAATTTGATCATGGAAAACTTTTGCGCTAAAAGAATTCATCTATAGGTACACAGACAACATCATGGAAGCTACATTGTCCCAAAGAAAAAGAAAAGGTTTGGTCATGGAAACACATTAAGCCAAGTTACCTAACAAGAATATTATAGTTATATCAACATATTGTATTACAAACCAAAATCAAGAGCATTTGAAGGAGTTGTTAAAGAGGGTTGTGGTTGCATCTATGATGTCGACAACTTCTATTAATAGTTGCATTGTTTCTATGAATGACTCATTAAATCCGCTATGGTGAGTTCCTGTTGTAGTAATGCATGGCTTCGTTCATAATTTAATTGGTTACGAGGTGCACCCCTTCCATCTAATCATTTAATTTGAGAAATGCATGTGTATGCAAAGTGCTCATATTCTTTTTCTTCTTCTTCCTGTTGTTGCTCATCCTAGCAATCTGATTCCTCTTCTCCGCCAGCTTGCAAGCCTAGTTAACTTGGACGTTCATACTCTTGTGAGACATATTTGGTATCAAGAAATTTAAAATCTATTACATGCTTGGGTATTATCAAAGTCAAATGTGGGACCGACTTATTGTGTAGCTCAGTTAGTTACTGGGAATATGAAAGCTTCTTATGTAACCACTTCTTCATGTGTGATATTTAGTTCAACTATGACTTGCTCTTGAGATGTTTGTTCTTGCATTAGAGTGGTGGTAGGGAACACAAATCAGATGGTGAAAGGTGGGAATATAGGTGTGGGTCCCACATTTTACATAGGACTCTAAACTGAGTTGGACAAAGTGGTCCTCCATTTGGGTGATAAGTCAAGTGAGCCATAATTTTGGTTGGAAGTGAGCCATAATAAACATTTAAGTTAGATGTTTGGGTCAATTTTAGTTCTAGTTTATTTTCCAAACCAAATTCAAGTGAATTTAAAGTAGCTTCTCAAATTCTTAAAGTCAAGAAATCCCACAATAGTTGCTAGATCAATGCACTAGTTTTCCTCAAATATGGACCCACATTGCAATTCAATGAGGATATCTTGAATCCACCCCAAATTTGGTGTCACTCTAGCACAATGGTGAGTACCAACGTAAGGAGATCCACCTCATAAATGTCAATCCGGGAAACATGAGAATGGGTATGACAACCATGAGCAAGTGAAGGGACAAGTGCGTGAGTGAGAAGCACACTAGCCTGCACACACATACACACACACGCACACAAGGCAAGAACAAAGAGAAGAACAATAAAGTGCTTTCAATTACAAAAGATCTCTATTACCAAAGCTTTAATCTCTACCAAGCCAGCCTAAAACATGAGCTTTGTAGCTCTTTTTGTAGTTTTTGACTAGCTTTGGCCCTGTCCAGACGTAGTGTTCAATTTAGTAAAAAAGTAGGTGCCAAGGCTTATTTGAGGGCTCAAACTAGATCTTAAAATTATGAAAATTGGTATCTACCTACTTCTAGTACTCCTCAAGCTTGAGGATTCCTCCGCTTGAACAAAATGGAGCTAAATCTATCAAAAATGATATTTACAATGTTCGTGTAGTGAAGAAAATCACTTTTGGTTGAAAGTAATGTATGAAAAAATTGAATAGGCCTATTCTTTGCCGAATCTGTGTAATGTTTCCATCTCCTTGCTCCTTCTAACTCCTTTCTTTGGTGGTCTTGTCTATTGATGCTTGTAACACTCCCCCTCTCTAGCATCTATCGCCCTTGACACCTTTGTTTTATAGGGTGATCGATGTAATACTAGATGACATTGGTGGCTAGTTCATGTTTGCTTAGTCGTAATCCCTTTGCCAGGTCGAATTGCAATGCATTGCAGTTAATGGCACTAGGGATCTCTGGGTGTAGACTCATGTAATATTTTGAATACATCGCTTGATCACATGCAAATAGTTGGAGGTGAGTTGGTTTATGCGTGAATACCTCAGAGATCCCAAAAACCTATACTGAACATATCTTTGAAAGTTTGTTTATAGCAAGCTAGGAGGTATTAATGCAAGCATGTCAAGCATAGGCTACCTAATACTTGGGATCATGATCATAACGTACGCAAGGTCATAATTTCCATTGATAAGGCCGGGGAGAGTGACTTGCGGTGCTTGTGTATTGCAAAAAGTTTTGAAGACAATTTTTGGCATATCCAAAATCTTCAGCATCATCTTCCCCATGACATCTGGCATTGGCTTTAACCGAGGGATCTAGTGGTGGATACTGGCCATCATATAAGCTATGGAAGGTGGTCCTGACGATGGCGTGATGTATGGATAATTGAGCCACTCCCAGTACTATGCATTATTTTGTATTTTGATGGCAAAGGTTTTCCATGACCTGTGCCTTGGAATGGGTCCATAGCATGGATTGTAAAGAAGATGCAAGGATGGATTATTCCAAGTGTGTAGCATTTTTGGGTAAGTCTCCAAGAGGGTTTTCCACTAGTTTGGTTGAAAAATGCTACCTTTTTGCGTTGTCGGTGGCAAGTCCTTTGGCTGGAATTGTGTAGCAAATGTAGGGCTCTTCCCTGTGATCCTCTGAATCTCTGCATTATAACCAACCAAAATTACAAAATAGGCCTTGTATTGGAGTCCATAAGTCATGATGAGTTGCCAAGGTGCCAAGTATTGGAAGTAGTTGGATTGTAGCATCGTTTCTTTTATGACCTGCATGACTTGCTTCTGCACCACAGTGCAATCGTCATGGGTCCGTCCAATGTCTTCCACTTGCTTCAACCAGGGGGGGCATGGAGCTTCAAAGGTGTCCTGTCCTTCCATAGTTATCTATCTACCAGGAATGGGTTGAGGTTCATAATCATCTTCAAAATTTTGTCCCACTAGAATGGAAATAGATTCTTCTTCCTCTCGAGCCTCACGTAGGGATGGTGGTCATTCGTATTGTAGGAATCTAGCCTAGAGTTCTTCAAATTGTTTTTGGAGTTCCGTTAGCACGATTGAGTTTCAAGTTTTCGCATTAGGGTATTTTAGTTAGTGGCCATGGCTGAAAGCAGTGATATATTCCGTATGTTGGCTGTTGAGGGTAAGTCGGATGGTACGATCACCCATTATGGGCTTATATGATGTGTCATGTATTGGTCACAAAAGGACTGTGGAATATTGTGCAAGGTGTTGAAAAATATCCTATTACACCTGCAGATACAGGTATTGAAGCTGATGTAGATGGCATTGAAGATGATGATACTCTTCATGTTCCTGTTCGTGCTACGGTTTTCGTTGCACCTATTGTAAAGCAAATTCATTGGGATGGTAGAGATGCTTAGACACATGCATTGATAGCCTTGTTTGTCAAACGTGTCATTATTCCTCACATTCACTCTTGCACAACAACTAAGGATGCTTGGGATACACTTGCCACTTTATACTAGGCAAGGAATGAGGCTCATGTTGCTTACCTCCGAAAATAGTTGGAGAGTGAGCACATGAATGAAGGTGATTCTATGGACAGTTTTCTGACAAAGATCAAAGAATTGAAGGAACAGTCGATTTCTACTGATGAAGTTATACCAGATAGGTCACTTGTGTAGACTGATCTGAATGGTCTTCCTGATTCATATCAGAGTTCTGCTTCTACTCTTCGTTTGATGATGAAAGGCAATCCAAATGCCTTAACATTTGAGGAGTTAATCTTTGTTCTGTTCGATGAAGATCAGTCTTGGCAGAATAGGTCCATTATGTGTGTTGTAGATCAAGCTTTCGTGGCTAATCAGAAGGACAAAGGTAAATGGAGCTCTTCTACTAGTAAGCAGAGATTTGCTAGTTCTGCACAATCAAAGAAAGATGACAGAGATGACAAGAAAACAGAAAATTAGAATTTTTTTTGCAAGTATTGTAAAGCAAATGATCATGTCATAAAGAATTGTCCAAAGCTAGCTACAAAAGAGGCAAAGAAAAAAGAGGTTGGAATGGTTATTATAGAGGCCTCTACACCGAAAATTGAGTCTGCTAATCTAGTGTAGAATGAAGAATGGAAATATACTACTCTTTGCAGTTTTGACCCATCTTCTCTTGAACAATGAATGTTTGCAGTAGACTCAGATGTTTGGTACTTTGATAGTGGGGAAACCAAACATATTACCTTGCAGCACAGTTTCTTCACTTCACTCGAGCCTATCCCTACAAGGAATACTATCACATGCACCAACAACTCCTCTTATTCTTTCATGGGATTTGGTAAGATCATTATGACTACTGCTGATGGTAGTTCTTTTACATTGTTGATGCTTTATTTGTGCCACGGATCAAGAAAATCTGTTATCTGTTTCAGCTTTAGCCAAGATTGTTTTAATTGTGAAATTTATTGATGACATATGTACAATTCATGATGTGTCAAAGGGCGATATAATTATTACTTCTGGCATTTTATGTCGTGGGCTGTATAAGCTCATAGACTATGAAAAATGTGTGAATGATTCAGCACATGTACTACATGATTCTCAGGCTATGTCAGATGAAAAACTTTGGCATGCACGCTTCGGTCATTTGAATTTTGCTAGTTTTCTATGCTTGCAAAAATCTGAAATGGTGTCCTCTTTGCCCACACTTGAGGCACCTGGTAAACATGTATGTGAAGGCTGTATTTTGGGCAAAATGCAACATTCCTCCTTCCCAAAAGATGGTTTAGTTCGAGCTACTCAAAAACTGTAGCTTGTTCACAATGATGTTTGTGGTCCTATGCAAACACTCTCTTTTGGGAACTATCTTTACTTCGTAACTTTCATCGATGGTTTTTCCAGCCATGCATGGGTATATCCATTGAAAGCAAAGTCCGAAGTGTTCATGTGCTTCAAACAATTTTTGGTTTTGACTGAAAATCTATCAGCATGTAAAATTGGCACCCTCCGTTCTAATCAAGGGGAGCAATATATGTCTTTTGACTTTAATGCATTTCTGATTGAACATGGGATAAAACATTAGTGTACAGTGTCGTATACACCTCAACAAAATGGAGTTGCTGAATAGAAGACAGGTCACTCATGGAGATGGCGAGGTGTATGGTCAAGAGTCAAGATTTACCACATAGTTTCTGGCTTGAGGTTATCATGTGTGCAACATATGTACTTAATAGGTGTCCCACTAAAGCATTGCAATATATCACTCCATATGAGGCTATTATGTGTGCAACGTATGTACTTAATAGGTGTCCCACTAAAGCATTGCAGTCTATAGACTATCACTCCATATGAGGCTTGGCATGGCCATAAGCCATTTGTTGCTCACCTGCATGTTTTTGGTTGTCTCGCGTATGCATTAGTGCATGAAAAACATCATAGGAAATGGATGATAAAGTAGTGAAATGTATTTTTGTTGGGTACAATTTTGAAAGCAAAGGCTATTGTTTGTATTATCCATAGACAAAATGCATTTTGGTTAGCCATGATGTTGTTTTTGTGGAAGATGCTATTCAACCATTACTTTCATGTACTAAGGAGACATTTGTTAGCCCCAAAGACATGTATGATACTTTGTTGCTTTTTTTTTACAGGTGGAGAATCCAGTGTTGGTCCTAATGAGGCACTTCTCAGCTTTTACAGGTTTCGTGTGATGATGCAGATCATTCCATTTTTCATGCAAGTTTACATGATGCACTTGTTGATGAGAGAGTTGATATTGAGGAGGCAAAAACTATGCCAAAATGGCCGGTGCAGACTTTGTGTGATACCAAATTAGATGCACCTTTTTCATATCATACTCGTTTAAGCTCTTATAGTGCCTCTTTTGCATCAAATTGCTATGCTATGGTTGCCTCTAGTCTCTGTGATGAGAATGATCCTGTATCATTTGATGAAGCACAAATTTAAAAAAATTGGATGGCTGCTATGCAATCTAAATATGATGCTATAATGAAGATTGGTTCTTGGTCTTTGTGTGACTTGCCTCCTGACAAGAAGTCCATTGGCACTAATTGTCGAACCATGAAGACACATTTTTGCAGATTAAGGTATACTCTATACTGACGACATTTGGCAAATATTTTTCTTAGTTCTGGGATGTGTTCTGATCTTATAGCTGAATAGGTACTAAAAGCATCCATGTATACCTCCATACTTTTTCTCAAGAATTCCTTGAACACATGGCACATCAATATTTGGAAAGTGGCTGGGGCATTAGTTAGACCAAAAGGCATAACCCTAAATGCATAGACTCCCCATTCGGTTGCAAAGGCTATCTTATGTTGGTCTTCATGAACAATGGCTACCTAATTATATCATGAGAAACCATCAAGAAAGCTATAGACTTCCTTACCTGCAACCCTTTCCAACAAATGATCTCTGATGGGCAATGGGTAACTATCTCGTATGGTGGCCGCATTTACCTTTTTAAGGTTAATGCAAACCCGTAATTTGCCATTCTTTTTTGGTACTACCACTAAAGGTGACACCCATTCCGTGTGTTCAATTTCATAAATGAAGCCGACATCCAATAATTTATCGATCTCCTCCTTAATTTTTGCCAAAATCATTATAGGTACATGGTCTTTGTTTGGGGGGCTTGACTTTTGTTGTCATAGGGATTCTATGAGCACAAATAGAAGTATCTACACCTTTTAAGCCCTTATAAGTCCATGCAAAGACATTTTGATACTCTCTTATAAGTTGTATTAATTCATGTTCTTCCTTCGGTGAGACATCTTGTCCTATGAAAGTGCATCTCTCTTCTCCTTCTTCAATAGCTACTACAATCTTCTTGGTCTGCTCTTTATTGTCATATGCTATCCCTGGTTGCGCTTCTAGTTTTGGCATTTGAATAGCAATCTTTCTCTCCTCTACATCATATTTCTTGAAATGCTCAGGTACCTCGAATTGGTCTTGAGGTGTGCTATCTTCTTTCTCTTTTTCTGTGTTTGGTTCATCTATTTCTGGTTGTAGCACGTCTTGAGTCACATCTAGACTAGGTTCAATCTCTTCCTTCCTTTTCCTTTCTTCCTCAATAGGTTCTAGTTCCATTTCTATGCTCTTATAATATTCATTCCATTCTTTTTCAATTACTTCTCCTTCATCCGCTTCTTGGAGAATGGCCATGTATAGATTTACATCATATCCTTCCTCATCTATGCACTCATTCATAGTTATTACTTCTTCATTTATGCATACATCCAGGGTGGCTAAAATCTCCATCCAACCATGGGGTTCGAATTATTCATCTAAGAATATTTGAGGCATGTAGGCGGGATCTTCTATAGGTCTAGATGTTCCTTGTCCTGGCTGCCATCTTTGTCTCCTTTCTTCTTCCCTTTTAGTTGCCTTACACATCCATAGGTGAGTATCTTTGTTCATCCATGGTTGACTACTAGATCTTACACTATGAATGGATAAATTATCGTCTTCCTTGTGTATCGGGTTCCATTGCAGAGGAGGGACATCTTGATAAGTATAAGTATGGATATTTATCCTAGTCATCGTTCCTCCATGCTGCAAGTACACTGCATCTTTTCCCCACTCTTGCACTACCTTGAGCTATCTCATGAAAGGCCTTCCAAGTATCATCTCATAATTGCTAGCCTTTTCGAATTGACATATTGCTAAGGTGTGCTCGAATTCGACTTCCCAAGTGGTAAATACTGCTTTTTCCAATAATCCTAAGGGTCGCTCCTTGTGTCCATCTGCCATTTGAATCTTCATTCTTGTAGGTCGTAAAGCTGGCTTTCTCCATTTCTCCCATATTTCTTTGGTAGCAATTCCTACTCTAGCTCTTGAATCTAATATGGCTTTTGTTGTATATCCTCTATAAGTGATAGGGAGGCATGTATTTCCTTCATCTCCCTCACTCAAATCTCCAAATTTATCAACTGGGATTTTAACAGTAGCTACTTCCTCTCACATCTCTCTCTTGTCTGACTTTGTCTCTAACTGGCTGGTGATTTTCTCTCTCAATTGAGGCTTTGCTTTCAAGAGTTCTTCCAGAGTCAGAGTACTTGGGACTTTTACTTTTTTAAGGTGTTGTACTATGTCAGAGGTTTGGACTGATGGGTTCTGCTCCTTTCTCCTCACTGAGGGAACATGATATAGTTGGGAGTTATGTTCATACTCCCCCATATAGTTTGGTAATACATTCACACTATCTTCATCATCTTTGTTGTTGTCAAGTTGAGATGATCTTTCTGGGTTTAATTCAGGGATTGACAATTCAAGCTCGCCTACTGCTTCTAACTCCTCAAAAGGTGGTTCAATTTCTTCTATTTTCTTCCATCTATCTTCTTGGACTCTTGCCTGTTGGAAGTCAATGTACATTTGGTACATTTCCAGCAATTCATTTTTGGACTTAGCATTTTTTTGTTAGGCTAGATAGATAGAGCTTGGTGAGAGCAATCTAGTGGTATGCTTCATTTTTCCATCAGAGGTCAAAGTTGGAAGAAAAGTCAAAACCTAATTTTGCTCAAAACAAGGAAAAGCTAAGTTTATTTGATCAAGAGCATATTATTTGGATCAAGCATAAAGCAACTATAGCGATGGAATCATGAAAAGCAAACGAATAAGAGCCACTCATTTTTTAGCAAAATATAATTCTAAAAGTAATCATTGCTTTTCATGAATAAAACAAAAATAAAACAACCATGGAGTTTTGTGTTTTGAATCACTATGTATTTCTTGCTTTATGGAGGGATCGAAATTTTTGCTTAATTCTTGAAAAACATACGCTATTGCTTTATTATGGGAAGCTTAACCTACAAAAGGAGCATGGTGGGCACACTATGAGATATCACTCAAAGATCTCAAGCTAGAGTTTGAAGATTCTGAAGCTTTGGAGGTGAAGATTTGGTGAAGGAGAGGCTACTTTTTTGGAGCAAGAAGTCTTCTACAAGGTGGTGGTAACTATCTTTTGTGAGTTAACCTTATATTTTGTTTTTAGGGTTTCTCTACCCTAATCTCAAAATTAGGGTTGGTTGATTTACAATTTTGTTACACTATTTTGTGAGAATAAGGTTAACTTCGTTGCTCATTCACTTCACACACTTAGATTATTTCAACATAATCTAAATTTTGTATCATCATCTTCTTGGATATTCTTCCATTAGTGAGTGCACCACTTTATATGGTTGAGTAGTACTCCCATGTTGTAATTAGGACATCTATTTTTTAGTGAGTAAGCTTTGGCTTACGTTCTCTATCTTTGTCTCAAGATCTTTTTCTTTCTATCTCTTACTTATCATCTTAATTAATTAAGTGTGTATGCTCAAAAGGTTTTAGTATTGGAATGATCTTGGGGCCCCAAATTCCAACACTTGGAATCAGAGCATAATTGACATACACACTTAGTTAAGATGAGTGAGATTAGAATTGAGATTGAGGACAAGTTGGATGGATATTCTAATTATTCCATGTGGAGTTTCATGATGATGAATATTTTAGTGACAAAGGATTTATGGAGTATCATCAATGGATCCTTAACAAGACCCAGACGAGAAGGCGAAGGAGGGACTACGTCAGCTTCAAGAGGTAGTGGAGTTACTATTACAGAACCAACTGAAGAAGAGGTACCCACTTCTATATCCAGTCACAGTTAGGTCTTTTCCTACAGTTCCTCCTACTGAAGATCATGCAAGGTGGGATGCTAGAGATGCTTTAGCACTTTCATTCATAGCAATGAGTGTTAAAAAGCATATTCTACCACAGATCAGATCTTGCAAAAGTTCTAGACAAGCTTGGTTGAAGCTTGAGAATCTTTTTTAGAGCAGAAATCTTGCTAGGAAAGCTTGCTTGAGGAGACAACTAGCAAATACAAGGATGAAGGCTGGTGAGTCAATTCAAACCCACATTATGAGACTCATTGACTTGAGAGATCAACTTCTAAATGTAGGATTTGAGATATCAGATGAAGAAATGGTAAATACGCTGATTAATTTACTTCCTATTTCATATCGAGCTTTTATAACCACTCTTACCCTTACCACAAGAGATAGAGAGGTTACATTTGAAGAGCTAGAGTTCTTGTTACTTCAAGATGAAGATCAATTGAAGGGAATGGAAGAGAATGAAGAAGCACTTTCATCTTCATCAAAGGGTAAAAAGAAGAAGAAGGATAAGAAGGAACAGCAATCCAAGAAGGAAAGTAGGTCCCTCTCACCTTCTACTTCAGATTCTGTTTCTGCTACATCTAAAGAGAAGTCTTCTAAGAAGAAGGAAGTAATATGTTTGTGAACTTCATTTCAACTTGTATTTACACTTTTTTGAATTTCATTTCTTGCTACTTTTGATTTCTATGGTGCAATGATGAAGCACGTTTTTGTTGCAAAGTAACTATGGAACATAGTGGTAGAACTCAACAAGTGAACTAATGATTCTTCTACTACATAGCCCGTTGTCATAGATTCATGATCGTCTTTAGGTATATATGCCCATAATGGGTAATTGGTACCATCAAACTTATCCTCAACAAACAACATATGGAGTACATCATTGCTTTAAGCCATGACCAGTGAATAAAATACCCTGATGCAAAAATATGAATCTATCTCAAAAAGTTGAATAGAACTACCTTGTCAAGCTCTGCTAAACCTATAGTAGACTTTGAGATTCTTGCACTAGCGAACCAAAACCTATATATATGTTTGGATTTTTATGTTATAGAAGGATTTTTATGTTATAGTGTTTCTTTGATTTCAAGGTTTACCAAAGCAGTTAATTAGGATTCTTTAAGATTACCCATGATATTAAGTTGTACGGTTTCCTATATTTAATTAGTAATACAATTTTTTTGGATTAGGAGCTTCAAATTACTATCTTGCACTCGGATGTTTTTGGTTTTTTGGGCTATCTATTTCCTAAAGACTTCTAAAGTTGTATTGATATCAAGGTTGTTTGGCTTTTGTGTGTTTATAGTTTCCTTATTTTTTTCAAGTTATATTATATTATATTAGGTCTCTAGATTGTTTCAGTAATATTTAACTATTTTAGTGTCTACACATTGTAGGATTAAAAAACTTCAAGATTATACGATGCAATTTTTTAGTTCTTTTGGCACTAATGTTCTAACATATATTAGGTTGTACTAAATTGTGTTAGGATTTTTAGTGTTCATAGGATTGAGAAATTTAAGAATCATAAGATTATATTGGATGATTTCATGTTTTAAGGGCCTTTGAAAAATTTTTGTATTTTTTAGAATTTTTTGCTTTCTAGGATTTTTTAATGAATTTTGGGTTATGGAGATCTATTGAGATTTTATTTTTTTCTATTAGGATATTTATGAATTTAGAATTTTCAAGAATACTAAAGTTTTAAAATTGCACTAAATTATCTCATACTTTTACAATCTTATTAGCTATTCAAGTGTTTAAGGTTATTTATGGTTTTTTTTTGTTATGGAGATCTATTGAGATTTTGTTTGTATCTAGGGTTTTATTTCTATTAGGATATAAAATTTAGAATTTTCAAGAATACTAAGGTTTTAAAACTGAATTAAATTATCCCATACTTTTATAATTTTATTAGCTATTCAAGTGTTTAAGGTTTCGAGGTTATATTAGGGTTTCATGGATTGAAAAGGTTTTTGGAAAGTCATGTTAGAGCTTTTTTGTTTTTAAGGATATTATAACTTTTGACATATTATACTCTTTCTAGGTTTCAAAGTTAAAGTAGATTAATAAAATTAAATTAGAGCTTTTGTATTTTGAGGAATTCATATTTTGAGAGAATTTTTAAGTATCTACAATCTTATATTTTCAATCTAGATTAATCCTTTATAGACGGGTTTAATGAACTTATGCATATTAGAATTATTAGAGGTTATAATTTGATTTAAAATGTTCATATGTCTACTCATATGACTACAAATGAACATCATATCAAGCATGTAGGCTTGGGCAAAATGCACCAATAGCTCGCCCTCAAGCCTAACATGCTTGAACTCCAAATAAGTCTTCAATTGTCCTTGATTTCCTGCAAGCCAATCATCAACTTGAATCTACTCAATTTTGTACCATCAAGAGCCTTACTCAACATGTCTGCACATTGCATATCTGTAGAGACATAGGATAGTCGAATATCCTTTCTCATTAGCTTCTCCCTTGCATAATGGTAGTGGACTTCAATATGCTTGGTTCTAGCATGGTATACCAGATTAGCTGCAAGATGTAGTGAGCTTGTGTTGTCACCAAAAATGTGAGGTGTTGAAGAATGAAGTCCAAGATCTGTATACAAATATTTTAACCACATGATTTCTTGAGTTGCATTAGCAAAACCTCTATATTCGGCTTTAGTAGAAGATAATGCCATTGTTGGTTGCTTCTTGGATGACCAAGAAATGATTTTTGAACGTGCAAATGATACATACCTGGATGTGCTTCTTCTATCGTCTCTAGATCTGGCCCAATCTGCATTTGAATAGGCCTTTAGCTCAATATTTGAAGTAAATGGATAAATCAAACCTTCATTCATGGTCCCCTTTAGGTACTTGAGGACTCTCTTGACCGCTTCCA
Organism: Ceratopteris richardii; assembly: GCA_020310875.1. Lineage (NCBI taxonomy): Eukaryota > Viridiplantae > Streptophyta > Polypodiopsida > Polypodiales > Pteridaceae > Ceratopteris > Ceratopteris richardii. The sequence continues at coordinate 58,856,006 of CM035406.1, read as the reverse complement.
TATGTGGTCTTCTCGGCTTATGCACAAACTGACTCAATATGCTAACACTATGGCATATATCCACCCTTGTGAGTGTTGCATAGTTCAAACTTCCAACCAAGCTTTGATAGCTTGTGATGTCTTGAATTGGCTCTCCTTCATAAGCACTAAGCTTATGACTTTGCTCCATAGGTGTACCTGCACACTTGGTGTTTTCCATCTTGAACTTGATGAGCATGTCATGCACATACTTCCTCTGTGTGATGTATATATGTGAACCTGTGCAGATTAACTCTAATCCAAGAAAATAAGTGAGTGGTCCAAGATCACTTATTTTGAACTCCTGCTTCATTTAACTCTTTACATGTTTGATTCCTTCAAGATCATTCCCTTTGATAATGATACCATCAACATACACACATAGATAGATCACTTCAAATCCATTCCTCTTTATGAACAAAGAGCTATCCGGCTTGCTAGCTTTGAATCCTTGATCCTGCAAATAAGTCACCAATCTAAAATTCCAAGCTCTTGGAGTTTGCTTCAATCCATAAAGGGCTTTCTTTAATTTGCATACATAGTTAGGATGATGTGCATGCTCATATCCAAGAGGATGTGCCATATACACTTCTTCAAAAATCCATCCATTTAAGAAATCAAAATTTACATCAAGTTGATAGAGCTTCCAATTTCGAGATGTAGCAAGATTAATGAGAACCCTAATTGTAGGCATTTTTGCAACATGAGAGAAAGTCTCTTCATAATCAATACCATGGGTTTGAGAAAACCCTTTAGCAACTAACCTTGCTTTATTTCTATTTATACTTCCATCTGGATTCCTCTTGATTTTGTATATCCATCGAGATCCAATTACCTTCATAGATGGCTTGTTAGGTACAAGCTCCCAACTGTTATTCTCTTTCAACGCTTCCATCTCTTCATCCATTGCATCTCTCCAAGCTTTCTTACTTTATGCTTCTTCAAATGTGGTAGGTTCTTCATTGGTTGAATCCTTTGCAATGTAGATTGAGTGCTTGGTGACCAAAGAAGTATCATAACCATACCTCTCTAGTTTCTTCTTCTCTCTTGAAGACCTTCTAAGTGGTTGATCTGAGCTCACGGGTCCATATGTGACATCTTGCATCTTTGCTTTACCTTTGCTCTTCCATAGCTTTAGTCTTTCCAAGTCTTCTATGTCAATCTCCAAATCACTTTCTTCAATTTGCTTTGGCTCCTTTGGTTGAGGTGATGGAAAATCTTCATCCAAGTCATAAGGCAGCTTCACTTTCCTGTCATCATCAAACCATGATTTGTTCTCATCAAAAATTACATCTCTACTCACAAAAAATCCTTTATTGGTTGGGTTGTACAATCTATATCCCTTTTGGTTTTGGTCATAACCAATAAATATGCACCTCTCTGCCTTGGGATCCAATTTCCGTCTTACTTGAGAAGGAATGTGAGCATAGGCTAAGCATCCGAAGCTTTTACAATGCTCTAGACTACGTCTTCTTCCATTCCACACTTCATATGGAGTGGTTCGATCTAGTGACTTAGATGGAAGTCTATTTATGAGATATGTGGCTATAGACACAGCCTTTGCCCATAGGTAGTTTGGCAATCCCTTTTCATTGAGCATGGACCTTGCAGCTTCAACAATAGCTCTGTTTCTCCTCTCTGCTACACCATTGAGTTCGGGTGTATACCTTGTAGTGACTTCCCTTTTAATGCCTCTTTCATGCAAGTAGGCATCAAATTCAGAAGAGAAGTATTGTCCTCCACCATTTGATCTGAGTCTTTTCAAAGTCCTACCTGTTTGGTTTTCAACAAGAGCAACATACTTGTCAAAGCAATATACACGTATCAATTTTTATTGAAAGGTTGTCTATGAGCCTTGTCGAGTTGCCAAACTTCACACTTATAAATTATGTGTTTCCTTGTGATATTAGGCAATCCAAGTACACTCTAGTCCCTGCAAATTTGTTTGAGTGTCCTCTCACCAATGTGAGAAAGCCTTTTGTGCCATATCTCCAACTCTATTAGAGTTTGAGATCCATAGCTAAATAAGGCTATGTTCTTTGTACCCTCCACTTCAAAAGTGAAAAGTCTTCCTGTCTTTTCTCCTTTGGCATTCTAAAGCCTTGCCTTGGATCTTCAACATATGCTCCAAATCGGTTGAATCCAACCTACAATCCTTTTTCAACAATCTACACAACATTTATTAAATTTTTGGTAATTGTAAGGACATACAAGTCTTTGCGTAAGAGGTTCATATTCCCATCTGATGTCTTCACATTACCTATCTTCTCCACTGAGTGCTTTGTATCATCTCTTGTTTGCAGTTCATGTTTGTTGTGAGGATCTTCCAAATCAAAAAGTAAAGATACATTTCTTGCTACATGATTTGATCATCCCGAATCAATGTAAAAGATGTGATCATCATCCTTACCCTTCTTCACTGATAGATTCATAATCAATAATGAATCTTCTTGACTTTGGTCCTCTGCATAGTTATTGTAATGTCTTCTTCCTCTATGGCCACTTTGATAGTTGTTGTTGTTGTAATTGTCGTTGTAGTACTTGTTGTTGTAGCCCCCATTGTATCTGCCTCTATTTGATCCATAGCCACATCTATTGAATCCTCTTCCTCTTGAGTTCCTCGGGTTCCTGAAACATTCTTCAGTAGTATGATTAGATAAGCCACATATATTGCAAGGTTGAGATGATTGGAATCTCCCCGTGCCTTGCTTTCCACCTTTGCCTCTTCCTCTAGCTCTTCATATACATACAAGGTTTGCTTGGAAAGAGCTACCTTCATCTTCATTCTTCTTATTCTTTGACTTACCACCTTTGCTAATCTTTGCTTCATGAGTGAAGAGTTGGCCCATGAGTGTGTGGAGGTTGGTTACATGCATATCCATGTACAAATCCATGGTTGTTGTGAAGGAATCCCACTTGTCATCTACTTTGATTCCATTTATGATTTGCCTAATGATTTGTTCTTTTTCAATTACCTCTCCAATGCTTCCAAGTTGATCTGAAATCTCCTTAATCTTTGTGGCATAATCAATCTTACTTTGTTTGGGGTTTTTCTTCATTGTTGTGAACTCCATCCACAATTGGTTCTTCCTTGCTCAAGTGTTGGAGGAGAAGAAAGAAGCAAGTGCATTCAAGTCTTTCTTGATGTGTTGCATCCCTTAACATGAGGTAAAAGAAAATCAGAGATTGAGTTTAGAATATAGGACCTTGCAAGTACATCCTTTGAACACCAATTTGAAAGTATTTCCTCTTCTTCATGTGATGGTTGCCCGTTGTTCCTCATGGTTGGAATAGCTTCATCACCATATGTGTATCCAAATAGATTCCTCCCTTGAAGATAAGCCTCCATCATTAGAGACCATGCTGGGTAATTTTTTCTATCCAATTTGTCAATTGTTGATGGAAATCCATCTCCCATGTTCATTGACTATGCTTTGATACCACTGTGGAGAGAGATGGTGGATACAACCTGAAGATGAATTGGTGCTGCTACAATCAGCTTCACACCAGACAACGGAGACTTCAGAGTTATTTAGTCGACCCTTTGAGCTTCCTAAATCCACAAAAAGATCACCCAAGTGCTTTGGAACAAGTATCTCAAAAGTTTGAGTTAAGACAGACTAGTTACAAAATGACTAGCTCCCAAAACTTGCTATTTTTGTACATACACCTGTTGGAAAAAATGAACAGTGCTCTCAACCTGGTAGGAATTAGAACAATTCCTTTTGGACATAGAAAATAAACTTAGCAAGATTCCCAATCCAATTAGAACACTTCAATTCATCAACTAAGCACTGAGAAAAGGTTTTAACAAAATATAGAACACTCCTGCCACTTTGGGGCTCTGCAGAGATAGACCAGTGAATAGTAAAATGCAGATTTCTCACAAATGCTAGGTTCACTGGAGATGCAACTTTTTGCACATAATGTAGATCTACAGAGCTATCCAATGCACTTTAAAAATATGAAAAATGCTATGTATAGCCCGAGATATGAGCTTATAAAGTTTACTATTTTGAGTGAGTATAGTAGAGAACAAATCAGAGAAGAAGTAAATGATGAATGTATAGATTCGCATATAATAACAACCTCATTGGCAATGAATACTTGCACAATGAGAGTAGATTCATAGAGCTATGGAGTACGCTCTTCAATCTCTACAAATGGGCATGAAATGGGCACGAATCAAGCACTCCTTTTGCGACTTCCTTCTTGCTCCTTTTATAGCTACTTTTGGAGGTAGTTTTGAATTTGAATTCAAATGAATTCACCTAAAAGTGATGCTAGGAATTAGGAAATATTCACTTAGCTAATGGATTTGTGGTTTTAGATAGCTAGAGCCACAAATTTTCTTTTTACATCATGGATGACTTAAGCCATTCTTTCTTTTACAAGTACAAGAGATAAAATGTACTCTTTTACAAGAGGTATTCATATGTCTACACATATATATGTCTACACATATGACTACAAATGAACATCATATCAAGCATGTAGGCTTGGGAAAAATGCACCAACAGTCATGTCCAAGTAGGTGGTTCATTCTTTCCTTGTGATCCAAGATCTACTATTCATTTTACTTTTGAGTATTCACCTACTATTCTCCAAGAGGAAAAACAAGCAATACTGTCATTGGAAGCTATTTCATGTGGAATGAAAGGACACAGACATTATATTCTTTCAATGAGGTATGTATTTTTCTTGATTCTCATATTTGCAAAAGAATTGAACAAATATTGCCCTTGCATAGGTAATTCATCTAAGAAATAAGTGCTTCATCACCACCAAAGAAACACTTTAAATTGTTAAATAGTTTATTTTACTTCTCCTTCTTTTCAAAAGAATGACACCAATATTACACAGTATGGATAGGCAAATGTGTGACATTTCTCCATGCTTATAGAAGCTATTCATTAGGAAGATGAATTATAAAGAGGGCATGATTGATATTGCTACAAAATACTTACACATAAAAGAAAATATGCCTAGATATTTTTAGCATGCAACCATGAGTAAGGAGTCAATGAAGAAATCATATCCTTAGTTTATGAAGAACTCATATGCATATGGTTCTATTTGTACAAAACAAAAAGAAAAATTAATCTATAGAGGCTTCAAAAATCAATGTTTTTCTTCTAAAATAAAAGCTACCTCTACTAATTTCCTTTTCACATTCCTTTTTAATTTGATCTTATATATTCTTATCTTTTTGGTATATGTTGCGGTGATAAACTCAAATTCATATTAAAGCTACTAATCATCAATGAGTTGGAATAGTGAAAGGTAAAGAAAGTACAATCTGCATTCAAATGTTGTTTGTTTATTTAGGTTGTGCTCATTTTATTTATTGAAATATCATATGGAGAATTTTGATGTATCAATTTGTATCAGTCAAGATTCTAGTACAGCCCCACTATAGATCTATAGTGATTTCTTAAAATCTACATGTCATATTAGTGGTTCTATGCATGTTGACTAGTTGGAATAATACTCACTTGCTTTTCTTCAAACAAATTTTGCAAGAGTTTGACAATTAGAAAGCCATGAGATTACAACACAACATTGCAAGTGAAAATTGGAGGCTATCAACGAGACCTTTGCATCATGATCCATTTCGTGCACAAAAATTTTTTGAGGGTTGTTGAGAAAAGGGGAGCAACAGACCCTAACCGCCTCACATGGAAGTGAGAGGCTCTTCCAAGAGGAGTTGCAAGAAGTGTAAGCAACGCACACACACCCACGTCCACAAACAATGGCACCATGGCCAACGTCAAAAGGAGCAAGGGAGGGCAATGCTCACACACAAGACAACCCCAAGTGCCAAACCCACACACATGGATCAACGCCTAGCACACAAGGAGAAATGTGGAAGCCAAATGAACCTTCTTTCCATTAGCATGGAGGCCCAGGCCATGGCCAAGGAACCTCCCTTTACAAGAAATGAACCTCTATTTATAGGCTCAGCACAATTCCCCCATGTGCTCCTTTTGACTAGTCAAAAAGGAGCACATGCCTAACTGTCATATCTCAAGAAGATCTTTTCATATATTCCAAATCTCAAAAGAAAGGAAAATATGTGCGCGTGGGGATTTTTCTAGGCTTCTTCAAAAATGTGAGCATTTACAAAGCTCCAAAGCTTTACTTTTAGGAGAAATATTAAAAAGTGTCTAAGGGAGGGTTTTTATGTGAAATCCTAAGTAGATACAAAAAGAGATATTATTTTGGTCTAGGGAGGGTTCCTATGCACAATTGTGGGTATGTGCATACCCTACAACCCAACAAGGGTTTAACTTGGAAATGAAGTTATATAAAAGGCATCATCTGACTATTTTATACTAACACATTTTTGTGGTATATATTTCATCATCTTTCTTACACATGCTCAAGTCCACATTGATTTATATCATATGTTCATAATTGTATCCACTTGCTTAAAGATGGTATGTGTGCAAAACAAATCACTTAAGATTCAAAACTCGTATTTCCATTGTTGAACTAAGTTGTGCACATAATAAGTTTCATGAACCTAGAATTTGAAAGAAAGGAGTTGTATTGCCACTGACCACATGGTATTCAAATGTCCTAGGAAGAAGATACAAGTTGGGTTCAAGACTTCCATGATCACCATCTCACATCAAAAGGATCATCATCAAAGTCAAAAGAGGAGCACTATCCATCATGAGAATCATGCCCATGATTTTGTACCTAGATATACTACAAACTCTTTCTAGTTCCATCATGGATATCCATCATCGTCGTGTTCCAATACAACATATCAAGAACTCTACAAAGACCAATATCTATGAAGATTCAAGTTCTAGAAAATCTCATAGTTACATAAGTGCTTTGCGTAGAAATCATCGCCTTGAGAGGGAGCTGATGTCACAGACACAAAGGAAACCATCCTAAAACCTTAAATTCTATGCAAATGTATATATCTCTTTGTTGGTTTAGAATTTGGAGAAATTGATCCTACCATTGTTTCTAAAAGATGCAAAAACCCTAAGATCAAGTTTCTATTTGCCTAATTCTGACATCTGGAGCCGTGATAACCTCAAAAAGCACCAAAAAAGAGGCAACCACAAAAACACGGGATAGGCATCTACAAATTTTTTGCAGACCCCTATTTCGCATTTCTGTGGCTGCCTCTTTTTTGGTAATTTCATATGTTCACAATCGTATGCACTCAATTCAACATGCTATGTGTGCAAAGCAAATCATTTATGGTTATAAAATCGTTTTTCCATTGGTATATTGAGTTGAGCACATAATGAGTTTCATGGACCTTAAGTTTGTAATAATGAAGTTTCATTTACACTAGAAATAAACTTGCATGGCCTCAAAAGCACCAAAAAAGATCATCCACAGAAACATGCAATAGGCCTCTACAAAAAGTTTACGGAGGCCTATCCTGTGTTTCTGTGGCTGCCCTTTTTTGTTACTCATGTAATGTTATTTTTAGTATGAAACTTTATTCCTAAAATTTTTAGGTCCATGGAACTTATTTCTAACAAGTCAATCCATGCATATATAGCTTCTACAATGGGAGTCAATATAGAACTAGGTTTCATTATTCATTATTCGACAATTCATTTATTCATGAATAATTACAGAATTTTATGCCAAGCCCTTATTATTCGATCCAATTATTCGGTGACATGTCACCTTATTCGGGCATGGCCGAATACTTTTTGCATGGTAATTTGGCTCTTTTCAATCGAAAGCGCTTTTGATCAAAATGTTTTTTTATCGAAAAGTTTTCAATCGAAAAATGTTTCGATCGAAAATAATTTGATCGAATATAGTGTTATAAAAGAACACACTTTGAATCATTTTCCATAAGAGTTACTTTGTTTTTAACAAAGCTATAGTGTCATACAGAGCAAGGTATAAGCTTTGTTAGAAATATTAAGTATTTTAGTATTACGAGCAAAGAAAAATATATTTTTTTGTGTGTTAAAAACTATTGTGATTGTTTGACTCAACATTGATTCTTACTTCACAATAGTATATGTATGTGTGTCTATGATGTTGAGTAAAATTGTATTATGATTGTTTGAATCAATATTGATTCTTACTTTACAATAATATGTGTATGTGTATGTGCGTGTATGTCATATGATTGTGAGTGAAAATCTAATGTGATTGTTGTTGGAGAAAGACGTCTACGGAAGCACGCGAACAGCACAAGGAAGAAGAAGAAGCTTGGAGCACAAACACACAATACTGAATGTATTACTAGAGAATGTACAAAGATAAGTAGCCCATGAGGGCAATAGGCATATATACAAGCCGGGGGAAAAAAACCTCCTAAAGAGGGAAAAAAGTGCCCCGGCGGTCCTAGAGTGTTCACACACATCACTACCTAAATATATCAACAAATCCCCCCTGGGAGTGATGCGGTGAACAAGGAGCTGGCACTCATGTATAAGGAAGTGCCAAGCTATGTGGAAATCACTCCACAAAAGGAAGTAAGCCCAAAGCTTTGCGGAAAGCTTCAAACTTCTCCCTAGGCAGAGCCTTTGTGAAAAGGTCTGCAATGTTCTCCTGCGTGGGCACATATGCCAAGCTGATCTCCCCAGCAGAGAACCTCTCCCTGACATAGTGATAATGCACCTCAATGTGCTTAGTGCGAGCATGGAACACAGGGTTCCTCGCAACTGCCAATGCGCTCTGACTGTCAGTGAAGATGGTGGTGGCAGAAGACTGGCCAACACCCAAATCAGCCATAAGGCATCTGAGCCACACACACTCAACAGTTGCTGTGAAAGCTGCCCTATACTCAGCCTCACAACTGGAAGTGGCCACAGTAGGCTGCTTCTTGCTCAACCAAGATATACATGAGCTACCAAGCATGAAGCAAAAACCACTGGTGGACACATGAGTGTCATAGCAACCAGCCCAATCTGAGTCAGAAAAAGCATGCAAATCTGGCGGTAGTGATCCCCCCTTGGGATAAAACAACCCAAGTAGCCGAGTACCACTCAAGTAGCGAAAGATGCGCTTAACCGCTTTCCAATGCGTGACTCCTGGGCAATGCATAAACCTGCTCATCTGTGAGACAGCAAACTGAATATCTGGCTGAGTAATGCATAAGTAAATCAAGCATCCAACAGCCTACTGATAGAGAACAACATCAAATGCATCTCTAGCATCATGAAGACTCAATCGTAAACCTGTCTCCATAGGAGTGGCAATAGGCTTAATGTCTTCAAGGCCAAAACATTGCAATAATGTGTCAATATATTTCGTTTGACACAAAGCCATTCCACCATCAACGCGCATAAACTGAATGCCCAAATAGTGATGCAAATGCCCCAAATCAGACATCTCAAATGAGGCATGCAAATCAGCCTTAAAATCAGCAATATGTGTCTCAATAGGACTAGTGAGCAGCATGTCATCAACATAGACAACAATGATCAGAAGCACATCATTAGCACGTTTAACATATAAGGTGCTTTCAGTTGGACTCTTCTCAAAACCATGTGCAATCAGATAGGCATGTATCTTCTCATACCAAGCAAGGGGTGCTTGCTTTAAACCATATAATGCCTTCTTTAACCTGCAAACCTGGTTTTCATGCCCTTTCTGCACAAAGCCATGGGGCTGAAAAACATACACTTCTTCATACAAGTCACCATTCAGAAATGTTGTTTTAATGTCCAACTAATGTACATTCCAACCATGATGGGCTGCAAGTGCACAAATGCTCCGAATAGTAGTCATACGGCATGTAGGTGCAAAGGTCTCATCAAAATCAATGCCTCTTTCCTGTGCATAACCCTTTGCAACAAGCCTAGCCTTATACTTGTCAACTGTACCATCAGGTTTACGCTTCAGCTTGTATACCCACTTAGTGCCAATGGCCTTCTTGCCAGGAGGCAAGTCACATAAAGACCATGTACCATTCTTCATTATAGCATCATATTCAGATTGCATAGCAGCCATCCAATTTTCTGAATTTTGTGCTTCATCAAAAGAAACAGGCTCATTCTCATCACAGAGACTAGATGCAGCCATAGCATAGCAATCTGATGCAAAGGAGGCACTATGAGAGCCTGAACAAGTACGATATGACAAAGGTGCATCTAATTTGCTGTCACGCAAAGTCTGCACCAGCCATTTTGGCATAGTTTTTGCCTGCTCAATATCAGCTCTCTCATCAACAAGTGCATCATGTAAATCTGCATCAGAAATGGAATGATCTGCATCATCATATGAAACCTGCAAAGGCTGAGAAGTTGCCTCATTAGGACCAGCACTAGCCTGTCCACCTGTAAAAAGAGACATCAAAGTATCATACATGTCTTTGGAGCTAACAGATGTCTCCTTAGTACATGAAAGCAATGGCTGAATAGCATCTTCCACAAAGACAACATCACGGCTAACCAGAATGCGTTTATCTATGGATGATACAGATGATAGCCTTTACTTTCAGAACTGTACCCAACAAAAATACATTTTACTGCCTTATCATCCAATTTTCTGTGATGTTGTTCAGGCACTAATGCATATGCCAAACAACCAAAAACACGCAGATGAGCAACAGATGGCTTGCGGTCATGCCAAGCCTCATATGGAGTGATAGACTGCAACACTTTAGTGGGACACCTGTTCAATACATATGCTGCACACATGACAGCCTCAAGCCAGAAACTATGTGGTAAAGCCTGACTTTTGACCATGCACCTCGCCATCTCCATGAGTGACCTGTTCTTTCGTTCAACAACTCCATTCTATTGAGGTGTATACGGCACTGTACACTGGTGTTTTATCCCACGTTCAGCCAGAAATGCATTAAAATCTGTAGACATATATTCCCCCCCTCGATCAGAACGGAGGGTGCCCATTTTACATGCTGACAAATTTTCAGCCAAAACCAAAAACTGTTTGAAGCACATGAACACTTCGGACTTTGCTTTGAGTGGATATACCCATGCATGCGTGGAAAAATCATCAATGAAAGTCACGAAGTAAAGGTAATTTCCAAAAGAGGGTGTCTGCATAGGACCACAGACATCACTATGTACAAGCTGCAATTTCTGCATAGCCCGAACTGAACCATCTTTTGGAAAGGAAGAACGCTGCATTTTGCCCAAAATACAGCCTTCACAAACATGTTTTCCAGGTGCCTCAAGTTTGGGCAAAGAGGACACCATTTCAGATTTCTATAGGCGTAACAAACTAGCAAAATTCAGATGACCAAAGCGTGCATGCCAAAGCTTTGCATCTGACATAGCCTGAGAATCATGAACTGCACATGCCGAATCATTCACAGATCTTTCATAGTCTATGAGTTTATACAGCCCACGACATAAAATGCCAGAAGCAATAATCACATCGCCATTTGAGAGATCATGGACTGTACACATGTCATCAACGAATTTCACAACCAAGCCAATCTTGGCTAATGCAGAAACTGATAACAGGTTCTTTTTGATCCCTGGCACAAATAAAGCATCTGACAAAGTGAAAGAACTACCATCAGCAGTAGTCAGAATGATCTTACCAACTCCCATAACAGGATAAGAGGAGTTATTGGCGCATGTGACAGTATTCCCTGTAGGGGCAGGCTCGAGTGAAGAGAAGAAACTGCGCTGCGAGGTAATATGTTTGGTCGCCCCACTATCAAAGTACCAAACAATTGAGTCTACTGCAGACATGCACTGATCATGAGAAGATGGGTCAAAACTGCAGACAGTAGTAAACGCCCATTCTTCTTCCTGCACAAGATTTGCAGACTCTATTTTTGGTGTAGAGGCCTCTGCAATAACCATTCCAGCCTCTTTCTTCTTTGCCTCTTTAGCAGCCAGTTTTGGACAGTTCTTTATAATATGATCATTTCCTTTACAGTACTTGTAGAACAATATTTGCTTTTCTAATTTCTTCTCATCTTTATCTTGGTTCTTCGATTGTGCAGCATTTGCAGATTTTTGCTTACTAGTAGAAGAGCTCCATTTTCCTTTGCCCTTCTGACTAGCCAAGAAAGCTTGATCTGCAACACGCATAATGGACCTGTTCTACCTGGACTGATCTTCCTGCAATAGAACAGAGACTAATTTCTCAAATGACAAGGCATTCGGATTGCCTTTCATCATCAACCGAAGAGTAGAGGCAAAACTCTGATATGAATCAGGAAGACCATTCAGAACGGTCTGCATAAGTGAGCTATCTGGTATAACCTCATCATCAGAAATCAATTGTTCCTTCAGGTCTTTGATCTTTGTAAGAAAACTGTCCATAGAATCACCTTCATTCATGTGCTCACTCTCCAACTGTTTTCGGAGGTAAGCAACACGAGCCTCATTCCTAGCCTGGTACAAAGTGGTAAGTGTATCCCAAGCATCCTTTGCTGTTCTGCAAGAGCGAATGTGAGGAATAATGGCACATTTGACAGACAAAGCTATCAATGCATGTGCCTGGGCATCTCTGCCATCCCAACGAATCTACTCTGCAGTAGGTGCAACAAAAATAGCAGCACGAACAGGAATCTGCGGAATATCATCTTCGACACCATCTTCATCAGCTCCAACACCTGTATTTGCAGTACCTGTCGTTACAGGTGTAACAGGACGTCTTTCAACACCCTGCACAATGTTCCACAATCCTTTTGCAACCAGTACATGTCGCATCATATAAGCCCATAATGGGTAGTTGGTACCATCCAACTTATCCTCAACAGCCAACATACGGAATACATTACTGCTTTCAGCCATGGCCGATGACTAAAATACCTTGATGCAGAAAATTGACTGTATCTCAAAAAGTTGAACAGAACTGCCCAGACGAGTTCTGCTAGACCTCTAGCAGACTTCGAGACGCTTAAACTGGCGAACAAAAACTGGTATATACCTTTGGCACAAAAGGACGAAATAGCCTGCACAAGCACTTCGATAGTGCGTTCGGAGGCCGAAACGAGCTCAGATCGCGATTTTGGCACCACAAATCGAAGCTGTTTTGATCTCGGAATCACCCTGAGTATGCTCACCAAATTTCGTGCAAATCTGAGACTGCAAACGGAGGAGTGTCGATGGCGCCCTAGAAGAAGCGACGACCTGCTCTAATACCAATTGTTGGAGAAAGACGTCTGCGGAAGCACGCGAAAAGCACAAGGAAGAAGAAGAAGCTTGGAGCACAAACACACAATATTGAATGTATTACTAGAGAATGTACAAAGATAAGTAGCCCATTAGGGCAATAGGCATATATACAAGCCGGGGGAAAAAAACCTCCTAAGAGGGAAAAAAGTGCCCCGGCAGTCCTAGAGTGTTCACACACGTCACTACCTAAATATATCAACAATTGTGTATGCACATGTTTATGTGTGTGTTTGATTGTGATAGGAAAACCAATGGATTTATTGGAAAAGGTTTATCTTCTTTCTGATAATTCAAGGTTTGAGAAGGTCTTAATAAGTGAACTAGAAATTTATAGGTCTTTAGATGGCTTTGTCTTGTAGACTTATTAACACCTTCTCAGAACCTTGAATTGTAAAGGGATCCAACAAAGTTTCATTCAATAGCATGTGTATATGCATATGAGTGTATGAAAATATATTGTGATTGTTTTACTCAACATTCATTCTTACTTGACAATAGTATGTGTAAGTGTATGTACATATGATTGATAATTTAAAATCTATTATGATTGTTTGACTCAACATTGATTCTTACTTCACAATACTATGTGTAAGTGTATGTGCATATGATTGAAAATTTAAAATTTATTGTGATTGTCTAACTCAACATTGATTCGTACTTCATGATAGTATGTGTACATGTATATGTGTGTATGATTGCGAATTAAAATATTGTGATTGTTTGATTCAACATTGAATTTTACTTCACAATAGTATGTGTAAATGTATGTGTGTGTATGATTGAGATTTAAATTCTATTGTAATTGTTTGACTCAACATTGATTTTTGTTTCACAATAGTATGTGTAATTGTATGTGGGTGTATGATTGAGAATTAAAGTCTATTGTAATTGATTGAGTCAACTTTGATTCTTGTTTCACAATAGTATGTGTAATTATATGTGGGTGTATGATTGAGAATTAAAGTCTATTGTAATTGACTGAGTCACAATAGTATGTGAAATTGTATGTGTGTGTATATAGTATGATTGAAAATTAAAATCTGTTGTAAATGTTTGACTCAACATTGATTCTTACTTCACTATAATATGTGTAATTGTATGAGTTTGTGATTGCAAATTAACATCTATTATGATTTTTTGTCTCGACATTGATTCTTACTTCACAATAGTATGCATGTGTATGATTGAGAATTATTAGATAGAAAATGTAAATACATAAATTAATAGATTTAAAAACTTTAAGAGAGATTTAGAGTAGTCTATATATATGTTTTGTCAATATTGGAAGATTGCTAGAATATGTGTTGTAGATCCTGAACCTATGGAATCTTGGACTTATGGAATTTATGTTGATTTATGTTGTCTTTTTGTAGATATAAAGTCTTCATAAAGCAAGCACTATGGGAAAGGGAAAAGAATGGTCATATGTGTTTATTCATCAAGAGGGTAAAACAGTCTCCAATGTACAATGCAAATGTTGTGGCCATCGTTATGTAGGAAATGCAACTCGGATAAAAGAGCATCTTTTTAGTACATGTAATAATGTGGTGGGATGCTCTAATCCTGATAGTGATATATGGGTACATGTAACAAGTCTCCCAATCTTCAATCACAATCCCACACAGAATAATAGACTTCAGCACAACAAGATATGAAGAAGAGAAATAGAGTATATGCAGACCAAGAAGAGAGAGAATCTTTTTATCTATGCAGATTTACAAGTACTTGTGATCTGCATTACAAAATCTATCAAATAGCTTCAATGTGAAGCCTCATCCACCGACCACCCCTGAGCTAATCTCAATCCCAATCTCAATCACAATCACAATCTCAATCCCAATCTCAATCTCAATTGCAATCTCAGAAGCCAAAAATGGTTGTGATCAGTGTATGACCATCCTCCTTTCCTATATCTCAGTCTTCGCCTTTCTGGATCTCCACCTTTCACCAGCGTACAACCAATCATGCCTTCCTAGACATGCACTCTTAGAATCTGCTTGCTCCAAGATAGCATCTTTTTGCATGTCTCATGCAAGACTTCCAGACCACCCAGGCATCTACTTTTCATGTCCACCTCAAGAATTGTACCTGTAAAAATAAAGGCAATCCCTGCAACACACTCACACACATGTCAATCACCCGAAATAACCCATATACCCATGTGCATTTTCTAAATCCGCGAACATGAATAAGATGAATCAAGGCTTCTCTTTTTTTTTAAGTGTTGGAAAACGGCACTTTTCCAAGCCTTGTACCTCAAAAACGGTGAGGAATTAGCTTAAGCTTGTGAGACAAAAATATTTAGTTCTTCAATCTGTACAATAGTCTTTGAGACGTTTCAAGTCCAAATCTGCCTCCAGATATCACTTTTGGGCCGTGCAAAATCGAAAATTCTCGAGAGATGAAAAAACATGAAAAATCTCTTCATTAGCCTATCTTCATGGGACCAAATGAGACATAAAACATATGAACTACTAAAAATTCAATCAGGTAAAGTTTTTCTACTAAGAGTACTCTACCTTTCTCTCATACAACACTTTTTCAGATTCCTTCATCTTTGTGCTCAAATTTAACACACAAATTTCATGCGACAACTTTCTAGAGAGAGAATGTAAAAACTTATTGCTACAAAATTTCACAGACATGATCAGAACATCTTAAATATAAAATTTCTTTATTAGCTACACATCTTTTTTTTTGGTGGGAAAATCAATATGAGATCTTACAATACACTTTGCAAGTTATGTAAATAAATGTAAATCTCAAGGTATCACGTCAAAAACATTCAAAAGCATGAGTAGTTCACAACACTTTCAAAGTAGTTTAGGTGTACAGAAAGAACGAGTAGATGCATCAATGACAACAGAGGATGCTCATGATATTTGTACTCAAGTATCTCAAATTATTCTTGAGAATAATCAAGATATATCTACTCCATTTTCTCCGGCTAGATCAAAAAAGAGTGGACCCCGTGAATGTAGTAAAAGTGGTGGATCTAATAATGTGTCACCATGCTTTGTCCATACTAAATCACAAAATAATACCTATAGCTTTTGAAAAGCAAGATTGTCTTGAGTTTCATCTTAAATGGACTCAACCATTTTTGGCATGTGGGATTCCTTTCAATGTTATTCGTAATCCTATTTTCAAAGATGCTTTGATGTCAATTGTATGGAAAGGATTCACCATGCCAGATTACAATAAAATGCAAACAGAGTATGTAGATAAAGTGAAAAAAAGTACTGAAGCTATTTTAAAGTGAACGATGCTTGATTATGTACCCATGTATGGATGTACAATAGCATTGGATGGATGTACAAGTTGTCAAAAGAAGCCATTGTTTAATGGCATGGTTACATGTCCAACAGGAAGCATGTTTTTGGAAGCTGTTGATACTTCTCTTAAAGAGAAAAGTTCAGCTTTTCTTGTAAAGATATATGAACATGTTATATGGCACGTGGGTGGTCCTAAGAATGTGACTGCGATAGTGACTGATAATGCATCTAATTTTTTAAGTGTTGGGATTGCAATTCAAAATAAGTATGAAGGCATTACTTGGGTTCCATGTGCACCTCATACACTAAATCTATTATTGAAAGATATAGGTACATTATCTTTCATTAAAAAAAATTTATTAGATGCAAATCATGTGGTCAAATTTATTAGAGAGCATCAATTTTCATATTAGCTTTTTCATTCAAAATCTCCCAATAAAGCACTTCATATCCTTTGTGCTACACGATTTGCAACTGCCTATATTGTGCTCAGTAGATAATTGGAATTCGAGATAGCCCTTGTAGAAATGATTGCTCATCAAAGATGGGAGGCATGGCTAGAGAAGTATGCTTCTTATCGAGTTGCGGCATCAAATTGTACGTCTCTAATACAGTCACAAAATTTTTGGTTGTGGTCATCATCATCTACAATACATCCTATTGAACCAAGTGCATCCGAGATCTCTTTTACTTTGAGTATGGAGTCATTAATGCTCTGATTTGATGACTTCCTAAGGCTGTTGAGTTTATTCTTGAGCTGAATTTTTCTAGCCTTTGTAGAGGTAGAGTACAACCTTTCTAAATGCTCCCAAACCTTCTTAGATTTACCTAAGTCTTGGATATGACCTATCACGGAGTTGTTTATGTATTGAGAAAGAATGAAGATCACTCTCCTATCCCTTTCTTCCTATTCTCTAATGGCCCTCCTTTGATTCTCAGTAGGTGTATGTGGATCTATGTATGGCTTCACCTCAGTACCACTAACCAACCCCCAAAGACCCTTTCCCACGAGGAAGTTAGAAATTCTAAACTTCCAAGGTTGGTAATTGCTCTTTTCAAGCTTCTCAATTTGAGTATTATAGTCTCCCATTGTGTATTATAAATGGATCCTAATCCCTCCTTTGATTTGTTACACTTATGTGTTCCTCGAGTAGCTTTGATGTGAACCTTTTCCTTATACATGAGCACTTTTTACTCTAGTGTTGGCTAGATGTTTTTTCCCCATGTTACCACATACTTGATACTCTCATATGTGGTGGTACTTTTTACTTAGGGATATTATTCAGCTCTTACTTCAATTAAGTTTATCATCAATAGAGAGAGCTATTCCAACCATCGTCTTCTCCGTGTGTCTTGCTGCATTTGTGCTCCTTGTGTGTGCCTCTTGTGTGTGTCTCGCACTTCTACAAAGAGCTGGACAATGATGCAATGGGTGGGTGGTGGCTCAGATAGGTGGGTGCTATGGGAATGAGAACTATGCGGGGAGGTGGAACAGGACAAGGGGAAGGGTTGTTGGAGGATAAACACTCCTATGTGCACAACAAAAGCAAATGAACCCTCCTAGGATCCTGAAATTTTTCAGACATAGGTTCTATATTTTCTGAGTTTCTCTGAGTATATGCAGAGACTGAAAATGAAATTTTGCAGGCATAAACTAGACTTTAAGAGCTTTCAAATGAGAGTAAAATCACTCCATTTGGATACTGGATGATGCCTCAACCAGCTGCAACAAAACAGATAACTTGATCTCTTCACAGAGTATGAGCTAACTGGACAGACACTGTTCTGGACATTTCTCTGCACATGTGCAGACACTGAACCTGAGACTTATACCAGACAAATTAGAACTTATAAGCTTTCCAACAAGACAAAAATCATTGCAAATGGATTCCGGATGAAGGAGAAACAACAATTACAAGACCGGGGGGTCTGCCAAAAACATCTAGATAGATAGAGTGTGTAAAAGTGAAATTTCTGCAAAATATGCAGAGAACAGCTAGTAGGGGGTGTGCTTAAGCAAGGGGGCAGCTTGGGCACGTATTTCCACGACTCTAAGTCATAATACAACTCATTAGAGGTTTTAAAGACCACCTACTAACCTCTTTAACCAATCAAAAACATATACATGTCAAAAGTGAGGTCCAATGACATCAAGAGGTGAGCTAAATCTTCTCTAATCAACTTCTTTCCATTATGGGCATAATTGGATGCCTCAAACTCGTGGAAATCAGCCTCCTTTGATTGTGGATGATGTGGAAGGTTCAATTTGGGGCATGTTCCCACACTCTTGAGCTTGAAAAACTTTCAACACTCCCCCTCAAGCTCAAGTCTTTTCCTTTGTTGCTTCAGCCTATGTCTCTTATGTTGATAGCTTCCTTGAATCCTCCAAGCTTTGTACCTTCAAGAAACTTTGTCATCATGTCTGCAACCTGCATTTTAGTGTTCACATACCTTATATCTAGCTCTTTTGCCATCACCTTTTCTCTAACGAAGTGGTAATGAACCTCTATGTGCTTGCTCCTTGCATGAAACAAGGGATTGTTAGCTAGATAGATGCTTGAAATGTTGTCTCCATAAAGAGGAAACTCTTGCACTTCCACTTCCAAGTCCTTAAGTAGCTTCTTAAGCCATAATAGCTCACATGTAGCCAATGCTAAACCTCTGTACTCAGCCTCTGTGGATGAAAGAGCAACAGTGGGTTGCTTCTTAGAGCTCCAAGAGATCACTTTTGTACCTATCATGAAAAAATAACCCGATGTACTCCTTCGATCATCCTTGCTACCTGCCCAATCAGCATCACTATATCCTTTGACACTTAGATCAGCATCATATGAGTAAAATAGACCTTGGTTGATGGTGTGCTTGATGTAACGAAGCACCTTTCTTGCCGCCATAAGATGATCATGAGTAGGTGCATGCAAAAATTGAGAGAGAACACCTACTACATATGCAAGATCAGGTCTAGTGAATGTAGCATAAATTAATGAACCAATTATGCTTCTATATAGTGTAATATCTTGTATAGCCTCTCCTTGACCTGCAACCAACTTTGTATTGGGCTCCATGGGCTGAGAAAGTGGCTTACAACCACTCATACCAAACCTATATAGCACATCCAACAAGTATTTTCTTTGAATCAAGAAGATGCCATTGTGTGCATAGATTACCTCTATTCCCAAGAAGTATTTTAGTGTTCCAAGATCAGATATCTTGAACTCCTTTCCTAGCTTTGATTTGATATCTTTAATACCTGCAATATCACTTCCTGTGATGATCAAATCGTCCACATAGATGCATATATATACCGTCTTGTCTCCTTGCTTCTTCATGTAAAGTGATGGATCTGCAACACTTTCTTTGTATCCACAACTTGATAAATAATCCACTAACCTCTGATTCCAGGCCCTTGGGGCTTGCTTTAGTCCATATAGTGCTTTCCTTAGCTTGCAAACATGATTTGGGTACCTCATACTAGCAAATCCTTGAGGTTGGCTCATGTAGACTACTTCTTCAAGCTCTCCATTGAGGAAGGCATTCTTCACATCCAACTGATATAAGCTCCATTTCCTTGATGTGGCCACTGCAATCAAAGTCCTAATTGTTGGCATCTTGGCTACGGGGTTGAAAGTTTCATCATAATCTATCCCGTAGCTTTGGGAGAAGCCTTTCGCCACCAACCTTGCTTTGTACCTAGCAATGGAACCATCTGAATTTCTTTTAATTTTGTAAACCCACTTATTACCTATCACCTTCATGCCTTCTTGAGCTGGTACCAAGCTCCAAGTATGGTTCTCATCAAGTGCTTTGAGCTCTTCCTTCATTGCCTCTTGCCATTCCTTGCAATCCTTAGCTTCTTCATAACTAGTTGGTTCTTTGTCCTTGATTACCTGAGTCATGTATGCATAATGCTTTGCAATGAAATTATCATATGTTAACCTTTGTACTGGATATCTTACTCTTGAAGACCTTCTTTCACTTCCTTTTGGTGTGGTTGCCATCTTCTTTCTTTGTTTAGCCACTCCTGGAGTTTGAACTTCTTCTATCTCTTCATCTTCCAACATGCTCTCGTCCACATAGCTTCCTTCTTCAACTGAAATCTTCTCTTTGCCTTTGACTTTGCTTTCTTCAGAGCTGGTCTCTCTTTCCCTAAGCCTTCCACTCCATGGTGAGGATGTCCTTGTGTTGCATGAGTTGCTTGGACCACTCAAATCCATGCTTTCTTGAACTCTATCATCATTCTTCAAATCTGTCTCACCTATGTCTTCAACCTGCAATGGACTTGTGCATGCATACCAAGGCTTCAACTCATCAAAGACAACATCCCTACTTACCTTCAGCTCCTTGGTGATGGGATTATAGCATTTATACCCCTTTTGTTCCATAGAATATCCCAAAAAAATACACCTTTCAGATTTGGCATCTAACTTTGACCTCAACTCTTGAGGTACATGTACATAGCATATACAACCAAAGATTCTAAGATGTGAAATGCAAGGTTTTCTTCCACTCCATGCTTCCTGAGGGGTTAGATGATGTATACCTGATGTAGGACATCTATTCATGATGTATGTGGTTGTATATGTAGCCTCTCCCCAATAACAATGCGGCATATTCATTTCATTGAGCATACACCTTGCTACCTCTGCTATGTGTATGTTCTTTCTCTCTGCTACCCCATTTTGTTGAGGGGTATACCTGCATGTAAATTGTCTTTTGATGCCATTGACCTGCAAAAATTCAGAAAATTCATGGGAGAAGTACTCTCCCCCTCCATCGGATCTCAAAGTTTTGATAAACTTGCCAGATTCCTTCTCCACCTGTGCTTTGAATTTCTTGAAGTAGTGGAACACATCTGATTTGTTTCTAATGCAATACCACACTTTCCTTGAAAAGTCATCAATGAAGGTTACAAAATACCTATTTCCAGCAAGGGATGCTTCTCTTTTTGGACCCCAAACATCCGTGTGAATGAGGTCTAAAACATTTGCACTTACATAGGTACTCTTCTTGAAGGGAAGCCTTGATTGTTTTCCTTGTTGGCAAGCTACACAAATTTCATGCAACATTTTAGATGTAAAATTTGGTAGGCCTCTTACCAAGCTCCTCCTTTGCATGTCCTTGAGCTTTTGTAGGTTGATGTGACCTATTCGTTTATGCCATAGATCCAAATCTGCTATCCTCTTGTCTCCATATGTGACATACATTGAATGGTGTGGCTGATTTATGTCCATTGTGAACATTCTCCCTTGCTTTTTTCCTTTTTCTATGAGCTTGAAACCTGCCCTTGGATCCTCAACAAAACATCCTCTTTCATTGAACCTAACTTGATAGCCTTTTTCTACCATTTGGCCTACCGAAATCAAGTTTTTGGTAATAGTAGGGACATGTAATACCTCTGATAAGCACTTTGCTCTTTGTTTTCCTTCCAAACTGATATCTCCCACATGTTGAATGATATGCTCTGAGTTATCACCTGTTTCCACATGCCCTTGATGCTTTGGGACCTGCAAATTACTAAAAAACTCCTTTCGACATGACATATGATTGCTACATCCACTGTCCACATACCATACATCTTCACTAGCTTGAGTTGTATCTTCACCATACCTCATGGCAAGTAAATAATCATTCCCTTGGCTGGATGATGTGTTTGCATAATTACCTTGCCCTCTATAATTGTTGTTGTTGTTGCTTTGATTCCCTTGTCTTTGAGCTCTATGATAGCATTCATTTGCAAAATGACCGGGCTTACCGCATACAAAGCATCCATTTGAAGTAGCTTGTCCTCTTCCACCAAATATTGCACCTCTTCCTCTATTTGTGGCTCTTCCACCTCTTTGACCTGCATTTTCTTGTTGTCCTTGACCTTCTTGGTTGCTTTGATATCTTCCTCTTCCTCTTGAAGCACCTCGGTTGTGTCTTCCTCTTCCTCTACCTGCATACAACAATTGCCCTTGGCTATCCTTGGCGTTATGAACACCAAGGTTCATCTCCTCTATCACCATGAGAGTGATTAGTTGATCAAAATCAGGAAGAGAGTCCCTTACATACACTGAAGTTGTGAAAGCCCTCCATTTTTCATCATCCCTAAGTCCATTTAGGGTGTGGGCGACAAGATCGTCATCATCTAGGGCACAACCGATTGACCCTAGTGCATCTGCAAGCTCTTTAACCTTTAATATGTAATCATTAGCACCTTGAGAGGGGCTTTTCCTAAGATTATTTAGCTCATTCTTGAGCTGAATTTTTCTAGCTTTTGTGGAGGTTGAATACAATCTCTCCAAGCACTCCCACACCTTCTTCGATGTATCCAAATCTTGACTATGCCCTACCATAGAGTTGCTAATATGCTGAGATAAAATGAAAATGACCCTTTTGTCCCTTTCATCCCACTCTCTTACTGCTCTTCTCTGGTCATTGGTTGGATTTACCTCATCTATGTAGGGTTTTGGCTCTCCACCACTCACAAGTCCCCACAAACCTTTCCCCATCAAAAAATTGCTTATTCTAAATCGCCATGGTTGGTAGTTTCCTTTTTCGAGCTTCTCAATCTGAGCATTGAGATCAGCCATGGTGCCTCCTAACTCTTTTGAACCTCCCCCTTGATGCAATGAAGTTGAAAAGGATGGCTTTTACCTTAAAAAAATAGAGCTACTCCTCTTGATGAAGCTTCGTCTTTGATTTGATGATGTATTTGCTTCCCCTTGTTGTTGACGTGCCCGTTCTTTGCTTCCTTCCTTCAAAATTTGATGAAGTCTTCACTTCACTTCAGTAGCTCCTTCTTCTCTCTTTGATACTCCACTTATAGCTCTGATACCACTGTTGGAGGATAAACACTCCTATGTGCACAACAAAAGCAAATGAACCCTCCTAGGATCCCGAAATTTTTCAGACATAGGTTCTGTATTTTCTGAGTTTCTCTGAGTATATGCAGATACTGAAAATGAAATTTTGCAGGCATAAACTAGACTTTAAGAGCTTTCAAATGAGAGTAAAATCACTCCATTTGGATACTGGATGATGCCTCAACCAGCTGCAACAAAACAGATAACTTGATCTCTTCACAGAGTATGAGCTAACTGGACAGACACTGTTCTGGACATTTCTCTGCACATGTGCAGGCACTGAACCTGAGACTTATACCAGACAAATTAGAACTTATAAGCTTTCCAACAAGACAAAAATCATTGCAAATGGATTCCGGATGAAGGAGAAACAACAATTACAAGACCGGGGGGTCTGCCAAAAACATCTAGATAGATAGAGTGTGTAAAAGTGAAATTTATGCAAAATATGCAGAGAACAGCTAGTAGGGGGTGTGCTTAAGCAAGGGGGAAGCTTGGGCACGTATTTCCATGACTCTAAGTCATAATACAACTCATTAGAGGTTTTAAAGACCACCTACTAACCTCTTTAACCAATCAAAAACATATACATGTCAAAAGTGAGGTCCAATGACATCAAGAGGTGAGCTAAATCTTCTCTAATCAACTTCTTTCCATTATGGGCATAATTGGATGCCTCAAACTCGTGGAAATCAGCCTCCTTTGATTGTGGATGATGTGGAAGGTTCAATTTGGGGCATGTTCCCACACTCTTGAGCTTGAAAAACTTTCAACAAGGGTGGGGGTAGAGAGAGGGATGAGTGGGGATGCAATCAGACTGGGGGTTGGGAGGGGCCCTGGAGAAAATGATATGGGTACTTGAGATGCCGATGATGCAAGCTCCAAAGTTGAAGGAAGAAGATCAAAATATTCGTCCATGAGAAATGATGATGACCCACGAGGGAATAAGGATCTCATAGTCCTAGCTCACATGAAAGAAGTTTGCAAGGAGCTGTAAAAAAAAAGGGGACAAGCAAACACATCACCCAATAGTGGGAGGAAAGGGGGAAAGGGGTAGAGACAGGGGAGTCAACAATATCACCTAAATTTGTGAGGTACGAGGTAGAGATAGGGAGTCAATAATAGCACCAAATCTATGAGGTAATGTGAAAAGGGGCTGAGATAGGGAAGGAAAGAGAGTTACTGTCAGTGAAGATGGTGGTGATAGAAGACTCACCAACACCCAAATCAGCCATAAGGCATCTGAGCCACACACATTCAATATTCGCTATGAAAGCTGCCCTATACTCAGCCTCATAACTGGAAGTGGCCACAGTTGGCTACTTCTTGCTCAACCAAGATATACACGAGCTACCAAGCATGAAGCAAAAACCACTGGTGGACACACGAGTGTCATAGCCACTAGCCCAATCACTATCAGAAAAAGCATGCAAATTTGGCGGCAGTGATCCCCACTTGGAGTAAAACAATCCAAGTAGTTGGGTACCACTCAAGTAGCAAAAGAAACGGTTAACTGCCTGCCAATGCTTGACACTTGAGCAATGCATAAACCTGCTCATCTATGAGACAACAAACTAAATATCTAGCCGAGTAATGCATAAGTAAATCAAGCATCCAACAGCCTGCTGATAAAGAACAACATCAAATGCATCTCTAGCATCATGAAGACTCAATCATAAACCTGTCTCCATAGGAGTGGCAATAGTCTTACAATCTTCAAGGTCATCCCTTTCTACACAAAGCCACAGGGCTGAAAAACATACACTTCTTCATGCAAGTCACCATTCAGAATTGTTGTTTTAGTGTCCAATTGATGTACATTCCAACCATGATGAGCTGCAAGTGCACATATGCTACGAACAATAGTCGTTCGGCAAGTAGGAGCAAAGGTTTCATCAAAATCTGTTGGTGCAAATATACAAGCCTACGCATTTGGCTTAGCATGGAAGACATTGTGTGAAAGTATAGATGATTCATGTGAACCATAGCTTGTAACTTCTTGATCATTTACCATTGTAAAAGATTAAATCCTTGAAGAATCTTGTAAAAGCCTATATCTTGTGGAGTTAGGAAGAATATTAGTTACAAGTTCAATTGAGAGAATAACTCCTAAATCAATGGAATCACTTTTAGCTGAAGTCAAGTTTGAATTCAAATTCAAAACTTAGTGGAAACACTTATATAAAGGCTTTGTAAAATCTCACGACTGTGTGTGCCTCATTTAGAGCTCTCTCCTTGATCATTTATAGAACTTGAGTAGCTTACACTATAGCTCGCTTAGTTCACCATCATTGAGCATCATTAAAATGCCAATGACTTTGTACACTCATGTTTTATAACACATATATCTTATTGAACATCTCTATCCACTTCTCTGCTATGACTACTCAGAACAATCAACTCTTCTATTCATATCTCAGTGAATACTCAATATTTTGCATAACTTTGGCTTGTTGGAACCAGCTTAAAGACTAATTTGTGTTATCAAAATTTCAAGGCATTTGGTTTAGGCATCTAGGAGAAAGCATCTTTGAAGTGCTCATCGGTCAACTACTTGTTAGTCCCTAAAAAGTCGGGGGGTAAGATCTAACTTGCTAAATTAATTTCTCAGATCATAGTTGATCATTTTACGTGATTCCACTTGCAATAATTAGCTATCTAAGCTAATTGAACTTCCCCAAAAGGAATTTTTTCAATTGTTACTATACTGTGAGCTCTGAGTAAAAAGGCCAACATGTGTATGGACTGAAATAGCAAGTTTTTCAACATTAGCTATTCTTGAACTAGTTTGTTTTGGATTAATTGTTGCAAGCATCAATTCCAAAGTACATAGGTACATTCTTGGTGTCATTTGCAAGCTAAAAGGGCCTACTTTATTACTCTAAAGAGTATTAGGGCTGGTACAAAGCAAGTTTTAGCAATACTACCTCACTTCCTTGAGGTATCCATCCATCTCTTCCAACAGTGGTATCAGAGCAAGTTGAGCTAAAATGGTAGATGGTTTCCCTTCTTTTATTGACAAATTGGACAGGAATAATTATCCAGCATGGTCTTTGAGGATGAAGACATATCTAAAACAAAGAAGTTTCTATGGATACATATCAGGAGATGAGGAGATGCCCACATTTAGAAGTAAAGTTCAACCTACAAGAGAGGAGCAAGAAAGACTCAACTCATGGTGTGCCAAAGATGCTTTAGCCAGGTCATATCTACTTAAATCTATCTTTGAATTCCTTCTTCCTCATATTAGGAATTGCAAAACTTCCCAAGAGACTTGGGATACTCTATCTTCATACTTTTCTTCCAATACAACAGCTAAGAAAAGTCAATTGTGGATGGAGTTTACTACTCAAAAGAAGCAACCTAAGCAGAATGTCTCAGAGTATGTGACGAAGGTGACGGATGGAGCTGATCAATTAACAAACATAGTAGAGGAGATTGAAGAGGAGAAAATAGTGAGATATATAATCAATGGCATCAAGGCAAATGATAAGTGGGAATCTTTCACAACTACAATGGATCTTTATATGGATATGCAAATCCCTGATCTAACCACTCTCATGGGGCAACTCTTCACCCATGAAGCCAAGCTCAACAAAAATGGTGAACCATCAAGAGGTAACAATTTTTCTACCCTCTATACAGATAAAGGAAAGTCTAAAGATAAAGGAAAGAGCAAGAAGTTTGAAGATGAAGGTGCTACTTCTCAAGCTAGCTATGCAGGGAGAGGTAGGGATTCAAGAGGAAGGGGCAGAGGAGGTAAGCAAGGTAGGGGGAGACCTTTCAACTCTTCCCCATGCAATATATGTGGACTGTCTAATCACACAACAGATGAGTGCTATAGGAACTTCAAGAACTAGAGAGGAAGAGGATTTCAAAGAGGAGGCTACTCACAATCAAGAGGAAGACTCAACCATAATCAAGGTTACAACCATGGCTACAACAACAATTATCAACGAGGATATAAATCAAGAAAAGACTTCAACAACTATATAGAGGATCAAGAGGATTCTCTTCTCATTATGAACATGACTTCAAAACAAGGTATGAATGATGAACACCTCTTCTATATTGACTCAGGTTGTTCAAACCATGTAGCAGGCAATATAGCTCTCCTTTCTGATCTTGAAGAGCCCAAGGGAAAGCACCAAGTGTAGATAGGTGATGATACCAAGCATTCAGTTATCAAGGTAGGAAATGTCCAAACTTCTAATAGGAATAAGAATCTATTGAGCAGCGTCCTTTATGTAACTACTATCACAAAAAAATTGATGAGTGTTGGACAAATAGTGGAAAAGGTTTTGCAGGTTAGGTTCAATAAACTTGGAACCTTTGTGGAGGACCCCCAACATGGATTCAGGAGAATTGCAAAGGGAGAGAAAACACATAGATTATTTACATTTGAGCTTGAGGACACTAGAAACATTGCACTTTATAATGACAAGAATCAAACCTTGTCTGAGTTAGAGATATGGCACAAAAGATTAGGAGACATTGGTGAGAGAACATTGAAGGAGATATGTAGAGATCAATGTGTACTTGGGATACCTAATGTATCCAAGCAACATATGACCTATAAATGTGGTGCATGTTAGTTTGGTAAATCATACAGGTTACCCTTTACAAAGAAAGGCCATATGCATGAGGATTACTTGGAACTTCTCGACACAGATGTGTAGGGACCAAGAAAGGACCCTTCAATTTCAGGCTCAAGGTACTATGTGTCATTCATTGATGATTTCAGTAGGTGGACTATCTTGTATTTCATGAAACATAAGGATGAAGTGTTCAATTGTTTGAAAAAATACCTTGCACTTGTGGAAAATCAAACAGGAAAGAGTTTAAAAAGGATAAGGTTAGATGGAGGAGGTGAGTACTTCTCCAATGAGTTTGATTCATTTTTGCAAGACAGAGGTATCAAAAGAGATATCACAACTAGATATACTCCTGAGCAAAATGGAATAGCAGAGAGGAGGAACATATTGATTGTGGAAGCAGCTAGATCTATGCTAAATGAACAAAAGTTGCCTAATAATTTGTGGGCAGAGGCTATGTCTACTTCCACTTATCTTATTAACAGGTTACCCTCTAAATCCCTTGATGGGATGACCCCCTATGAGGCATGGAATGGTAGGAGACCCTCACTTGTGCATGTTCCATCTCAAATCAGAGGCAAGTTAGACCCTAAGGTAGAGAAATGCATTTTTCATAGGGTATGATATAAATCAAAAGGGATACATGTTTTGTAATCCATCCAACAAAGGATTTATGGTCAGTAGAGATCTTTTGTTTGATGAGAATGACTCTTGGTTTGAAAGTGAATGCAGGAAGGTCAAATTGCCATATGACTTGGAAGAAGAATTCCCAAGCCTCACCAAGGAGGATCCAAGCACAATTGAAGACATCAAATCAGATGATGAAGACACCATCAACTTGGAAGATTTTAGAGCATGGAAATCCAAAGGCAAGTTCAAGATGAAGAGGTTGGAGGACATACCTGAGTCATCCAATCAAGCCTTAAGGAGATCACAAAGAGAGAGTAAGAAGTCAATCACATATGGATATGATACTTCATTAGTCACTAAGCATTCTATTTATCTTGCTAAGGATTCATCACTTGAAGAACCCTCTTCATGTGAAGAAACAAGTACCAAAGCAGAATGGAAGGAGGCTATGGATGAAGAAATAGGAAGCACTTGAAGAGAATGACACTTGGGAGCTAGTACCCAAGAAAGCATCAATGAAGGTAGTTGGTTATAGGTGGATTTACAAAATAAAAAAGAATTCAGATGGATCCATAAATAGGTACAAAGCTAGGCTTGTGGCTAAGGGTTTTGCACAAACCCATGGAATAGACTATGAAGAAACTTTTTTACCGGTGGCTAAGATGCCAACCATCAGAGTATTGGTAAGTGTAGTTGCATCTAGAAATTGGAATATGTATCAAGTAGATGTGAAAAATGCTTTTCTCAATGGGTGGATTTCAGAGGAGGTTTACATGGCTCAACCTCTTGGCTATGAAGATCCAAGCAAGGTAAATCATGTATGCAAATTAAAGAAAGCCCTTTATGGTTTGAAGCAGGTACCTAGGGCATGGAACCATAGGTTAACAACCTATCTTCAAGACCAAGGATTCATGATGAGCAATGCAAATTCTTCTCTGTTTATCAAGAGGAGTAATTCAGAAATGATATATTTATGTGTTTATGTGGATGACATCATTCTTACAGGTAGTGATGCCAATGGCATCAAACAAATAAAAAACCAGATGATGTAGGAGTTTAAGATCAGTGACCTAGGGTTCTTGAGATATTTTCTTGGACTTGAGTTGGTATACACTAACTTTGGAATCTACATCACTCAAAGGAAATATGTGCAGGACATGTTGAAGAAGCTCTACTTGGATAATGCAAAAGTAGCTAGCACCCCTATGGAGGTAAATCATAAATCGAGTGCTCATGAAGGTGATTTGCTTGAAGACATTGCATGTTATCAAAGCATAGTTGGAAGTCTAAACTATGCAACATTAACAAGGATTGACATATGTTGTGGAGTAAGTGTTCTGAGCCAATTCATGCATAAACCTAGAGCACCTCACTTGGAAGCTGCTAAAAGAATTTTGAAGTATCTCAAAGGTACTCAAAATCAAGGTCTTTACTTCCCATACACATCAATTAGATTTGGACATAAAGTTGTACTCATATGCAAATTGGGTAGGATGTAAGGATGACAGAAGAAGTACTTCTAGTTATTTATCTTTTGCAGGTGATAAGCCCATCTCATGGTCTTCTAAGAAGCAACCAATTGTTGCTCTATCCTCAAAAGAGGCTGAATACATGGGATTAGCAAATGCCACACAAGAAGCTATTTGGATTAGATTTCTCTACTCAGATTTGGGACTTCACACTCATTCACCAATGATCTTTGGTGATAATACTAGTTCTTTGCATCTTGCAACCAACCCCATTTATCATGCAAGTACTAAGCATATAGAAGTGCACTATCACTATGTTAGAGAGAAACGCTTGCGCAAAGATATTCAACTAGCATATGTATCTACAAATATGTAGTGTGCTGATTTGTTAACCAAAGCACTTGATGGTACTAAACTTTGTAGGTTTAAAATCGTGATTGGATTACAGGATATTCAAGAAGATTGATGAAGAAATGCAAGCCAAGATGTTTGGCTTGAGGGGGAGCTATTGATGCAAACATACAAGCCTACAGATTTGTCTTATCAGGGAAGACATTGTGCGAAAGCACTAGATGATTCATGTGAACCATAGCTTGTAACTTCTTGATCATTTACCATTGTAAAAGATTAAATCCTTGAAGAATCTTGTAAAAGTGTATATTTGGTGGAGTTAGGAAGAATATTAGTTACAAGTTCAATTGAGAGAATAACTCCTAAATCAATGGAGTCACTTTTAGTTGGAGTCAAGTTTGAATTCAAATTCAAAACTTAGTGGAAACACTTATATAAAGGCTTTGTAAAATCTCGCAGCTGTGTGTGCCTCATTTAGAGCTCTCTCCTTGATCATTTGTAGAACTTGAGTAGCTTACACTATATCTCACTCAATTCACCATCACTGAGCATCATTACAATGCCAATGACTTTGTGCAATCATGTTTTGTAACACATATATCTTATTGAACACCTCTGTCCACTTCTTTGTTATGACTACTCAGAATAGTCAATTTCTTCTGGTCATATCTTAGTGAATACTCAATCATTTTGCATAACTTTGGCTTCTTGGAACCTGCCTAAAGACTACTTTGCGCTATCAAAATTTCAAGGAATTTGGTTTAGGCATCTAGGATAAATCATCTTCAAAGTGCTCACTAGTCATCTACTGGTTAGTCCCTAAAAAGTTGAGGGTAAGATCTAACTTTCTAAATTAATTTCTCAATGCATAGTTGATCATTTTACATGATTCCACTTGCAATCATTAGCTATCTAAGCTAATTGAACTTCCCCAAAAGGAATTTTGTCAGTTGTTACTATAGTGTGAGCTCTAAGTAAAAAGGCCAGCAGGTGTATGGACTAAAATAGCAAGTTTTTCAACACTAGCTATTCTTGAACTAGTATGTTTTGGATCAATTGTTTCAAGCATCAATTCCAAAGTACATCGGTACTTTCTTGGTGTCATTTGCAAGCTAAAAGGGCCTACTTTATAAATCTAAGGAGTATTGGGGCTGGTACAAAGCAGGTTTTAGCAGTAGCACCTCACTTCTTGAGGTATCCATCCATCTCTTCCAACAAAACCAATGTCTCTTTCCTGTGCATAACCTTTTGCAACAAGCCTAGCCTTATACCTGTCAACTATTCCATTAGTTTTATGCTTTAGCTTGTATACCCACTTAGTGCAAATGGACTTCTTGCTAGGAGGCAAGTCACATAAAGACCAGATACCATTTTTCATGATAGCATCATATTCAGGTTGCATTGCAGCCATCCAATGTTCAGAATTTTGTGCTTCATCAAACAAAACAGGTTCAGTCTCATCACAGAGACTAGAAGCAACCATAGCATAGCAATCTGATACAAAAGAGGCACTATGAGAGCTTGATCGAGTACGATATGACAGAAGTGCATCTAATTTGCTATCATGCAAAGTCTTCACCAACCATTTTGGCATAGTTTTTGACTGCTCAGTACCAGCTCTCTCATCAACAAGTGCATCATGTAAATCTAGATCAGAAATGGAATGATGTGCATCATCACATGAAGCCTACAAAGGCTGAGAAGTTTCCTCATTAGGACTAGTACTAGAATGTCCACCTATAAAAAGAGGAATCAAAGTATCATACATGTCTTTGGAGCTAATAGATGTCTCCTTAGTACATGAAAGTAAGGGATGAATAGCATCTTCCACAAAAACAACATCATGGCTAAACCAGAATGCATTTAATCTGTGGATGATATAGACGATAGCCTTTGCTTTCAGAACTATAACCAACAAAATACATTTTATTGCTTTATCATCCAATTTTCTACGATGTTGTTCAAGCACTAATGCATATATCAAAAAACCAAAAACACGTAGATGTGCAACAAATGGCTTGTGACCATGCCAAGCCTCATATGGAGTGATAGATTGCAGCACTTTAGTGGGACACCTGTTAAGTACATATGCTGCACACATGACAGCCTCAAGCCAAAAACTTTGTGGTAATGTCTAACTCTTGACCATACACCTCGCCATCTCCATGAGGACTTGTTCTCTCGTTTAGAAACTCCATTGTGTTGAGGTGTATACAACACTGTACACTGATGTTTTATCCCACGTTAAGCTAGAAATGCATTAAAGTCAGAAGACATATATTCCCCCCAATCAAAATGGAGGGTTCCCATTTTACATGATAGATTTCCAGCCAAAACCAGAAACTGTTTGAAGCACATAAACACTTTGGGCTTTACCTTCAATGGATATACTCATGCATGCCTGGAAAAATCATCAATGAAAGTCACCAAGTAAAGATAGTTCCCAAAAGAAGGTGTTTGCATAGGACCACAGATATCACTATGTACAAACTACAATTTCTAAGTAGCCCGAACCGAACCATCTTTTAGAAAGGAAGAACGCTACATTTTGCCCAAAATATAGCCTTCACATACATGTTTATCGGGTGCCTCAAGTTTGGGCAAAGAGGAGACCATTTCATATTTCTACAGGTGTAGCAAACTAGCAAAATTCAGATGACCAAAGCATGCATGCCAAAGCTTTGCATCTGACATAGCGTGAGAATCATGTACTGCACATGCCAAATCATTTACAGATTTTTCATAGTCTATGAGCTTATACATCCCATGACATAAAATGCCAGAAGCAATCGTGATGTTGCCATTTGACATATCATGAATTGTACATCTGTCATCAACAAATTTCACAGCCAAGCAACCTTGGCTAATGTAGAAACTGACAATAGATTTTTCTTGATCCCTGGCACAAACAAAGCATCTGACAAAGTGAAAGAACTACCATCAGTAGTAGTTGAAATGATATTACCAACTCCCATAACAAGATAGGAGGAGTTGTTGGCGCATGTAACAGTATTCCCTGTAGGGGCAGGCTCGAGCGAAGAGAAGAAACTGCGCTGCGAGGTAATATGTTTGGTCGCCCCACTATCAAAGTACCAAACATCTGAGTCTACTGTGGACATGCACTACTCATGAGAAGATGGGTCAAAACTGCAAACAATAGTAACGCACATTCTTCTTCCTGCACAAGATTAGCGAAATCTATTTTTGGTGTAGAGGCATCTGCAACAACCATTCGGGCCTCTTTCTTCTTTGCCTCTTTAGCAGCCAGTTTTGGACAACTCTTAATGACATGATCATTTGCTTTACAGTACTTGCAAAACAATTTCTGTTTTTCTGATTTCTTCTCATCTTTGTCTTCCTTCTTCAAATGTGCAGCATTTGCAGATTTCTGCTTACTAGTAGAAGAGCTCCATTTACCTTTGCCCTTCTAACTAGCTAGGAAAGCTTGATCTACAACATGCATAATAGACCTGTTCTACCTAGATTGATCTTCCTGCAATAGAACAAAGACTAACTCCTCAAATGACAAGGCATTTGGATTTCCTTTATCATCAAATGAAGAGTAGAAGTAAAACTCTGATCTGAGTCAAGAAGACCATTTAGAACGGTCTGCATAAGTGAGCTATCTAGTAAAACTTCATCAGCAAAAATCAATTGTTATTTCAAATCCTTGATCTTTGCGAGAAAAATGTCCATAGAATCACCTTCATTCATGTGCTCACTCTCCAATTGTTTTCGGAGGTAAGCAACACGAGCCTCGTTCTTAGCTTGGTACAATGTCGTAAGTGTATCCCAAGCATCCTTAGCTGTTCTACAAGAGCGAATATGAGGAATAATGGCACGTTTGACAAACAAAGCTATCAATGCATGTGCATGAGCATCTCTACCATCCCAACAAATTTTCTCTGTAGTAGGTGCAACAGAAACAAGAGCGCAAACAAGAATTTGTAGAATATCATCATCTTCGATACCATCTCCATCAGCTCTAGCACCTGTATTTGTAGTACCTATATTCATAGGTGTAACAGGATGTCTTTCAACACCCTGCACAATATTCCATAGTCCTTTTGCAACCAATACATGACGCATCATATAAGCCCATAATGGGTAGTTGGTACTATCCCACTTATCCTCAACAGCCAACATACGAAATACATCACTGCTTTCAGCCATGGCCGGTGACTAAAATACCTTGATGCAGAAAATTGATGGTATCTAAAAAAATTGAACAGAACTGCCTAGATGAATTTTTCTGAACCTGTAGCAGACTTTGAGATGCTTACACTGGTGAATCAAAATTGGTATATACCTTTGGCACAAAAAGATGAAATAGCCTACACAAGTGCTGTGATAGTGTGTTCGGAGGTTGAAACGAGCTCAGATCGCGATTTCGGCACTACACAGTGAAGCTGTTTGATCTCTGAAACACCTTGAGTATGCTTACCAAATTTCATGTGATTCTGAGATTGCAATCGGAGAGGTGTAGACAACGCCCTAGATGAAGCAACGACCTGCTCTGATACCAATTGTTGGAGTTAGAAGTCTGCGGATGCACGCGAACAGCACAAGGAAGAAGAAAAAGAAGCTTGGAGCACAACACACAATACTGAATGTATTACCACTAGAATGTCCGAAGTTAAGTAGCAGCTTAGGGCAATAGGCATATATACAAGCCACAAGGGGGGAAAACCTCCTAAAGAGGGAAAAAAGTGCCTCACCGGGCCTAAAGTGTTCACACATATCACTACCTAAATATATCAACAAGGGAAAGGAAAGGGCACAATACATAGAAGCATGGAGAAAATCTAAAAACATTGCAGGAGACAAAGGATGAGAAAATTCCTAATGAACCATTTAAACCCAAAAGAAAACGTAGAATATGGAAAATACCTAAAAATATGGATTCAAAGAATCTCAAAAACATAAAATTGGATTTTAAAGCATAAAAAATAGACCATGAAAGCCCCAATTACCCTCAAAGAGATGTAAATAAAACAAACTAAAAGAGGAAAAAAACGATGCCAAAAATTGTAGGATAAAATTATCGTAAAGTTTGTGTGTGTGGGGGGGGGGGGTGGGGTGGGGTGGGGTGTGGGGAAAGGGGGGGGATGAATACATAAATAAAAATATAAGAAAGAAAAGAAAATTACCTCAAAAACAAATCCCACGCATGTTGGAGAAAATAATGGTAATCATGGCTTTATATAGCAAAAAGGAGGGGGTGGGGGGGAGAGGAGGGAGAGAGAGAGAGAGAGAGAGAGAGAGAGAGAGAGGGAGAGAAAGAGGAGAGAGAGGTAGAGCGAGGAGGAGAGAGAGGTAGAGAGCGAGGGGGGATAGAGAGGGAGGAGAGAGAGGGAGAAAGGTAGAGAGAGGAAGGAGAGATAGATAGAGAGAGAGGGGAGAGGGCTAGAGAGAGATAGAGAGAGAGGGAGAAACGTAGAGAGATTTTTTTCTAGCATCATCACAAAGTAAGCGACTTGCTTTCTTTTAATGAAATAATCCTTAAAATAGAGAAAAATATCAAATAAAATACCAAAAAAATACAAAAAATAAGAAAATAATTCTACAAAATAGATCACAACTCAACACACGTTCCCCACTCAAAACACCAAAGAAATTTCCTTTCTCAACTAATTCAATAAGAAAAATTGCATTAAAAAAGGAAAATAATTCCCAAAATAATCCTAAAAGTTTCTTAAAAAATCCAAAAAATTTCCAAAAAAATTCCAACAAGATTCTCATGAATTGGGCTATGGAACGACATTCAAATTACAAGAAACACATTAAAATGAAAGCCTAAAAAATGATGAAAATTAAAAATTAAGTGAAAAAGAGTACAAGAAGAGCTATGTACAACCCCAACAGATTTTTGCAAGTGTTAGGTGATCCAAAAGAGCTTCAATTTTTTTGATAATGATAGTCCTTGATCCTAGAGATGTTGACTTGTGGTAGGACCTTGCTAGCCTAAGTCAGTAACTGCACCACACCCCATTGTAGCATTTCTCTAATTTTGTATTATCCTTCCTAATGAGGAAGCCTTTTGCCTCAATTGTGTGGGCAATTGTGGTTTATGTAAAAGAGCTAGCATCCTAGTCTAGAATTTGTTTTCCCATACATGTTTATTGTGAGTTGCCTTCCTTTTGCTTTGTGTCTCCTCTAACTACTTTGCTGCATCAAGTCAAACTTCCTCCAATTTTTCGAGTGTTGATAGTCTAGCAAAGAACCCAAGATCCTTTCTTACATGCTGAGATTCTATCTCAAAAGAGCCATGTAAAAACACAAAGGGCTCACTAGGAATTACTCCATAGACTAGTTAAAAGGGGTTTTTTTTTTAGGCTTCTTTGTACTCCAACCTATGGGCCCATTGTGTGCCTAGATAAGCAGTGTCCTAGGTGGTAGGCTTTAACATACATTCCTTCCTTAGTAGAACTATCAATATTTTATTTGTGGATTCTGCTTGTCCATTGGCCCTTGGATGCATATGAAGTATGATGGATAACCTTATACTTGTTAAAAAATTCATACAAAACTTTACTATTAAAGTGTGTTCCTTCTCCACTCCGATGGCCTGGTTCTTTAGGCTAATCTAAGATAGATGATCAGCCATAACATTTTCCTTGCTATTCTATGCACTAGAGTGAAATCAAATTCTTGAAATAATAGAAGCCACCTCCATAATCTTCCTATTGCTTATGGCTTGTTTATACAGTAGTGGTTGGTGATCGATAATAATGACAAATTTTACCCTTAGCAGGCAATGGTAGAATTTTTGGGGAACAAATACTATTTCCAAGGCCTCTTTCTCGATGGCACTATAGATTCTACATTAGTCAAAATCTGACTTGCATACTGAATGTGTCTATCTAACTTATACTCTTCACTGTGTTGTGTGAGAATTGCTCTCACTACCTAGGCACTACCATCTACATGGACATGGAAAACCTTAGATCAATCAAGTGTGAAAAGAATTGGTGTGGCCACTAGCTTGGATCTTAATGCCTGTTAAGACATTTCCTCTTCATTATCCCACTTGAATGGGACTTCTTTACATGTGACCCTAGCTGGTGGTCTAGCTATATGTGCATACATCATAATGAATCTCCTGTGGTAACTAGTATGACCCAAAAAATTTGAACTATGCCTTGTTAGCTTTAATATGGCTATGATATTATATAGGTCAGGGTCCATACCTTTAGCAAACACCACATTTCCAAGGAGGGTCACATACCTTTATTATTCTGTCACTAGAAAGTGACACTTATTGGGATTCAACTTCAACTTTGTTTCCCTGCATCTATTGAAGATGTGTTGTAGTTGGATCAAGTGGTCATCCAAGCAGCCCATATGATTAATAGTGCAAGTACATGAGAAGGATGAAAAATCATCCATGAAAATTCAAAGAACCTCCAACCGCAAAGGTCCAAAATATATAGTTCACTATTCTATTGAAAGTGGTTGAAGCATTTCTGAGTCCAAAAGGCATCTTAACATAAACATATGTCCCTTATGGAGTGATGAAAGCTATCTTTTCCCTATCCTCAAGATGGATGGATATTTGGTTATACCCACTAAATCCATTCATGAAGTTATAATGTGTATGTCCAACCACTTCTTTTATAACCTCTTCTACAAAGGGCATAGGGAACCCATCTAGAATTGTTATCTTCTTAGGTGCTTTGAAATCCACACATATTCTAATTTTATCTGTATTCGTTTTGGGCACAATGGTCATGGGAGAGAACCACTCTGAACGCTCTACTGGAATAATAATTCTAGCATCCCCCATTTTTTGGGTCTCTAGGTAGATAGCTTCAACATACTTTGGATTCAATTTATAGTTTTTCCCCTTACTAGTTTGGCTCCTTCAATCAGTGGAATCCTACGTTCCCCAAAACTCACAGGTACTCCTTCCAATCCTTATAATGCCATGCAAATACTCTGGATAAATTTTTACAAAAGAAGTTATCTTTAAAAGCATGTTTGGATAATACCATAACTAGGTGGCCACTACAATAGTATGAGAGTTTTCCTTGTTGCCTAGCTGAATTTCTTTGAAAGGGTTCCTATCCCTCAATGCGACCAAAGGTTCTTCTTCATCTTTGGGATCTTTCATTAATTTATCCCACATAGTATGAGTGTCATATGTAGGAGCACATTCGATATCAATTCGTTCTTCCTTTTCTTGCATCCACCCCCAGGGATTTCATAAATTGGAAAAGAAAGTTCTTCAATAGATTGTGTTACCTTGCAGTTCGTTTCCTTATTGGTATTTGAATCACCATCATCTATGTTGCATTAAGAGGAATTTTCTTCCCTCTTCTATGGTCTGTCATCGGTTCACCCAATCCATCAACTTATATGGTCTCCTCTTTTCCTTCATAAACTTTTGTACTTGAGTCATTTGGAAAAACTCCATAGTTAGAAAATGAGTTACCCACTTGCAGCCATGCCAAAATTTCCTCTTCCTCATGTAAATCCAATTCTGAGTTTTCCTTCATATCTTGTTCCATACAAATGCCAATTGTTTGCATCATAGTGGTTTATCCCTTGTTGTCTAGTCCTTCTTACAAATATATCTGTTTAAGCTCTTTTACGTCATGTTTTAACCACATATTATCCTTTCCCCAATCATTTCCATGCCCTAGCTAGGGTCTCCCAATTAACATGGGGAAACCTCCATCTACATGTGGTAGTCTTAATACAACAAATTCCAAAGTAAAGATGTTACCTTGTACCTCACTTAGAGCTAGGGGAACCACTTCCATTGGTCTTAGTCGACTGCTTTGCTTGGTCAATGTCATGGCGAGGTTGATTGGTCTTGATGGTTGAAGTCCAAGCTTCTCCATAGTTTATTTAGGTATCAAGTTAATGCCTAATCCGCCATCCACTATAACTCCTTATGGATGTTGTCCTCTAATAGTGATAGTGATTTGTGGGCTTGGCTTCCCCTATAACTTTACTCATAGCATTAGCATTTTCAACCAGAGTTAATGTGGATGCTTCATCAATGATCCATAAAACTTCTTACCGGAATTTTACATCCATTTTTAATATATAAAAAATACTAACCTCCCTTTTAATGGATTTAAATAGCCTTGAAGCTTCACATTCCATAGGGGTATGGGTTATGTGTGAATTCTCAAGCTCTTTTTGGGCCCTGTTGAATGCATGTCCAATGGCTTCACTTATGCTTGTAAGATCTTCTTTTGATTGGGTCTCTTCACTTGGCATAGGCCTGTCATCTAGTGTCCCATTTTCCTTCTCTACTTCATTCGTACTTGACTCTTGGCATGTTTCTTCTTGAGGGGCTTTCCCTTTGTTCCTTGTCTGCATAACAAATAATCCGATTTCTTATAGCTGCACCACCCTAACTAATGATGATGGCATAGTGGTTTCTTTTGCAACTCCTTCCTTAATCAAAAAGATCATCTGAATATGAGGCCTTGATGTGAGTGCCTTATTCTTTGGGCAACAATTGGTGTAGTGGTCTCTAGCTTCTAGGCAATTTTTGCAAGTAGGAGAATTCTCTAGCAGAGGACATTTGCTTTGATAATGTCCACATTCCCCACACCTAAAAAAATGATTGGTCTTCTAGACCCATTTCCAAAATCACCTCAAGGACATAGGTTATGGATGTTACTGTGACTTGGTGCAATAGCCATTACATTTGGTGGTTGTTGGCCTCCTTCTTGTCCGTAGTATTCTTGTGCATGAATTCCTCTTGATTGAAATTTGACACCCTGAGGCTTCATGGCCAAGTTTCCTGCATAACTGGGAAGTCACACTTAAAATAGGGCAATCACTTACCACATGACCCTATTTGCTACACACGGTGCACCATAGTCCACTTTTGATGCCGCTTCCACAAAGTTCTACCTAACACTTGTTGCAATTGTGCCTAGGCCTCCTCTCCCTCTTGTAGTTTTAAGGTTCAATTTCACAGCTTAGTTGTGTCACTACACTTAATTCTTCTTTGCGGGGTTTTTTTCTTCTTACATACTCAGTTCTTTCCTCAATTGTGTTACTAGGTCTTCAGGTTTCACATGCTATGGTAGACTAGAAGAACTATTTTCATATTGGCATCTAATTTGCTCCAACCTTGTTGTTGTAGTAATGAACTCATCAATAATTATTGTACGGAGCACCAATTGCTTGATCTTGCACTTTGTGGCCACTCAAAGTGATTTAGCAAGCCACTTCTTGAAAAAAATCATGGCGAGGATCTGGTAGTTTAGCCATAAGTACTTTGGCTCTAGTAACAAATTCAAGAAATGTCTCCCATGTACCTAGTCATAAGTTCTCTAGTTCTTCAATGATGTTTTCTATTTTATTTCCTTCATCAAGTCCTAAGTAGCAAAATTGTTGTCAACAAATTGACTGTACCATTTGTTTGCTAGACCTTCCAATTGCTCCCTCTTTCTCTCACAATGTAGTGTATGGTCTTCCTTCCTTAGAATATCTCCAAGAATTAATTCCCTTTGTTGTGTTGATTCCCTTTACATATGTCTCTTCGCTTCTCAACTACTTGTCTATCTTGATGCTTGCTTTTTTGTCCCAAGAACCATCTTATGTAAAGACCAATGAATCCCTATTTTTTCATGCAGTGACTTTTTGGAAAACAAAAAATTAAAATAGGGGGCCACACATAAGCTCTTTCATATTGTCTTCATTTCCCCTTTTCCACTTTTGATCTTAGTTTCTCCAAAATGTACGCATAAGGGAGGCTTCAATTGGGCCTTTCATAACCCTTTAAAAGCCTTAAAATTCTTCAAAAAGACCTTTTTGCAAACTACATTTAACTTTTCCTGCAAGAACATTGTGAAAAAACTACTTGCACACTACTGGTGAAGCAATGTTTTTGGCCACGTGCACTATATGTGCACCTCTTTGCCAAGTCATAATTTTTCCATTTTTCCACCACCTGTGCATCAATTTGCAAATTCATCACTTTGGTAGGCTCAAAAACACCCAAAAGTGATCACCTTATATAATAATCCTACACCAAATGTAGAGCTATTCTAATTGGTTTATTGAGCTATATGGACTATGATGAGTGAAGTAAATATAATAGTGAGTTTTTCTATGCTCTTGAGAATTAAAAAATATAATATATGTGTAAGAATATAAGATTCTAATCTACATGGGAACATTACAAGAGATATATGGGGTTTCCAAAGGAATTTTATCTGAGTCTTTTGCTTCTTCATACACCCTTTGGGTTGCTTTGGACTATTTTTTATTCTTTACTATGCAACATTCCCATCTTCCTAGATTTTTTCATCCTTAACAATTCCTCTACGGGATGTGGCCTTGTTGCATTTTGTGTAGACTATCGAATGTTGTTGCACTTCTTGGATGTGAGTTCAAAGTTCTTCAATAGTGATGATGTGGGAATCATATGCCTCTTGAAGTTGTGTGTTCTAGTGTGTTCATTCCTCATATAACGGTTGACTAGGGGGTTGTAGTGTTTTTGGTAATGGTCCCCTAAAAGTTAATAATCATAACAATGTGTTCTTGTCAACCCTTACCCTATTGTACTCTTCCATCAAATTATGTATACTTTGTTTGAAGCATATCATGCACTAGTATTAAATACAATGTGGTATCTTCATACTTAAGCAAAAAAATTCGGTGGGATGATTAGTTAGGTGGGATATTTTATTACAAGATTTTGTTTATAAATTCATTCACCACTCAGCTTCCTCCCATGTCATCATCATTTTTCTCTCTAGATTGGATAATGTTGAAGTATCCATTCTCACTGAAGAAAAACTTCTCGATGCTACACTATTTCACACAAAGGTAGT
This sequence comes from Ceratopteris richardii, assembly GCA_020310875.1. Lineage (NCBI taxonomy): Eukaryota > Viridiplantae > Streptophyta > Polypodiopsida > Polypodiales > Pteridaceae > Ceratopteris > Ceratopteris richardii. The sequence continues at coordinate 58,813,913 of CM035406.1, read as the reverse complement.
CAAAGTTGAATTAGAATTAAGACATGCTCAACCCATGGACATGGTATAAAGAGCATATAGTGTTTCTTGCTACTAGAAATTACTTCTAGATGCTTCATTATTTCACACAG
>CM035406.1:58791303-58798803 GCA_020310875.1 Ceratopteris richardii | reverse complement strand
GAAGAATCTTGAATTGTATCAATGTAGAAGATGATTAAACGAAATAGGGGGGATAAGTACATAAGATGTTTGTATAACTTTCATCCTCCACAATGGGTAATCTATTTGACTTCATGTATTTTCTTTGCAACACATAGGTTAGAGAGTACCTAAATGAGGACACTCTTGACCCTCTTGTAGAGGAGTGTGATGAAACTTCCTAAAGAGCATTCGATATAACTTTGCCCAAAGTTTACCACATTCTCTTGTCTCCATATGTTTCATTGAGATTCACCTCTAATCGCAATCCATACATATGGCAAACATCTGAATGCTTCCACTAGTATTTAAAATTATGGAAAAAATATCACATTCAAATAAATTAGAATGAAGGTTTATCTTCTATAAGCTCATTAATGCTTTATGTATACGAGGTAAATAAAAAAAAAATGACTTAAAAACCTTACATAAAAAATGACTAAAAAACCTTGCCTTTTCAATTAAAAAAAGGCATGTTGGACTTGGTCCACCATTTTCTAAACTAAAACCAGTGAACTTAAACATCACATGATGAAAGGGTTTAACGTACCTCTTGCTCTTTCAAGCCTGAAGTAATATTGAACTTTTAAATGAATGGAGATGGCACCATGAGACCGCTATATCCATCAAAGCAAAGACATACATGTTACCAAGAGCAACCTAACCCAAAGCTCAATTCAAAATTATAATGTCCCAAAGGTCCATTCATTTGCAAGAGCAAGATTCATTCATCTAGTAAGTTGAATGGGCATTTTTTTTGGCAACTTCAACGTTACGATTTACTCTTCCACATTAGGTTGAAATTGAAAGTATAACACACCCACTCTGAAGACCTCCTCATGTCCCCCAAGTCAAGCTGAACCTTAACCATCGTCAACTAAGAGAGGTTCAAGTGTGGAAACTAGTTGGACCACACAAGGTTGAACATAGTGAAAGAACAATTGTACAAGTGAAGGGCATAGTATCCATGAAACCCCTTGTATCCCACAAAGTACGGGTTAGACTTCCAAAGCAACATTAAGAAAGGGCTGCCCTAAGGCATCAGGTTTGAACAACTAGAAGACATTACAACTGAAAAGATAACCATACCAAATTGGCCCAAAGGAGGCTTGAACTCATTTGATAGCACTCAATGTGGCAAACCCATTTGCTAGCAGTCAATGTGCGATACTTACAAAGTTACATGGTTTTTGGATTTTGGCTTCTACCAACGCGCATTGAGAGTGAGCCCAATTTCGAACTCAACAACATGAAATAATTTATCTGTGCCTACTTACATTTCTTCTTTTGACGTGGATTTATGACCACGATGGAACACTACATGCGGGCGCGTACACAGTTAAGCGGAAGATGAAGTTAACGATGTATTTGTGAACTCAGCATCTTTCAAAACTGCTCCTCTCATGCTTACGGAACTTATCAAAGTAGGAACGTGATATAATGTCCTGAAAACGTTGAAGCCCTCATCCACGGTAAAACTGATCCCTTCTTGGGCTGTTTCATAGCAGAATGACAGATGCACCTCCCTTCTCAAGCGTGTAATTCAAGCCCATAACATACAGTGCTCATGAATCTTATAGGTGTTATGCTTCCTCTATGAGGCAAAGGAAAGCATGAAATGGAATTTATGTTCGTGATGAGTTAAAGCGGGAATGGATTATGATTTTGACAAAGAAGAGGAGACATGCAATCATAACGGTAAGGAATCCAGGAACGAAGATTGTACTTATACAAGCTTGTTGAAGGCATGTTCTCACTCAAGGAACTTCCAAAGAGGGATTGAAATTCATGCTGAGACTGTGAGAAGGGGGTTGTTTCAGAGAAACGTTTTTATATCTAGCTCTGTTGTCAATTTTTATGCCAAATGCAGTCTTATTGCCAAAGCAAGGGAAGCTTTCAGCAACATCCTAGTCAGAAACGTAGTTTCTTGGAATGCTTTGATTGTAGGCTATGCTCAGCAGAATCAGGGTGATGGAGCATTGACTTCTTTCGATCGAATGCAATGTGAGGGTATCATTCCGAATTCTGTTACATTTGCAAGCATTATAAAAGCTTGTGGAAGCATAGGAGCCATACACAAGGGCCAAAATCTACATGCTCAGGTGCACAAAGACAGAGTTCTCCTAGAAGATTCCATGGTCAACAATTCATTGATAGATATGTATGCCAAATGTGGCCTGCTTACAAAATCACATGATTTGCTGGACAGTCTTCCTGTTCAAAGTGTTGTAGGTTGGACTGCTTTGATTGCAGGCTATGCACAGCATGGGCATAGACAAAAAGCGCTAGATTGCTATGTGCACATGCGGCTGAAGGGCCTCAATCCTAATGCCGTGACTCTTCTTTGTGTCTTGAAAGCATGTGGCGATTTATGTTTTGCTCACCGTTGTCAACAAATACATGCTGAGATTTTGAAAGCTGGCCTATTGGAAAAGGAAATTGTCATTGGCACTGCCTTGGTGGATACATATGCGAATTGTGGCCAGCTTAAAAGAGCAGAAGAAGTCTTTGATGAGCTTCCAGCTCGAAATGTTGTCTCTTGGACAGCCTTAATTGCAGGATATGCTCAGCAAGGACATGATGCAAAGGCTTTTAAGTGCTACGAGCAGATGTTACTTAGTGGCCTCCCTCCCAATTTAGTCACAGTAGTATGTGTCTTGAAGGCTTGTAGCAATTTAGGGATGGTGAACAAGGGTCAAGAAATACATGATCAGGTCAGAGAGAATGGGCTATTCTGTAAAGAGATTGTTGTGGCGAATGCTGTGATTGAAATGTACGCAAAATGCAATATGCTTCAAAAAGCTCAAGAAGTACTTGATGGGCTTCCGATAAGAAATGAAGTATCCTGGAATGTTCTCATGTGTGGCTATGTGCAACATGGGGATGATGAGCAGGCAATGATGTGCTATGATCGCATGCAAAAAGAAAGTATATCTCCAGATGCAATAACTTACTCTTGCATTTTAAAAGCTTGTGCTAACTTAAAAGCAGTAGACATAGGCTGCCAGATCCATGAACAGATTCAAAAAGATGGTTTGTTGGGATCCAATATTATCCTTGCCAATGCATTGGTAGACATGTATGCAAAATGTGGCATGCTTACAAAGGCACAAAAAGTGCATGACTACCTTCCAATCCGAAGTGTTGTTTCTTTTAATGCACTTATACTAGGTTATGTGCAATGTGGGCTTGGCGAGAAAGCATTGGACTGTTTTGACAAGATGCAATCTGAGGGGCACTCCCCTGATGGTATAACGATAACATGTGTTCTGAAGGCATGTGGCAACATAGGTGCATTGCAGAAAGGTGAGGAAGTGCATGCCATGTTTGCTAAAGACAGAGTATTGGAGGAAGATATTGCAATAGCCAATGCTCTAGTAGACATGTATGTGAAATGTGGAGCATTAGTAAAAGCGCAAGAAGTATTTGATGAGCTTCCTGTTAGGAGTGTCATTTCATACACAACAGTGATCGCAGGATATGCTCAGCATGGCCATTGTAAAGAAGCACTAAGCTGTTTTGAACGTTTAGAGCATGAAGACATCTTTCCAGATGCATTTATGCTTGCTTGCACCTTGAAAGCCTGTGGCTATATTGGAGCAGCAAACCTTGGCCAAGACATATATTCTCGAATTGTTAAAGATGGACTTCTTAAAGAGGATATAACTGTTGGCACTGCACTCATAGATTTTTATATGAAATGTGGTCTTTTTGAAAAAGCACAAATTGTGTTTGATGGGTTGCAAGTGCGGAATGCATCCATCTGGAATGCAATGATTGGAGGGTATGCACAGCTTGGCAAGTATGAATGTGTATTTAGACTGTTCGATGAAATGACTAAAGAGGGTGAAAAGCCAGATGTAATTACATTCACGACCCTTTTAAATATATGCTGTCACAAAGGTCTAGTGGAGGAGGGGCAAGCCTATTTCAAGCTTATGTCCAGAGAGCATGGTATAGCCCCAATGGCTGAACATCACAACTGCATGGTTGACCTGTACTGCCGTGCAGGTTATTTTGATAAGGCAGTTATGTTGATAAATAAGATGCCACTTCCTACCAATCATGTTGTTTGGCATACCTTACTGAGTACCTGCAGGTCTTGGGGAAACATCGGCCTTGCAAGATGGGCCTTTGAACATGCAATTAAATTGAATAGGCATGATGCTACAGCTTATGCATGTATGAGTGCCATATATGCAGAGGCTGGCATGGAAGATAGTGTTAAAGAAGTTGAATGTCTTAGAATACAGAAATTAACATTTAAGCATTCAATAACTGAGGGAGTACATACTCTTTTGTACAATACATTGCCTTGCTGTTTTTCTTTTCTGTTTGAGCTTTTGTTTGTTTGTACTTTACCTTTGAAATATCTTTTTCTATTGAATAAAAAAGGAAGATGTTTTATATGTAGATGCAATTTCCCAATCGTTTCAATGCTTGTTGCCTTTGTGTTTTAACTCTTGTTTGTTTTTCGTGTCGTCATTTATATTTGACTTTTGTGATACTGATCAGGCATTAAGAAAATAATCAAAATATGAAAATGGGTGAAACAAAGCTCTACAGTCTTAAAAAATAACTGATGCAGAAATCAATCAAACATTATCTATCAAGGCCTTCCTTAATATTTCATTGATCTTGATGCTTTTCTTATCTTTTGCCCTGATTTTTTTTCTTATTTTGTATTGAAATACTTTATAATTGATGAAGTATTGCACCTGCACATGGAACCTAAGTAAATGAAGTCAGAGGCGCTCCAAAGACCATGAACCAAGGGCCGTGAATAAATGTTATGCATCCAGGAAAGAGAACATTGATTTTGTTAATGGCATGATGATTGTCTGTCGTGTATTATGAGACCAAAGGTGTGAATATGCCGTGTTGAAAAATAGATGTATGCATTGCTTTTTTATCACACTTAGGCAAAATAAACTTATTCTTCATAGAGCAAATAATACTTCAGTCTTTAGGAGACAAAGACAACACATTGAAATGAGTGAAGAGAGCTGATTATAAGAATTGTTTGCATCTTATGAGGATAATAACTTCTCGTGGTATGTGAACACTGTTTTTTGAAACCCATAACAGCAGATAGTAATTACAGTGTTATAGATAGTAAGTGGTATATCTATACATAGACTGCCCTTGGGTTGTAGAAAACTCTAAAGGGACCTACACAACTCATTATTCATCGTCATAGTCAATCACTCACAAATAATTTTTAATTTGTAGAAAAGAACAATGTGCTAAAAGTTTTAGAGCTTTGTTTTTGCACACTATATAACTACATAAAACTAGATGAGTAAGCAGGGCCACATGAATTTATGCATATAAGTAGATTGCTTCATCATATTAAAATAAAAAAGTCTTTTTTGAAAGAGAAGCCATAAGCATTATTATCATTATCATCATTATTTATTTTCATTAGAACACATGGATAATATTAATTAGCAAGCAAAGCGGGTATTCTTTGTTTTAATTATAGAGTATCATGGATGTTACTTCGAACATCTTGCAATAAAGGTTATATAGATGATTGCACTCTTGTTCTTGCTTAACCATCGAAATTCTATCTCAAGTAACTCATCACAATACTCTCTCATTGGAAATCTCACCACTCAACTATCAACTTGATCACCCAAGGCCAATACATGAGAGCAAGAAGATAGATTTAAGAAAGAAAAGCAAGAAGATAGATTTAAGAAAGAAAAGTAGTGATCTCAACACAATTTAACCATGTATTTGAAAACCTCCAAGTTACAAGAATGAACAAATTGTGAGATTTTTTTTAATGTTGAGGAGATATAACTTCAAAAAAAGCCATGAATAAATTAAGCTCATAGAATATTGATCATACAAGTGCGCAATGATAATTATCATCAGAACATCAATTGAGGAAATGATTGAGTGCTTTTTATTTAAAAAGTTCTCTTTAAACACCTCCATTAGGACCTTTTGGTCTCTTGGAGAGTTTCTTTATTTGCCATGGGTTTTATTTAATTGATAATGGAGAAAACAATAGAATAATGCCACAAAATCAAAATCGTTGGTTGGTTACTTTCTCTCAATATCATGGGATTTGTAATCATCTCAATTTTGAAAATCACCAAGGGGATGATCTTTGGCCATAAGATGAAGCATCAAGATCAAGAGTTGAAGCTTAAAATAATCTTCACAAACTAGAAATCCTTCTTAGCCATCAAGTCAATCATGAGGTTTTTGGAGTTTGAGGTCTACAAAAGCAAACAAACAACACTAGGAAGAAGAAGAAGAAGCTTGGACCACAAGACATTACTAAATGTATTACCAAGAGAATGTACAAAGATAAGTGAACCATTAGGGTTATAGGCATATATACAACCCAAGGGAAAAAACCTCCTAAAGAGGAAAAAAAGTGCCCTAATGGTCCTAAGTGTGTCCACACACATCACTACTAAAATATATCAACAAATCCCCCTTGGGAATGATGCAATGAATAAGGAGTTGGCACTCATGTATAAGGAAGTGCCAACCTATGTGGAAAGAGATCAATCCACAAAAGGAAGTAAGCTCATTAAAGCTTTGCGGAAAGCTTCAAACTTCTCCCTAGGTAGAGCCTTTGTGAAAAGGTCTACAACATTATTGTATGGGGGAATATATGCGAGATTGATCTCCCCAGTAGAGAACCTCGCCTTGAAATAATGATAATGCATCTCAATTTGCTTAGTGCGAGCATAGAACATAGGGTTCCTCACAACTATCAATGCACTCTGACTATCAGTGAAGATGGTAGTGGCAGAAGATTGACCAACATCCAAATGAACCAAAAGGCATTTGAGCCACACACATTCAAAAATCGCTATGTAAGCTACCCTATACTCGATCGCACAACTAGAAGTGGCCACAATAGGCTACTTCTTGCTCAACTAAGATATGCATGATCTACCAAGCACGAAGCAAAAACCACTGGTGGACACACAAGTGCCATGCAAACTAACCCGATTTGAGTTAGAAAAAGCACATAAATATCGCGGTAGTGATCCCCCCTTGGGATAATGCAATACAAGTAGCCATGTCCCACTCAATTAGCAAAAGATGCACTTAACCACCTACCAATGCTTGACACTTGGGAAATGCATAAACCTGCATATAAGAAATACAAGAAGCTGAATATCAGGCTGAGTTATGCATAAATGAATCAAGCATTCGATAGCTTGTTGATAGAGAACAACATCAAATGCATCTCCAACATCATGAAGACTAAATCGCAAACCTATTTCTATAGGAGTGGACATAGGTTTGCAATCTTCAAGGCCAAAATGCTACAATAATGTGTCATTATATTTTGTTTTATACAAAGCTATCCCCCCATCAACTTGCATAAGATGAATGCCAAAATAATGATGCAAATGCCGCAAATTTGACATCTTAAAGGAGGCATTCAAATCAACCTTAAATTTAGCAATATGCTTCTTATGAGGGCCAGTGAGAAACATGCCATCA
>CM035406.1:58763803-58783803 GCA_020310875.1 Ceratopteris richardii | reverse complement strand
AAAGTCACATATAGCAAAAGGATGCTCAAACTCTACACCACATGTTGTGAGAATTATTCCTTCTAGCAGTCCTAAGGGTCTCTCAATGTGACCATCGGTCATCTGCAATTTCATTCTCGTTGGCTTGAGTGCTGGCTTGCCCCATTGCTTCCATAAGGAAGTGGTAGCAATTGCAACTCATGCACCTGAGTCCAGAATTGCCTTGGTGGTGTAACCTTGATGGGTAATTGGAAGATGGGTCTTTCCTTCTTCTCCTTCGCTCATGTCTCCTATCTTGTCCAAGGGTATTTCTGGCACCGTTCTATGAGAACCTACCTGGGAACGAGGTTTAGCTACTTCATGCACCTGATGGGATACATGTTTCCATAATCCTGGCTTAACCTTGAGTAGCTCTTCTAAAGTGAGATTGCACTGCACTTTAGCGTTCTTCACGACCTCTGTATTCCTAGGTATGATTGTCTTCATTCCTTACCATGACCTTGGGTGCTCTCATACAGGTAGACTTCACTTCCCATGGGCCTGTGAATTGGGGTAGTTCTTGCAAGGAACTAGACTTGAAGTCTAATCTCTCATGGGATTGGACATCCTCTTGCTCTTCATAAATGGAAGGAATGTCTTGCGGGAATGGATCATGCAAGTTGTCCACAAGTTCAATGAGATAGTAGACCTTGCTTGGGGAAAAATAAATTCACCCTTCCAAATGTAGGCATGCTGTGAGCCGCCGAAATGGAATTAACATATTCTGAAACGTAATTTTGAAAAGTCGCATGCACACCGAAAGGGCGTAGCGCAAACGATGTAACCCTTTTTGATTAATGAAAGAAGCGTGCGTGAAATAGAAGGTGTCGACGTCGGACTGTTGGTCTAGGCGAAGCACCTGAAGTGAAGCGTGGCGCATTGTCTAAATCTGGGTGTTATTCTGTAACTTTGTTAATTAAGTTTAGTAATTAGTTAAGTCTTTGTTGAAGTGCTAAGTTAATCCGATATTGCGGTAAGTGATGAAGTTGCACGTTTATGCGTATTGTGGTGAAGAAAAAGGCGTAGAATAGAGAAGTAGTTGATAGATCGTTTAATTCCGAACACTAAATCGGTGTAGTAGCATACAATTGATCAATATATTGGGAAAATACAAACATGGCCTTTGTTCTACAGACCCCTAACCATCCCAAGAACCTAGTAAAGATAAAACAAAAAACAAGTTTAACACTGGCGCCGTATGTGGGAAATGGAGTAGCCAGTTGAAGAAAAAGGTTAAGGTGCGAAGAAGAATCCTTTGATATATGCCGGTAACATGTTCCGGCGAATCTTATCCCAAATACCGAAGTGATCAACATCCCTGGGCAGTTCCGAGTTGGTTAGGAACACCCTCTGGTGGTAGAAGTGAAGAACAACCAAGTTCAGTTGCACAAGGTCCAGTCCAGCAAGCCAGCGGCAATTCTGGTAGCAGTTCGGTGCTGTGCAGAAGCAGTTCGGTAGCCTACGAAGGTAATCCGGTGCATTCTGGTGATAGTCTGGTAGATTTTGAAGATAGTACATTAGTTTCTGGTTGTACTTCGGCGCAGTGTGGTGAGAGTTGAGCATTGTTCGGTGACAATTTGATGATCTTCGGTGACAGTTAGATATTATCTGGTGACAATTCAGTGATACTACGGTATTGTTCAGCAGGAATTTACTGCATTCACCGTTTTTACGTGCAAGTTTAGCCAACTTCGACACTAAAGTTAAGAAAGGGCTGTTAGATTTTGAGCTAAGTAATCAGTTCAGAGATATCTTAGGATCAGAAAGTTGGCAAAGTGACCATACGGCCCAGGAACATCAAGAGATACTTCCCCAAAATTTAGGGAACATGATTAGTTCAAAACAACAACAACAACAACAACAACAACAACAACAACAACAACAACAACAACAACAACAACAACAACAACAACAACAACAACAAAAACAACAACAACAACAACAACAACAACAACAACAACAACAACAACAACAACAACAACAACAACAACAACAACAACAACAACAACAACAACAACAACTACAACAACAACAACAACAACAACAGATTATTCCAACGCGTCCGGTGCCAGCCAGAGTCACGTACACAAAATTTGGAGGTTTTTCAAGAGATGATCCCGATGCGCATGTGCGGATATTTGAAATTAATTATGTAGTTTTGAATTACCCAGCAGACCTTGCTTATAAAGCCATTGTGTTCTAGTCAACTTTGGTTAATGAAGCCGTGCGCTAGTTAATCGAGTATGACTTGAATCATGTATGGCAGTACGATGACGTGAAGAATGCATTTTTGCAACGATTCCAATTAAAGAAAAACATAGCAGAAATCTTTGATTACCTACAGAATAACAGGCAGAAGCCACACTAGAATGTACAAGATTATGCCACTCTATTCCAGACTCATTTACGGTAGTTACCACCAACGCATGCCAATTTACAAGACGACGTCATTACTCAGTGGTTCATAAATGGATTAAACCCCCAATTGAAACAGATCATGATTATACGATGTGTGGGATGAATGACCTTGGATGCCGTAATTGCTATGGCTTTACAGTTAGAAAATAAAGTGGGTGGATTCACTGAAGATTTAGAGTGGTTGAAGGCATCCAAGCATTCAAATGAGGATCCTCTGAAACAAATTTATTGTACCAAATGTAAAAACACAGGACACAACAGCTCAACATGCGCTCTGAATCAGATGTATTGCGCTATTTACCATACATTGGACGTATCAATGCTATCATTGAGGAACAAGGGCAACCGACCAGTCACTACATACCACCACAAATGAGGAATACTCCTTACCAAGGATACAAGAGTTATAGAGGAGCATGGTCAACTAACTATGGAAAAACTCAGTGGAATGTGGATCCATCAGGTGAAGGTGCATCTCCTCCACCACCTAAATGTCATTTTTGTGATGAAATAGGGCATATCCGTAGGTACTGTAAAGATGCGGCTGAGTACGATAAAAGGAAAAAGGAAAGACAACACCTGATGGCAAACATGGTGTACATTTCAGCAGTAGACACTCAAACGGCAGTGGTGCAAACACACTCGGGAAAGCAATTACAACCAGCTGCAGAGATTTTTGAATTGGGAATCCATGAACAACAGTGTTGTCAAGATCTTGCTCACGCGCACACAGAGGTTACGAACACAGAAAACACACAGAAAAATAGAGACAACAAGAGACGAGACAGAACGCAAGATTGGGTGCAATCTCCCCCCATGCACTCTGTTTCGATAGTCCACAGAGTGCATGTATTTATATGACTTTTTGATTACGTCAAAAAGAGTGGTTACATGAGAGAGGCTTCGAAAAGCAAGCGTGAAACTAAAAGTTGGTAACTCTTACAGAAAGCCACTACTTTCAATAACAGAAACTGCGGTCTACAACGACCCTTATTCTAACCATTACTTTTCTAACTGTTTCTAACAATAGAACCTTCTATGCAGGTTTATTTACGAGCTAAATAATAATTATTCGGATTATTGAAGTCCGCCCTTTCACGCCTTGCACGCTCCGCACGAACCTTCAGCTGCTATATCACAAACATCAAAAACACATTAATACATCAGTAATTTAACACTCTAACAATGCATTGTTCAATAATAATTTAACACTCCAACAATGCATTGTTCAACATATTCCATGTTATACTCCAACAATGCATTGTTCAACATATTCCATGCTACACTCCAACAATGCATTGTTCAACATATTCCATAAGTTATAACATGCCCCTCAGTTGAAAAAGCAACTGACCTCAGTTGAAAAAGCAACTGACCTCAGTTGATAAAAGAATAAACATGGATGACCAGTCACATGTTTCATCACTGAATGAAAAATAAGCATGTTCCATGTAAAAACACATGCATGGAAATGTTCATGGAGGTGTTACATTAATGTGTTTGTGTATGATATGCAGAAATTAAGTGGTCATAATGGGGTGTTAATTGTGTTTTATGTATCCATTGACATTCTTCAATAGAGTGATTTTTGTACTTAACTAAATATCGATGATATTGAGTACCTGTGCGTGTAGTAGTGACATCATGATCAATGATTTTCTCAGGAACTAAGACTTCAGATTGTTCTTCAATCAAAGGAGGGTTATCAAGAACTGGAGTGAGTGGTAAAGTTCCTTTAAATGGTTTAAGTAAACTAATATGAAAAGAGTTATGTATAGTCCAATGAGATGGAATATCTAATCTAAATGAATTATCATTAATTTTTTCTATAATGCAAAATGGTCCATAATAGCATGGTGCAAGTTTAATTTTAGGATGCTGCAAAATATTTTTGAGACATCTTTTAATGATACGCAACCATACAAAATCATTTTCCTTGAACTCCTTGGCTAATCGTTTAGTATTGATATTATGTGTATATTGCTCTTGACTTTTCCTAATGTGCTCGTGAACATCATGAAGTATAGAAATGTGAACTTGAGCAATAGAATCAGCCATCAGAATGTCGATTTGGGTGAGGACATGGGAGTGGGAAGCTTTTTACCAAAAATAATTTCAAAAGATGCACAACCAGTAGTGGTGTGTGCAGTGTTATTCTAAGCAAATTGAAGCAATGGCAACTTTTCATCCCAGTTATTAGGATTATCTAATGAATAACAACGCAATAAATCAAGAATAGTACTATTTGTAGCCTCACTCTGTCCATTACTTTCAGGATGAAATGCAGAGCTAAAATCTATTTTAGAACCAAAATGTTGAAATAAGGCAACCCAGAAATGATTACAAAATCTAACATCACGATCAGATAACATTACTTTAGGAAATCCATGATGTGGGAAAATGCATTTAATGAATAATTTTGCAGCTTGAGGTGCAGTCAAAGTTTTTCTACATGGAATGAAATATGCATATCTACTAAACCTATCAACTATTGTCCAAATCATATCATTATGTGATGAAGTGATGGGAAGACCTGTAATAAAATCCATAGAAATTTGTTCCCATGGTTCGTTTGGAATGGGAAGTGGCATTAATAATCCAAATAGTTTACCATGATGACATTTGACACGCTGACAAATAATGCATTGAGAAACATAATGTGCAATATCTTTTTCCATGTGTGGCCAAAAGAAGAAATCTTTGCAAGCGGAAATGGTGTTCTGTATGTCTCTATGACCCATGTAAGATGGTTCATGCATTTCTTTAATGACAAAATCTTTAAAAACTTGGGTTATGCACAATCTATGTTGAAAATAAAGAAAACCATTATGAAATGTATAATGTTCATCAGATAAAGATGCACCATTGTTGAAGTCATGCCATGCACGTGAAAAATACAAATCATATGCATAAGTGGAAACCATTTCTTGGAAAGAATGTATTTGGATGGTAGAAATATTATGCAAAACAACAGAATGCGAAGGAAAATGGCTAAGAGCATCAGCTACAACATTAGCTTTACCAGGCTGATATTGGATCATGGGTTGGAAATTTTGAATGAATGATGCCCATTTAAGATGCCTATCAGAGAGTAAAGGTTGACTTAATAAATGCTTAATAGCCTGTTGATCAGTTTTGATTAAGACCTCAGAGCCCATAAGATAGTGTTTCCAAATTCACAGAGCATGCACAACTGCTAACAATTCTTTATCATACGTACTATAATTCTGTTCTGAGGGCTTAAGCTTCCTACTCTCAAATGCAATGGGATGGTCATTTTGCATTAAAACAACACCTATTCCTGAACCGCTAGCATCAATAACGACATCAAATGGTTGTGAAAAATCAGGTAACTGTAAAACAGGTGCATGTGAAAGTGCTTGTTTAAGTTTTTCAAAGGACTGTTGTTGGGTAAGTCCCCATGAAAATTTTATTTTCGTTTTCAACAACAAGGTAAGAGGCAATGCTAAATAAGAAAAATTTCGAACAAACTTCCTATAGAAACTAGCCAACCCAAGAAAAGAACGAACATCATTGACTGATTGTGGTGTAGGCCATTCTACTATAACTTCAATTTTTCGGATCCACATGCAAACCTTCACTTGAAATAATATGCCCTAAATGTTCTAGCTTACATTGAAAGAAGTAACTCTTTTCAGGATTAGCATAAAGTGTGTTCTCTCGTAACAAATGAAAAACTATTTCAAGATGCTTTTCATGTTCACTATCATTCTTACTGTATACAAGTATACCATCAAAGAATACAAGAACAAAAGCTTGATAATCAAGAAAAATATTGTTCATCATTCGTGCAAATGTAGCAGGGGCATTAGTAAGTCCAAAGGGCATTACCATAAATTCATAATGGCCAGTTTGAGTTCTAAATGCAGTCTTGAAAATATCACTTTGTGTCATATGAATCTGATGGTAACTCGATTTAAGATCAATTTTACTAAAGACACGAGCTCCTCATAATTTATCTAAGAGATCATCTATTCGAGGAATAGGGTATCTATTCTTTATTGTGATCTTGTTAAGGGCTCTATAATCAATGCACATTCGATAAGTTTTATTCTTCTTCTATACTAAGAGAACTGGTGCTCCAAATGGGGAAGAACTAGGCCTTATAAGTCCTTTCTGTAGTAGGTCTTTTACTTGCTTTTCCATTTCCTTTTGATGTAGTGGGCCATGTCTATAAGGCGCTTTATGAGGAGGAGAACGACCAGGGACTAAGTCTATGCTATGGTCAAAGGATCCTCGAGATGGTGGTAGTTCAGAGGGATACTCAGACATTAAAAAAAAATCCTTATAAGTCCTCATGAAAGGTTTATATGCATCAAGAAGTGTATGAGTATAATCATTGATGACATTGAGAAAAACAATGCATGAATTGAATCCTTTCCTAAATGCACATTTTACTTGAGTATGACTAATCAATGGAAATGGCTGAAATCATGCCGTGCAGACAAAGTAATGATTTGACCTTTGAATTCAAAGTTAAAGGTATGCGTATGGTAGTCAATACTCGGGTTATAATGGTGACGAAAAGGCATACCTAGTATAACATCGTATGATTGCAAAGGTGCAATTAAAAATGTTCGTGAATCAATATATGGGCCTATGCTAATCGTAACATCTTGCACTTCTCGTGTTACATTATAACGACTACCTTGAAATGCAGCTTTCACTTTATATAAGGAAGGAAACATTTCTAATTTAAGTTCTTGTACTAATTAATGTGAAATGAAGTCATGTGAACTACCATCGTCATGTAGAATTTTAACTAGTTTGTTATTTATTGTACCCTGCATGCAAAGTAGAGAGTGAAGAGAGATATCGTTACCCAAGGTACTTAAGTCCTTCTCCAATGATTCCTCTGTCCAAATAGAAGGAATTTCTTCATTATGGACCTCCATGTTATGCAATTGAGCTGTAGCCGGTTTCATGTGAAGAGGTCGCAATCTGCACCTTATTTTTGTATGTCCAGGTTTACCACAATTCCAGCAAGTGATTCGTGGTCGCTTCTCTTGGGCATCCACCGCTGAAGTTTGAAGGGTAGGTGGTTTGGTTGGTTGGAAAGATGAAGCAAGAAGTGGAGTTGAATTACTGTAATCCTTCATGGTGCTTTTGGACCCTTAAGCTAGTGCTTTCCTCTCGGGATGTACCCTCAGGGAATGTACCCTAGCAGAAAAGTACCCTGTCTGGGTGTACCCTGACAGGATGTACCCTTTCTGGATGTACCCTGGTGTATCTTGAGGAGTGTACCCTGACAAGATGTACCTTGAGACGCGCCACGTCGCGTCGCACCGTGCCGCCTTGAAAAAGTAAGAAAAACTGCAAGTTATGTTAAATTTAAGAGGAGAGAACTTGAGTGACAACTCCAAGAAATGGAGGAGTGGTTAAAGTACTTCCCTTGAAAGTAGGAGGTTGTGGGTTCAAATCCTCCTACCTTAGAGAATCTAAACCACTCTATTTCCACTCTAAAATTGAAATTACCTCGCGCGTAGCCAACGACTGCCAATGGTCACCAAGGGAGCCTTGGGTGCCAATGTTGCCAATGTATTGCCTAAGTTATTGCCTAAGTTCTTTGCCTTAGTCGACGCCTTAGTCGAAGCCTTGGAGTAAGCCGAAGGAGTAAATGTAGGTGTAAACGTACGAGCAAACGTGGGTGAAAACGTAGGTTCTGGTTCTGGAACTGGAACAGAAACAGAAACCAGAAACTAGAACAGGAACAGGGACCGGAACCGGAACCGAAGACGAAGACGAAGACGGAATCAGAATCGCGAACAGAGAACAGAGAACAGAACCCTCTGTATTGATGCATGCAGAGCCCTGATAACACTGTTGTCAAGATCTTGCTCACGTGCACACTGAGGTTAAAAACACAAAAAACACACAGAAAAATAGAGACAACAAGAAACGAGACAGAACGCAAGATTGGGTGCAATCTCCCCCCATGCACTCTGTTTCGATAGTCCACAGAGTGCATGTATTTATAGGACTTTTTGATTACGTCGAAAAGAGTGGTTACATGAGAGAGGCTTCGAAAAGCAAGCGTGAAACTAAAAGCTGGTAACTTTTACAGAAAGCCATTGCTTTCAATAACAGAAACTGTGATCTACAACGACCCTTATTCTAACCATTACTTTTCTAATTGTTTCTAACAATAGAACCTTCTACGCACATTTATTTACAAGCTAAATAATAATTATTCAGATTATTGAAGTCCACCCTTTCATGCCTTGCACGCTCCTCACCAACCTTCAGCTGCTATATCAGAAACATCAAAAACACATTAATACATCAATAATTTAACACTCTAACAATGCATTGTTCAATAATAATTTAACACTCCAACAATGCATTGTTCAACATATTCCATGTTATACTCCAACAATGCATTGTTCAACATATTCCATGTTACACTCCAACAATGCATTGTTCAACATATTCCATAAGTTATAACAAGCATAAGGTGTTTACTAAAGCAAGCAAGTGGGCGACTCAGGAACAAACTATTTTCCTTGACCCAGTTCTGGTGATGCAGCAAAGTATACTGCAGGCATTACCGAAAGGAAGAACTCTAACCCACACCATACAGGAGCCCCCACTGGACTCCATACCGGAAACAACAAAAATTGATCCATTCTGGGACGTTTTATCCAAGGCATCAATTACACTACCATTGGGACAATTATTGGCTTTGGTTCCTGGCATGCACCAACAGTTCCAGCAACACGTCAGTCCAGGACCCTCATGTGCCCCTTCGACAGCAACAATCCAGCCCGAACTGGACCCGATGGTGGACCATACGGTGCCCTTGATTACAGTCTGGTATAAGAATCATAAAATAACACAAGTATTAATTGATGGAGGTTCTGGAGTAAACATTGCAATAGCAGCACTTTTTCAACAGATGGGATGGACACAAATCGAACCTGTCCAATCTTTTGTCCGCATGGCTAATCAATCCCGAGTTCATCCGGTTGGATTGATGCGAGACATTCCTATTACTCTTGAAGGAGCTATATTTAAAACGACCTTTGTTGTTCTGGAATTACCAGAATCTACCCTTGATTATAACCTGCTCTTTGGATGACCATGGTTAAAGCAAGCTAAGGTAGTTCAGGATTGGTCAGCGCATGAATTGATTTTTAAGAATAACCACCGAAAATATGTTGTTCCACTGGAGGACATGAAGCCTTGTGACTTGCATGCACGGCCATATGTAGCCGAACCTATACACATGCTGGATGGTCTTTTAGATGATGAAGAGGAAGCTTTTCTTAAAGCCAACAAGGATCTGATGGCGCTCGAAACTGTGGACTTACAAACGGTTGCAGACAACTGGAGTCCGGTACACACACACATACATACATACATACATACATACATACATACATACATACATACATACACACACACACATACATACATACATACATACATACATACATACATACATACATACATACATACATACATACATACATACATACATACATACATACATACATACATACATACATACATACATACATACATAGACAGATAGATAAATAGATATATAGATAGATAGAAAGATAGATAGATAGTTAGATAGATAGATAGATAGATAGATAGATAGATAGATAGATAGATAGATAGATAGATAGATAGATAGATAGATAGATAGATAGATAGATAGATAGATAGATAGATAGATAGATAGATAGATAGATAGATAGATAGATAGATAGATAGATAGATAGATAGATAGATAGTGTTATATTCCAGAGATGTACATGCTTGGAGGAACAAGAAGTTCCTTGCTTGGGGGATAGACAAGGCCAAAAGCTAGAGTGTTAATACGAGGGACCTACTCATGATGGCCCAGATGAGTAGAGGGAGCTTAGAGAGAACTCTAGATGGTGACTAGGCAAGAGCTATAAATAGGGTGGGAGGTGAGTCCCAGGCATGTCATTCTCCATTTCTCACATTTGGTATCAAACCATGAGGGAGAAAGAGGCCTTGGGCAAAGAGATTGAGAAAGATTTAATTCTATTTTTGGGGGGCGATTCATCATCTTCATGGGAAAAAACACGAGCAGCCATGGAGTCGGAGGTTCACGTGAAGCTTGGAAGGAATGTTTGGAGATGTGGAGCTCGTGGAGCAATAAGAAAAATCTGAAGTGAGGCGAACAACAACTCTAAAATAGCTACTAAATATACCCTATGACTACACGATGCAAATCAAGAGTTTTGAACCCACAACTTCGTGGGTGCAAGGCAAGTGCCTTAACCAACTCATCAAAGCTCACATGATGGCATTGCATCAGCACGTATAGTATACAATCTAGTTTCTATTGTGCACGCGTTGTAAGAAAGAAACAGAAAGAAAAGAAAGAGAAAAGAGAGAGATAGAAAGAAAGAAAGAAAGAAAGAAAGAGAGAAAGAGATAGAGATAGAAATGAAAAAAAAATTAGAGAGAGAGAGAGCAAGAGAAGGGAAGAGAGAAATGTAAAGAGAGATAGAGAGAAAGAGAGAGAGAGAGAGAGAGAGAGAGAGAGAAATGGAGAAGAAGTAGAAAAAAAAAAGAGAAGAGAAAGAGCAAGAAAATGAATAATGAAAGAGGAAGAGAGAAGATGAAAGTGAAGATTAGAGAGAGAAGGAAAAGATTGGAAAGAGAGAGAAAGGATTAAAGAAAGAGAAAAAAAAGGATAAGAAGTAAGAGAAAGAGCAAGATTAGCATACCTACCTTTACTAAAATGGACATCACTCTTTCATATAAAGCCCAAATTGGATGATTCTACTTGATTCAGAAAGTAGACTCCAAGGGCTTTCCAATAAGTGACTAGAAGTTATCATTGGATAATTATGAACCATCTATATAGAGCATTTAATCTCTGCATACTTCTTCAAAGAGTTGTGCTACCCACTCACCTAGCTCCATTGTTTTGACCTTGGCTATCCCCCGAGCAAGGAACTTCTTGTTCCTCCAAGCATGTACATCTCTGGAATATAACACTTATGCTGTGCACATAGGGAATCATTAGGCCTTAGACGGATTCCTACGGTATGCCCAAGGCAAGGACTGCTATTTATTGGTGGAAATGCTAGATATGAAGCAGAGAGACGAGTTGTCTACTTTTTTATTATCTAGTATTTCAGACACCTAGCACACTCTACTCTTATTATTTGGAATCATAGATTTTGATTCCCAAGTTTATAGCTCCTTCTATATCATTGAGGACAATAATCTTTACAACGGGGAGAGTGTTATATTCCAGAGATGTACATGCTTGGAGGAACGAGAAGTTCCTTGCTCAGGGGATAGCCAAGGCCAAAAGCCTGAGAGTTCATACGAGGTACCTACTCATAATGGCCAGATAAGTAGAGGGACCTTAGAGAGAACTCTAGATGGTGACTAGGCAAGGGCTATAAATAGGTTGGGAGGTGAGTCCCAAGCATGTCATTCTCCACTTCTCATAGATAGATAGATAGATAGATAGATAGATAGATAGATAGATAGATAGATAGATAGATAGATAGATAGATAGATAGATAGATAGATAGATAGATAGATAGATAGATAGATAGATAGATAGATAGATAGATAGATAGATAGATAGATAGATAGATAGATAGATAGATAGATAGATAGATAGATGGATAGATAGATAGATAGATAGATAGATAGATAGATACATACATACATACATACATACATACGTACATACATACATAGAAAGATAGATAGATAGATAGATAGATAGATAGATAGATAGATAGATAGATAGATAGATAGATAGATAGATAGATAGATAGATAGATAGATAGATAGATAGATAGATAGATAGATACATAGATAGATACATAGATACATAGATAGATAGATAGATAGATAGATAGACTAGAGATAGATAGATAGATAGATAGATAGATAGACAGATAGATAGATAGATAGATAGATAGATAGATAGATAGATAGATAGATAGATAGATAGATAGATAGATAGATAGATAGATAGATAGATAGATAGATAGATAGATAGATAGATAGATAGATAGATAGATAGATAGATAGATAGATAGATAGATAGATAGATAGATAGATAGATAGATAGATAGATAGATGGATGGATGGATAGTGTCAGACATTGATCCATAGGGATCATGACATTGCTCCATAGTTAACTGTGGGATTGTTACAGGTCCATCAAGAGCGATAGAGGGCACCCAAAGCAAGGGTATTCTGCAAGCTTGAGAACGGGGTTCTTGAGCACCAAAGAGCAAGGGAAAAGCAATTGAGGTTGGATCATTCTCAACTCCCTTTGTCAATTCCTAGCTTAGGCTAAGTGCGAGTCGTGCTAAAAATAAGTTAGGGTGACAATAGGCATCTGTCAAGTTGAAGACTCTTAATTACTCAAGTTCAAGCAGAAATATAATCTCTTGGTGATCGATAACTTTAAAAGAAAGAATTTAACATGGTACAATCGACTTAAAGTGCGGAAATTCACTCCAATATTCTTGACGACGTGTCATCAGACAAGAGCATAAACATGATAATCAACTAAAAAAGAACTAAGTGACTGATACAAATTGATCTACAACAAGGTTGTACTTGGGTAAAATTGGAGTTGTTCAATTAGGCATATGAACCTTAGATGAGGACGACATCTAGGGAGAGATAGACAAAGCCTTAGGTCTTCAGAGGCTAGTGTCAATCACACTGCTAGGTCTTGGGCCCAGCAGTTGAGCAATTATCCACACCACCGTAGCTCTGAAACTAGCAAATCAGAGATGTCTTATGGTACGGAGAGACCCACAAGAAATTCAGGTGTGGCTTATTTAGAGAAACTTGAAGACCCTTACAAAACTCAACTTGAATACATTAGGACCAACTGATTAAGTGCTCACGTCTATGAGGACGGTCTAAGAAGATCTGTTGTCCAGATTAAAAACCCAAATCAACATCTAGTCATCAAATTTGAGAATGGTGCATACATAGATAAAGAAGGGACAATGTACATAGTCACTAACCAATCCGATAGAACAGATGAATTTGGTAATGTGATCCCAGAGACAGACATAGGTGACATAGAGCAAGGGAACTTAGGAAGAGAACCCAAAAATCCTCGAGGAAAATCAGTCTTGACTAAAATCATCACTCCAGAATGGGTTCCCCAGGACAATAAGAGCATAGATCTACTCTTAAACCGAGAGACTGATGAAGCTTTTTGGAGGTATAAGCCTGGCCAGCCTAATGAAGTAGGAATGCTCACAATCTATGAGTTTAAAGATCTTGATAGCCCAGGCAAAGTCACCTATTTAGACAAGACATCTGAGAGGATCTTTGTGGTTTTAGAGCATGGTAGGCATGTGTTAAACGATTTTTTGTTTTATCTTTACTGGGTTCTTGGGATGGTTAGGTGACTATAGAACATAGGCCCTGTTTGTATTTTCCCAATCTATTAACCAACTGTATACTACTACACCGATTTAGTGTTCGGAATTAAACGATCTATCAACTACTTCTCTATTCTGCATCTTACAACTTCTTCACTGCAATATGCATAAACGCACAACTTCGTCACTTACTGCAGTATCGGATTAACTTAGCACTTCAACAGAGACTTAACTAATTACTAAACTTAATTAACAGAGTTATAGAATAACACCCAGATTTAGACAATGCGCCATGCTTCACTTCAGGCGCTTTGCCCAAACCAACAGTCCGACATTGACACCTTCTATTTCACGCACGCTTCTTTCATTAATAAAAAAGGTTTACATCGTTTTTGCTACGCCCTTTCAGTGTGCGTGCGACTTTTCAGAATTACGTTTTAGAATATGTTAATTCCATTCCGGCGGCTCACACTGCCACACACGATGGACTCAAACCAAAATTGATAAATACAATAGTTTAGGAATCATCTATAATGCCATGTATATACATGGAACGGGCTAACTTAAAAGTACGGGCTATTTTCTGCTTCAGATAATCTAACATGTCCTTCAGAATGTGGGGCTCGACCAAATGTG
Organism: Ceratopteris richardii; assembly: GCA_020310875.1. Taxonomy (NCBI): domain Eukaryota; kingdom Viridiplantae; phylum Streptophyta; class Polypodiopsida; order Polypodiales; family Pteridaceae; genus Ceratopteris; species Ceratopteris richardii. Next base: position 58,769,344 of record CM035406.1, on the reverse strand, counting down.
CATCAGTTCTGACCGAACTGGCAGCGATCACTTGACTGATCAGTGATTCCGTCTGAGTCTGCAAGAAACCTTCTTGTAAGTAAAAGTCATTGGCGAGCATAGCATCTCTGCGTAACTTCATTTCTGCAATTTCTACATCAATTCTCGATAAGTGCTCGGCCTGAATTCCTAACTGCTTTTCTCTGCGCTCCAGTTCTTGAGACTGGAACTGCATCGTTTTATAAAAATCATGTCATTCCTTCTGAATAGCGTCAATGTCCTTCTTCAATTGAATGTTTTGGCCAATTTCTTCATCCAAGCAGCACCTTTTCTGGAATAGTTCTTCGGAAACTGTCTTTAAGTCAGTTGTGACTTGCATAGCTAAGTTCGCCATTTCTCGACCTTTTTGTTCCTTGGCTGTAAGCACTTCTTCCTAAAGCGGCATGATGTTGGCTTCCAGCATGTCCACTTTGGCTTGGTACTGTTGCCGGAGGGAGTGTTGGGCCACTTGGAGGTGATGGGGAAGATGGGTGGAGAGATGAATGAGGTAATTTCCAATCTAAGCTAATTGAGCTAATGAATCAGGGATGAGAGAGGTGGAGATTGGTTGAGAAGGGTTAGCGAAAACAGTGGCAGACAACAAGGGAGGGGAATAATCAGGGGAAGAAGGAAGAGGATGGGCTTCCGATTGACATGGGGAGAAAGGAAGGCTAGGTGGCAATGGCACCTTGGAGGGAGACAGAGGCAAAGGTGGATTTTGAGATGAAGAGAGCAGAGCCAGAGTTGTTACCAAGAGAGCCAAATCATCTGGTTGTGCAGTCTCTTTCTCAGGTTGTGGATTATCGGCGAGGTGTGCAGTGTCCGTGGCCGTATCGAGCACGAACTCCTGTGGATGGGACTCGGGCGGCATGACCATATCAGCAGGTTAAACTTCATCAATAACGGTATCAGGAAGAGCTTAATCTGGAGGGGATGATGGGGGAGAAAAAATATGAGCCAACAAAGTAGTGTCCTACACTTGCACGATGGAGGACGACAAGGCTTTACTATGAGAGGAGCTCTGTTTGCGATGTTTCCTTGGGAAGAACTGCAGAAGATCTTCATCGTCATCGATCTCTATCATTTGTACAGACTCCTCATGAAAGAGAAGAGTGTTCAATGGAGGTGGTTGCTCTGCCTGAATTGTCGGAAGGAGGAAAGTCAGGAGATGCAGCAAGCGGGTTCGAGGGATCTCGTTCTTGGCCAATTGGCGAGAAACGGCCTGGAATTCCCGATGAATGCACCGGAAAAAGAAGGAAGCCAGATTAACTACTTTCTCTCGTTGCGGTGTCAATCATAGAGTAAAAGGGGTGGGAAATGCCATACGTGCATTTTTGGAGATTAAGGGCAACAACAAGGAATTGGAGTGCGGTGCGCTTTGGGTCAGGACGACACAGGATGGCAAACTCGTTGGACAATTGGCAGGGAAAGAGTTCTTTCATAGTAGACATGGGTAAGAGAGGTCCATCGACCAGACCCTCATGAGGGAGACGGAATCCCTCAACCACTGTACTAAGGGTGACTACGACACGGGTTTTTGCACCTACCTTCTGATTTGATTAGTTAGATACAACTGGAAAAAAATCAGTTATCCTACTCAGATCTACGATTTAAGACATGCAAGCGGCCAACATGTTTCAGTAGTAGGCATAGCAGCAATGGCAGAGATGATCTGCTCAAAGAAGGGATGACACTCCACCAAATGTCAGGGCAATTCAGCAAAGGCCAGGAGGCCATGAACATGCAGAAACTCGCTCACTTCCGAAGTGAAGCCAGCACGGAAGGTAACAATGTTAGCCAGAGCTTCCATGGCAAAGACGAAAACACACAAAGACACGGTAACACAAAGTACACAAGCACACAAAGATGCAATAGCAGACAACAGCGTGAAGAACAAGATTAAGTAGAAACACTGAAGGAATCATGCAGAAAGAAACATAATCATCACGCAGTGTTGGAAATATACAGACATAATGGCGACATGCACGCATTTAACATAATCAGAGACACAGAAGGTGGCTACTAATCATAGTTAGGTAAGAAAACGGAAATATTATGGTCAGTCGGTCAATCGGAACACGCAGATAAGAAAGGAATGGAGAGTCAGAACAATGGGAGAAAACGGGTGTGGAATAAAAAGACCGATCAACCATCACGAGGAAGAAGATGGAGAATAGTAGGAACGAAGCTTCGATCCATTTATCATCTTAGGGAGAAGGGTACCGGTTAAGGTGGATAACCGAAAAGTTGTCAGTCCCACTTGTTCGGCAATACAGTAGGGACCAAACCAGCACATTTTAAACTTTCCTGCGGATCGATTAGATTTAGCATTATAAAAGAGCACTAATTGGTTTATCATAAAAATGGGGGTTTTAAGAAAACGATCGTGGGTTCTTGCTTGTCTGAGCTTAACTTCCTACAGCACCAGAAAACTCTTGAGGCACTGTTCATCCAGAGACCGTAAAGCATCCAATTGGAAAGAGAATGATTCTTTCGGTAGTAACTTTTGCTCTAATGCCACTTGTAGACTAGGAACCACCAATTCCATAAGGGCAATCCCCTCCAAACCATATGCCAACTTGAAGGGAGTTGTTCCGATCGCCACTTTATATGTTGTACGGTAAGCCCATAATACCACAAGTAGGAATTGATCCCATCTCTTCGGGCAGTCCAATAACAGTTTCTTTAAGATGTTCAACAGAGATTTATTTGTGCTCTCAGCGAGTCCATTCGCTTGTGGATAGTAGGGGAAATTGAATTTATGCACAATCTGGAAGGTATGAGTAAGCACTTGCATTAATGTGTTAGCAAAGTGCATACCTTGATCAGTCACAAGCTCCAAAGGTAAACCATAGCGTGGAAAAATATCTTTCATCGAACATTTAGCGACCGCAGTAGTTGTGGCTGACCGTAGAGCCCAAGCTTCAGCCCATCGAGTCGCATAATCCATGCATGTAAGAATATATTTGTTATTGATAAGTGTCGCAGGAGGTGTAATCGGTCCGATAAAATACAAGCCCCATTTCTGAAAGGGTTCGAGAGGCGGAACGGGTTGGAGCGGAAAGTAATGTCTCTGTAAAGGTTGACCTGAACGCTGACACGCATCGCACTGTCGCACATACTTTGTCACATCACGGTACATAGTACGCCACCATAAGCCACTCTACAGAATCTTCCAGTGGGTCAGGTCAACTACAAAATGACCTCCAACTGGGGCATAATGAGCCATTGTGATTACTGAAGCAGTTTCGTGTGGTGGAACACATCTTAGAAGCACTCCCGATTGATCCATATAACCCCTACAATTAGTCACAATCATCAACTATACATGGCCAGTTTTTGTCGAGCAGTAGGAGAGGTCGTACCGGGAGGACATCCACTAGTCAAGAAAAGCATCAAAGTGTCATAGTAGGAGGATCACGAGAAATTCACGAGAATCCAACCGAGATAAAAAGTCATCAAGCACGTGTGCGGACCCTGGTCTATGTACTACTGAATAATCAAATTCTTGGAGCAACAATGCCCATCTTGCTAACCTTCCTCCCAGATGTTGTTGGTGAACAAGGTACACCAAGGCTGCATGATCGACGTGGAAGGTGAAGCAATGTCCCAGTAAATAATGCCGTAATTTCCTCGCCGAATATACTAATCCGAGACATTCACATTCGGTGATTGAATAATTGCGCTCTGTTGGAGCTAATCTGCGACTCGCATAATACACTGGACAAAATTGTTTCTCTGTTTGCTGCATCAACACGCTACCAATGGCAATGTCGGATGCATCCACAAAGACGTGGAATGGGAGTTCCCAATTTGGCGCTTGTAAAATAGGTGCCTGCGTTAACAGTGATTTCAACCAATCGAAAGACAGCTGACATGCATCAGTCCATTCAAACTGGCAAGAAGTACTGGTTATCACTCAATTGAGTGGCATGGCCAAATGAGCAACCCACCGCAAATATTGCCCATGCCACCGAATTTGGCCCAAGAAGCGCATTACTTCTTTGGGTGTCTTGGGAGAAGGTGCCTCCAGTACCGCCTTCACTTTATCTGGATCAACTTGGATCCCCTGTTTTGAGATTATGTGCCCTAGCAACTTTTTGCAAGATACAGAGAATATAGATTTATTGGGATTTAAGCACAAATGGTATTCTCGACACTTTAAAAAACATCACCATAAATGATACAGATGCACTGAAGTATCGCCTGATAAGGAGAAGTCATCCAAGTAAACTCTCATGAACGTAGTTAGATAGGGAGAGAAAACTTCTTGCATACAGCGCTAAAATGTACTTGGAGCATTTCGCAGACCAAACCACATCACTGTACATGCATAAACGCCCCAGTTTGTTATAAATATTGTCTTTGGAATGTCCTGCTCCGCCATTCATACTTGGTTATAACCACTATATCCATCCAAAAAGGAGTACATTTCACGTCCGGCCACATCATCTAACATTGTATCCAAAAACAGTAGAGGGAATGGATCAGGTACTGTTGCTGCATTTAATTTCCGGTAGTCCACACAAATTCGTAATTGCTTATTCTTCTTAGGGACTATGACAATGGGGGAAATCCACTCCGCATGCTCGATGGGGACAATAAACCCAACCTTCAGCAATCGATCCAATTCTGCTTTGACCTGGGCCGCATAGTGAGGATTCATTCTATAGCTGGGTTGTTTAATAGGTCGAGCATCTGGTTTCAGCATAACCCGGTGTTGATAGATGCGCGGATCCAACCCCTTCATATCGTACTAATCCCATGCAAATACATCAGAGAATTCACGTAGTAGTTGTAGTAATTTATCTTGGAAGGTCTCTGATAGTCCCACCTTAATCTTCACTGGCCGCGGATTGGTTTCATCACCTAAGTTGCAAGTAACCAATTGGTCTTCCGGTACGTAGAACTATCGGGCATAGCAAAGTCATTAACTGGCTGAAGCAATTGTTGGAGCGTCATATCATCCAAGGTATGTGCTGCACTTGGTTCTGATTCACCGGTCAGTGGTACTATCGTATGTATGTATGTATGTATGTATGTATCTATCCATCTATCCATCTATCTATCTATCTATCTATCTATCTATCTATCTATCTATCTATCTATCTATCTATCTATCTATCGTCTATCTGTCTATCTATCTATCTATCTATCTATCTATCTATCTATCTATCTATCTATCTATCTATCTATCTATCTATCTATCTATCTATCTATCTGTCTGTCTGTCTGTCTGTCTGTCTGTCTGTCTGTCTGTCTGTCTGTCTGTCTGTCTGTCTGTCTTGGTCTGTCTGTCTATCTATCTATCTATCTATCTATCTATCTATCTATCTATCTATCTATCTATCTATCTATCTATCTATCTATCTATCTATCTATCTATCTATCTATCTATCTATCTATCTATCTATCCTTCTATCTATCTATCTATCTATCTATCTATCTATCTATCTATCTATCTATCTATCTATCTATCTATCTATCTATCTATCTATCTATCTATCTATCTATCTATCTATC